>OZ038483.1:73119064-73239064 GCA_964036315.1 Acanthosepion esculentum
CGATTGGATGGTAGGGGTTCTAATACAAACACAACAGTAACAATTTTTTTTCCTTGGGCAAACTTTTAAACACTTATCGCAGGGAAATGTTAGTTATTATCCAGGTGACACCAAAACAAAAAAATAAAAGTTTTTCGGTAAAATTGCACCTAAAAGGGTCTAAAATAGAAGTATTAAAAAATAAAAACTACTCACGCAAATACGCACTCATCCAGATACAATAACAAATACGAAAAAGTAAAACCCGAAAGAAAGGTGTTCCGCAACAAGCCACGTTAGATTCTCATTCTACGAGACATTCCGATAGGTATTTACTTAACCCCCCCAGTGAGTTAGGTGGTGACACAAGGTCTGTTTTTCACCCGGGCCGCTGGTCTTAGTTGGTCAGAGCTTCTACAAGACACTCTCATACCCGTGACTGAACTCCGAGTAAACTAATTTATTAAAAATTATCATTCAATAAAATTTACATATGTCACATATTGCATAAGTTAAGTACTACGCCTGTTCGAAAAAGTAAAAAATTTCGAATAGTTGTTTTGCGTACGGGTATTCAAGGTTGCAGGTGGTCTTTGGTTAGCCTATTTTTCTCTACTCCTGAACGAATCTAAACATTAGTTGTACGAGTGAATTATGATTTTAAATGAACCCCTAATTTTTACTGAATGTATAATTAAGTTTACCCTAAGGAAGCCATTAAAGCTACTGAGACACAAGTGGATGTGTAAGAATTAGAAAACAGAAACACCACTAAAGAGCGAATACAGAAGAAGAGTAATCAAGAGGACAATAGATAGCGACTGACATTGCATTTAAATTTTTGAAGATTAAAGTTGACTGGAAAGCATGGAGCCGGAAGGGATATCCACAAGTGAGAAACTTAGCATAGAACTTACTGTAACATCTTATGGAATCCTCCATACTTGCCTGTCACCCCCTACAGGAAGATGTACTCTTCCTCAAATTAACCTTTAACCAATCATAATTTCACTTTTCCAAACTGAACTTCCCATTGGTTAAAAGGACACCAAAATGTAGCAAGTTGAGACAAATCCTTTTTTCCCGCGCAGCTGTCCGGGGCCTACAAAAAACCCCGAAAATCTATAAAAAAAGATCGCTCGACTTAATTCAAGTTTCGGTTCATATCCCTCCCCTCTCATTCTTCATTATTAGAATTTTATATATAATAATTTATTACCATTAAATTTTAAGGCATGGTGACGCGTTTTGTAGGATCCCCTTGAGAGGATGCGGTATTATGGTGTATGGTGGATTGATTGGTGATGGACGAGTTTTTGTGGGGAATAGGCAAATTGTAATGAGTGAATGGGTCGTGAATCGGATTAGATATAAGATAGTGAAGACCAACCTCAACCGCTCCCCTTTTTCGGCCTGGTGCCAGAATTGTATTTTTTTATACAATAAATAAGAGTCAGGAATCGAGTTGCGAGAGATGCCAGCAGACTCCACGCGTGCCAACACACTGACTCAACAACCACTACCAGCTTCTCAGCAACTCAACACAACTCACACATCTATTGCCGCGTGAAGATACTTAACTTACAATTTACTAAAAAAAGTGACATTATCACTACGAAATAGTAATTGTACATTTAATCAACCTTAGCATATCAGTCAGACACTGGGTTTCGAGAGATGTCAGCAGACTTCAGGCGTGCGAACACACTGACTCAATAACACTACCAGCCCCTCATCAACTCAAAACAACTCGCACAACAATTGCTGCGTAAAAAAAACTTACAATTTACTAAAAAAAGTGACATTATCACTACGAAATAGTAATTGTACATTTAATCAACTTTAGCATATCAGTCAAAGGCACACAACTCTTCATAACTTGAATCAACACTTACCATTGTCACACACATACACGCTATTATTTGAACTCACACAATTGACATTTTACCTTGCAGAAATCAAACTATTTTAATTTCACAAACAAACCTAAACCATCGACATTCGTTCAACAAATCTCTGCATGGACACTCTTTACAATCTTATCTCACTTGCCACATATAAACAAGCAACCTATCGTCACTTTGTGTATGTCAAATATATTATAAATTCATGTTATTGTTGAAATCTACGTTGTTTTTCCTTGACTTCTTCAAGTTGCATTGATTTCAAGTCGTTTAACTCATTTGTCGCAGAGAAGCTGCAACAAAATTGATGACCCCGACGTCGCAAAAATCTAACCAGTGGCGTGCTGTGGTCTTGATCCGTCGTGGGGAGAAGGAGCTCGACTCGGCACCCCTTAGCACAAGCAGTGGCCAACAAGTCGGGATGGATCAAATACTAATTCTTTTCAGATACAAATACTTATCGCAATTATTGACGCGATATAATTGGAAATACAAATATAAATACAAGTAATTTTATTCCACAAATACAAAACAAATACAAATGCTTCTGAAACTAGGCAAAAATCTTTAAATGCTTTTTCACACAACTACAAAATGCTATGAAAAATATTTAAACACAATTCAAATACATGTAGAGATACAGAAGGCGCTTATCTCCCTTTAGTGTAAGATAAGTCCCGTTGTCAAATGATGGCGCTTTGTCATGTCGCTCTATACAGTGACCCAAAGCAGGTGTTGATCTTCACTTCGTGAATATCAATCAAACAAGAACGTTACTTTCTTCTAGCATGGGTCTATGGCCCAGGCTGAGGCTAAATCTGTCTCCCCAGCTTACATGCACATGACGCCGTTTCCCTTTTGGACATAGATGAATCGGGTTCGTTTAAATATGGTGTCCTAAAAATGGCTTCTCCTGGTCTGGAATATCTTCAAATTATATGTAAGACCTTTCCTTTTTTTGTTCCTCCTTATACTTTTCTTTGCTGTTGGATATATGTGATATATAGTTCTCCACGTGGACATGCGTATATATATATATATATATATATATATATATATATATATATATATATAATAAAGACATTTTATGATATGTTTAACGTTCTCTTTATAGATACAAGTATTTAAGCAAATGGTCTGTTTTATAATAAACAGTATTAAATAACATTTACCGGACTGAATGTCCGAGAAATTTTCATAGAAAATTTTCGTTCTCCGACAGGAATCGAACCTGTATCCTATACGGAACCGTGCCTTAACCGTTCGGCCACAGAGAAGCGTCTGGTTAGCAAGGTCGATTTTACTATCTTTAAACTTAAATCTTCCATGAATCTCTTCTATTCATATCTGCTCTAGCGTATCAAATGTAAACAAATGACGTCATATATTTTTGAATTAAAATAAAATTGTCGGACCTTGTCCAATTAATATATACATATATATATATATATATATATATATATATATATATATATATATATATATATATATATATATATATATATATGGTTTTTGTGTATGTCGTAGTATATCTGTCTGGGAACAAAGCATGTTTTTCATTCTTTTTCCTTTTAGTCATTCCGTTCTGTCTGTGAACTACGGTGTTATTATATCACGGATATAACAATTGCCATAACGGAAGAAATGTAATTGGGAGAATAAATCTTTCTTTCCCTCGTTCTCGTTACATACATTTTTATTTGATCCACCACTACCAACAAGCACTGTACATTGACAAAATCTGAATTAAAGATGTCAAGACGAGAACAATTCATTTGATCTATTTGAATTCGTAAAGCCGCGACTTATGACCAGACTTGGTGTTGAAAAATTTGTCAATAACACCATCCACATTTATATGTCCAAGTTCTTAATTTTCGATGCTTAATAAAGCCAAATTGATTAGACTTTCCTGACCCATTGTGCTTGGGGGATAGTTTTTTTTATTAATTTTAGTTTGCTGATAGAGCGCCCACAGGACGCCACAGAGACAGCAACAGCAGACAGTATGCGCAATGCTGTTTGTAAACTGGGAAACACATCATCGCTGTAAGAGATATTGTGAAGTTGAAAAGCTCGATTAGGGTTTTTGATTTAACGAAGACACTGTCTTTTCTTTTTTGTATTAATATTCGGCAGTTTGTAATTTCGTGACCGAGTTCTATTCCATCAAAAATACCCTCAGCTAATTTGCATTTTTCTACCGTGTCTTCATTCGAGTCATCGTTCGACTCTGAGTCAATGAGGCTTTCAATATCCACGTCGAACCGAAATTGCTGATGTAACTGACTCAACCTTGTAAATCGATCTTTCAGTTCTATATTCAACCTGACCAGTACTACCTTCAAGATCACACCCATTTTTTTTCTCTCACGTTTAGAGGTTCATCTTTCGTCTTCTCTCCAGCCATTCTTTTTTTTTTTACGACGCACCCTTCTCTGTTGACCGACATCAATATGTTGGATATCGTTTGAGGAAAGGCCTTTGGCCTTACTTCCGCTGCATCAGTATGTGAGCGGAAATCAGAACTGGTGATAGTATAAACAGGAAATGCATCCGTTGACTAAAATAAACAGGACGCACAGGTGTCCCGAGCCTTGAATAAACAGAGCACACAGAGGTCCTGAGCGGAAGGAAATGCATGCTTGTGTAGGCGTATGTTGGAAGAGGCGTGGCTACACAAAGTTGCATAGGTGACATATCGGAAGAAGGCGTAACCACGTGAAGTTGCGTAGGTGTACAAATGTTAAAAAACTTGTCCGATTCTTGATCTGGAGAGAAGCTGACTAGCGGTTCATCGAAGATTTGTCTCCGTTAATTCCTGTGTGCATGATCCTAACTTCTTTGATTCTCCCTCAGTCTACCCATTCGCCGCAACTCGAACAATAAAGATATTTATATATTTTTATATATGTGTGTGTTCGCCGCTTCATTTGAGCCTGGCAGCAAGGTCATTGAAATTCATTCGAGAGCACTGAAGTCACTTCTGTACTCGGTCGATGTCCCAGAACAGCAGGATAGTTAGAACGCTGAAAGTGTGCATATTGTGCAGCAAGCAGCTGGCATCGCTTCTTGTGTCGACTGATACTAAAGTTTCACTTTCCATATTCTCCAACAATTAACTATATCACCCATCTTCGTTTTTACAACGTGAACAGCATCGTACCTAGTACTCCATTTTTTATCAGGAGACCGCTTTACATCCGTACCTACTGTCTCCTTCAATTTCTCCCGCCGTATTGTTGAGCTGTACAATGAATCAAGATCTCTAAAAATTGATATAGCAAACATGTGTTCTGATGCTGCAAAGAATGGTTATCACAATTTACAAAGATTGCTTTCAGGTTATTCTATGATATGCATTTCTGGACACCGGTCACCTTCCCAGCCATTGTTACAACATTGTCATACGTGTGTCCACGATAGTTGTTCAAATCAAGACCATCTCGTTCCAATTTTGATGTAATTTCTTCTGTAACAGTCTCGGCGTCTTTGTCATGAGTTTTAATAAAATTAATGAACACTTCCTTGACTACAACAGTTTTAGATTCGTTGTCGGACACTTGTTCGTTGTGAGAAATTGCGTCGAACATAATCCCATAGTATATTTTGACTCTCGTGGCCCAGTAATTCAATGAGCTCATTCTGTATCTAACCAGACAAAAATGTTACAGAATGTGGATACGACTTAACGAAATCCAAGTGACGCGGCAACAGAGGGCCGTACTTGCTAGGTAGCTTAACGAGTGCAAGAAAATTACCGGGATTACTACTTGATACAATGACTTCTCGGTGTCCACGATATGCCAGATGTTGAGTCGCCAAAAACTTGATACAATCGACAAAACATTTCCACAATTGCTTCTGTTCCTCCATATTCAGTATTTCTCTGTCAATAGCAGACCCTTCTGATATGCGTCTCTTAAAAACATTCCATACAAGAAATGACGCACGGTGAGGAATTCCCTGTTCATATTCTGGTATTCTTTTGTTTCATATTTTTCCATTTTCGAAATCCACAAGATTTTTCGAATATCGTGCTTTGGTTGACTGGGGCTGTTGAAAACAATAAACAGCAAAAACAATACACTGCATCAATTTTTAATAGAGTACATCAACCAATTACGCGGAATCGTAGACCCATCCTGTAGTTTTCTTTGAAACCAGTAATTCGTGAAGCTGCAGTTGATACCCACGCGTTTTGTGCTCGTTTCACTTCTCATGTTTGACGCATCGGCTCTCAATAACTTCCCGATCTTTTGTAACTTTGAAAGGGTCGTTTTTGTTTCGAAAAGCTTTATCAGCCATCTTCATCATATGCACGCGTAGATCATCAGAAAATTGTGGTTTATCGCAATTTACATAAAAATTTAAGCAACTCGCATTTTGGTTAATTCTGCATATTTAATTTCATCATATTGTACATGTTCATCAGATTGGCAACGAAACAAAAATGAAGGCTGACTGGAAGCATCCAATAAAACCGTTTGCTTTGCTCTCCTTCCGGAAGAGATCTTCTTGTCAATTCTCTGCCTCCTGGCGGTGAGGAACCCAGACGAGGCTATGCCGAAGGACTGAGTCTAGTCTTGGGTCTACGGGGAATTTTTGCCCGAGCCTACAGGTTTGGAATTTCCCCACATAAAAACCGGCCTTGAGCCACATCCTGCTTCGTGGGGAGGTCGGGTAAATACCGGTGCCATAGCGAAAAGCTCATCTGAGCAATTACCATGAAAGTATTTAGAAAAGGAACAGAGACGCAACTTTACGGCGGTGGGAAATTGACGAAGTCGAGACGCTAGATCAGGATCAATAATATTGCTGATTCTGATTTTGATGTTATCAAGGATCTCTAGATATATAGCAGGAGCACCGGGCCATAGTTGGCAGCAAATATTCTAAGCATGGACGAATGGTACACTTAGGCACCAACATAGATTCGCGTTAAAATAGGTACCTTCGCGAAAACGCGATACCAAACGTTTGGTTTAATTTTAATTTTTAATAATGAAAAATCTTTAATTTCAAGCTTAGAGATTAAATTTAATATTTCTAATAAACAAAATACTATGCAGTATTTCAAAAATAATTTAAATTGATTTGAAGGAATTTTTTTTAATTTCTAAAATTTTTGTATTTATTTTTTTTTTTAGCAATGTGTTACTGTTACAATATAAATTAAATATCTTTACCAAAAAAAATCTTCCAAAAATAAAATATGCTTTCCTGTAACTTTAATTGGGGAATATTGGCTGATTTAAAGTACAATTCTGATTTGAAACAACTATTTTTATGTTTAAAATATCACAGAATGTATTTTTCAACAAGACGGTAGATTTATTTATGTTGAGTTGACAGCTTTTTAACACTTTCGTAACAGATTGATGATAGACGACAGATGGATTCGATTGTTATCTAATGTTAAAAAAACAAAATGAGGACTATATCGCGAACGCCTTTTAAGCCTTCTCAGTAATCTTTAAAATTTAAGAAAATATTCTCCGTAATCTACTGTTTATTGAATTTTAATTTCGGCTCTAAATTTATAGTTGTCGCTCTTATTTTCTGATATAGTGTCGTTATGGGCGACCGTATCTATAAAATTCGGCACGTTTTTACTTTTACACATACAAAAAAACAATTCAAAATCCTTTTTTTTTTTAATATTCGAGGGAGTCAGATTGTAATAAGCTTTCTTTACGATTAGTGAATATAGTTCTTTAATACCAATCTTTTCTGACACCACTGAAACTGAATATTAAAAGATTTAAAAAGATTACAAATTATTCTAATTAAAATTTTAAAAATATGAAATATTTGTAAAAATTAATTTTTCATCGAGAAATATTGTCCCATATAAAAGCAATTAAAAGCTTCTCTAATTAAATAATTATAATAGTTTTATTGCGTTTTTTAATTTACGATTCAGAGCAAATTTTCGGTAAGACGGGATCCGATTTTACAAGATAATCGGTGATTTAAATTCTAAAGAATTCTGGTTTTAACTAATATATAATCACTAAAAATTAAAAAATGTCACGTTGAATTTCACAAGTTTTCATAAAATTAAGTAAGGGGGTGAAACACACGTAAAAAATATATTTTTACCAAGATTTTGTAATAAAAAAAATTTTCTTAAATAATTTAATTCATTTGTGAAATTTAATTAAAATCCAACAATTATTTGATTTTTGCAAGAATTTCTAAATTAATGTGTTGTCACCGCAAAAAAGACGCTTTAAAATTTGCTATAAAAATATAGCACGGCCGCTGACGCAAGGAAAACAAGATTTTTAATCCAAATTTCGAATGTTCTAAAAAGAAAGTAAAAAATTTAATTACATATCTATAAAATACTTTGATCCTTCCTAACAAAGATTTTAACGATAAAACTTTGTTTTCATTAAGTTTAGAGAGCATTTTTTCATCACGGTATGCTAATTTTTTTTCTTTTTAGCGATTTTGTGGCTAGAGAGAAAAAATATCAAGCATGAGATGAGACAGTGAGTGAACAAATTTTCTTAGTAACTGATTCTTTTTTGTTTTATAACGTAGCATTGACAATATAATGTTTGAGTTGAATCAATGACTATTGTTGGAGAAATTTACAAACAATAAGAAATATAAATTATTTAAACTAAACATTACTTTAAGCAACACTAGCCAACAATTATAAAGGTTATTATTATATAACATCTGAACACAGTAACACACGCAAGTGAAAAAATAAAATAAATTTGACCCACCTTCTTTTGCAGCACTGGTTGTTGGAAGAAGGCGAAATGAAACGTTTGTTTTGTTCGAGCAATTAAATGCTTTCTCTTTAAATATGAAACCAACATCATGTGACTACTCGTTCTCATATTTTATTGCTCGAAGTTTTAACCTTAGCTATTTATTTATTTATTTATTTTTGTTTTTTGTTGGGTATATTTTTAATTTATCTTTTTATTTATCTTGGGATTTTGTCTTAGCGTTTCATTTAATTACCCGTTAAGTTAAACCAAGCAATAAATTACACTAACAGTAAGTAAACTACACACGGGGACACGAAATAATAAGTCGGAGTGTTAAATCAGAACTTTAATTTTGGGGGTGGGGGAGTCAGATGTTAATTTCTAGAGATTCTTTATTTTATATTATTATTAGTCAACTTGTTACCAGCTGTCAGGAATGTGTTTACTTTGAAAACTTGTTGTGAACGTCAATCTGCTGTTTTCTCGGACTGCAAAAAAGGCGGGAAAATGTCTTAAACTTGCTACTGCAGTCTATCTCTTTATATACACTTAAAAAAAGGCTCCTGACTACTTGGCACGAAGTTTGGTTTCGGCTAACATTAAAATTCTCTGTCTTCTTTTGATTCGTCAAAATATCAATTATTCTTACTATAAAAAACGATTCTACTGAATTTTTATATCACTTTTGGAATATAGTGAAAAAAGTCATGTTGTGAATTTAGGTAAGATTGGTCATTAGGTACAATCTTAGAAATTGTACTAGAATATTGTTTTTACTTGATAAAGGAATTGTTAGTTGAAATGAGTGACACATGTAAAGGGCAGAAGTAAGATCGAATTAGTTCCGCCGTTAGAAGACCAACACTTTCCCTACAGGATTACTGTGGTGCCTCAATCAGCTAAAGTCCTGTTTTCCATGCCCCTTTTTTGAACTCCCTCGATCAGCTGCCTTCATTTAAATAGCTGAACGACTCTAGGCTGTTTAACCATTACTGCAACCGCAAGTCAACTTCCTCCTCCCAGCTCAAGAATCCCCTATACGGGAAACGTTTGTAGTGAGTGCGAAATAATAATAACTACCTTCACTCACTCCCTTCAGATTCGGAGCACTGGGGAAGAAGAAGGAAAGCCTGTGGAATTTTCTTTGGACCAAAGAAAATGTTGCCTTCACAGAAATTCACAAATGAGATTAGAAAAAGAAGGAAATAATTCGCGTGTATATGTGAAATTGTTTTTTTTTTACCAATGAAAACCTTGCCTTCACAAAAATTAACCGAGAAGAAGAAAAGAAAGTAACAAGCCTACGCGAAATTATTTTCGATATAAAATGAAGGGAAAATTAAATTAAGAAGAATGTCTGAAGTCATGTGAAAGGTTTCTTTTCAGTTCCTCGTGACCAGCGTTAAAGTACTAGCTAGTGTAAAATTACTCGTTAATTATATTATCGGCTTCTAACCAGCACGCGACGCTTCAAAGAATGTTCTCTCAACAATCCAAGAAATCTAAGTATTTCGAACTATCACTCTTCGTATACTTTTGAATGTATGCAAATCATATATCCCTTCGGTGTGCAATGAACTCTCTTACCGTTGTCTTCCGCATTTTAAATATTATTTTGTGTCATATCATTTAATCTGTTGTATGAACATTTCCTCTTCGGGACAATACGTTAAAACTACGGACTTTAAGGATTCTGATTTATTTTCCTGAAACTAGCAACTGATACTACTTCAAGCGTATAAATTCGTGAATAAATTCCATATCTTGTTTTGTTAAAATTACCCGTGTGTTTCCTCGTCATTATCATCTTTCATTAATTTTCTGTTAATCAACTGTTCGCTTTAACCCATAAGTCCCATGCCACTATACTTTCTTTAAATCCCTTTTGTTTATGTATTGATGAGTTTAATCAATCATAGCACCATAAATAAACGTTGTTATTTTTACACTTGATGAGTTTTTGTTGCAGTTAATTAAGGTTACTGGCGACACCGATGATTTTAGCCTTTCCAAAACATAGCCAGGACAGAGAGGAGTCAAGCCTGATCTCCGACAATTCTTTACCGGTACTCCTGTGGATACTGAGACACAACATGGGGCGCAGGATTAGTTCAGAGCGGGCTCGCCGGAAACGGACCAAAGTACGAGTGGCATCCTGAGAAACACGCAGCAACAGGGCTACAATTTTAAAAACATTTCTCTTAAAAGCAAATGTAATAAACAAACCTAGACTGTTATAATATTTGTTTATCTACACCTTTTTTTTTATTAATCATTTATTTAATTTACATTTGTATATACAAAGGTGAGCCCCCAAAAGTAGGTATACACTTTATTTTTCATTTTTTTTACATTTTATTGTATATACATTTATTTATTATAATTACAGTTGTTTAATAGTAACACTGTTTAATTTTGTGAGTGCTCGAAATGTTATCCTTCAACCTTACAGTATTCCTGGAATCTCTCCAGAACACAGTACGATACAAATTCTGATCCGGATCGAAGTCAATAAATCCTTCCAATATTAACTCTTTTAATTCGTCTACTGTGTGGGAATTTTTCTTATAAACTTCATTCTTTACTACGCCCCACCCCCTAAAAAAAGAAGTCAGTTGGTGTTAGGTCGGGTGAACGTGGTGGCCATTCAATGCTGCCACGTCGTCCAATCCAATGCCGTGCGAAGGTTTGCTCAATGTAATCCCTTACTTCTTTTATGTGCCGTGTCCTTTCAGGACGTAGGCGACCATGGCTTTCCACTTCCCCCTATCCCTTGTAGCTTTCAATAAGTTTCGTGCCTCTGCCAACTCCCCCAGACCACGTTCTGTCATCCACTTGCCCGCCAGGTATGTCATGCGTTGCTTTCCCTTGTCTCTTTTCCCCTCTATTCGACCTGTGAGTATCAGATTCTCGAGGCACTTCTTTCTTATTACGTGTCCCAGAAATTTCATCTGCCTCTTTCTTATGTTAAATATAAGCTTCCTCGTTTGCACCCTCTCCAAGACCTCATCGTTGCTCACCCGCTCGGTCCATGATATCCTCAGCATCCTTCTGTAGAGCCACATCTCCGCTGCCTCGAGTCTCTTCTTCATCTTTGAGGAGACCGTCCAACATTTGCTGCCGTATAGGAGGACAAATGTCACGTAGCAGCTCAGTACTCTTGTCTTTGTCACCAAAGAAATCCTCCTGTCTCGCAGTACTCTGCCCAGCTTTTGGAATGCGTCCTTGGGCACCCCAATCCGTCTTCGGAACTCAGCGTCGCAACTACCGTCCTCCGTTAAAACTCTTCCCAGATATTTAAACTTCTGCACATGCTTGATTTTAGTGTCCCCAACCTGCAAATCGCATTTCGGGCTCATCCTTTTACTGATGACCATGCATTCTGTCTTCTTGTAGTTTATGGTTAGTCCTTTCTTCTCGCTATCCCTCGCTACCTTCTGTAGGAGGTTTTGTAGTTTCTTTTCCGTGTCTGCTATCAGAACTGTGTCATCTGCATATCTAATGTTGGTAAGGTTGTGGCTGCCGATGATGAATCCCGGTAGGATCTCCAATTCTCTCAAAATTGTCTCGCTGTATAGGTTGAATAAGTCCAGCGAGAAGACACATCCTTGCCTTACGCCCCTTTCTATTTTTGTATATTCGATAAACTCATTCTCAATACATATGCATGCCGTTTGATGCCAGCATAGGTTCTTGATTATTCTAATGTCTTTCCTGAATATATCAAGGTTGTTGAGCAGTTCTAGCAGATTCTTGTGGCGTACTTTGTCGAACGCCTTTGCGTAGTCTATAAAACATAGGTACATCTCCTTCTGCATTTGTATTGCTCTTTCTGATAACATTCTAATCTCTTACTGCCGAAGCATAATGAGGATGTGCCCCATCTTGTTCAAAAAACAGTTCGGCAAAGTTAGCTCTGGTTCTGAATTGTGACACTGCTACATCGTGAGGCATGTTTAAGTAATTGTTACTGTAAAAAGTAACGTCAGTATATAAATAATTAAACAACTCTATACCTACCTTTGGCCCACCCTGTATAATTCTTTTATATTTTCCTCTCATGAGAAAGAGCAATAAACAAACTTAGTGTATCGTATTATTTTCAATTATTTTGACATTCATCGTTTAATTCTTTCACATCACTTTCCGATGCAAAATGTTTATAAATAAAATTAGACACTTATTTTTGCAACTCAGTTTTGTCGCAAGACAAAAAGAAAGTGGGTGCTGGCAACAAATACCATACAACTAGAATGATCACGAGAAACCTGCCATGATGATTTAGCAAAAGTTGAATGACTGGTAAAAATATATTCTGTCAGCCACTTGATCTATTTTAAGGTCGTTAGGCAAATGGTCCAAATTAAACAAAACTTGAACTGGTGTGTTTCTTCTTAATACTGCTCAAACATTAACCGTCGTTAAAAATCTCAGTATGTCAAATATGCCGGCGTAGGTCTACGCAAATGAAGATTGAAGGTGTAATGTCTTTGTATATAATTACTTTTAAGTTTTATTTTACTTTAATTTAATTTTTGTCAAGTTCGATGTATTTTAAGCTCAACTCTGCCACTAAAGTAATAATTAAATATGCAATAACCTACGGTAATTACTGTTGTGTCAGGTTTTGTTTGAATGAGATCCAAGTCGGCGTAGGTACGTGCAGCAGCGGGACTCTGATTATTAATGCGTCCAATACAGTCTGATTTTCTGGATTACCAAAAAGAAGTGAGAAAACCCCTGATTAGTTAGAAATTTAGAGTGTATTCATTTGAAATGTTTATTTATTCTTGATGGAAGGTTTGCGATATGCGCAGAAACTAAATTTTATCAGTTGGATTTCTGCGTTTAATATTTTTACATCTGATTGCTGCTTCAGTCACTCCGCCCGTTCTATGTATGTATGTATGTATTATAATGAGAGTTTAGTTGCAAAGGAAAGGGAAAAAAACAAGGATTAAAATTTTAACAGCGTGTATTCATCAATATTCGGAATATATACATAGTTTGAAATTTGGCAAAAATTGTTCTTGTGTGGTTCTTCAGTTGCTGTTGGCCAGGAAAGCGATCATGGGTGTTGTCGGTAGGGCCGGGTGTTAACCGATTTCTTGATTATTTCTCGGAGCCCCTGCGCAGAAAACGAATTTTTTATTTTGTGTTTTGCTTTTGCTATATACAAGCGTATGGTTGCAAGACAGAAATACGACAACAGCAAAAATAGATTTACGTGATTTATTTCAGTAGGAACGTGTGGTTTTGGGACAGCTACCTTGTGGTATAGTTTATAAGCCGGCTGCCGATACGGGTTGATCTCTCATAGTAGTTCCCACTGGTTGGCGTGGTGTTCCTCTTGATGACTGCTGCTGACTGCCCAGACTGACCGTGACAGATCTCTTCCCCGGCCCCCCGTTGACTGCTGCTGACTCCCCAGACTGACCGTGACAGATCTCTTTCCCGGCCTCCCGTTGACTGCTTTGTACTTCCCCGTGTGACCCTTTTTATGGCGTTTTTTTATGGCTTAACGGGCTCGAAAAACGACGCGAGTATAATTAGGAGGGAAGCATTTTTATTGGTCGAAAAATAGAAGCACTTTGAAATATTATTTTATTTTTCGACCGGAACCCGTGCGTCGAGCCTATGCGTAAACGATGATAATAGTCATTTTGTGACGGAGCCCTGTCCCGTTCACATCCGACTCTCGCTCTTGAGTATGTTAGTTTATTTGCCTGCAAATCAGCTGAGATATGTCTTATTTTATTTCATAACACTTTCTTAGCGTTCACATCCGGTCGACATGTAAAATGAATGAGAATGGGACGTAATTGCAGCAGAGTATAACATATGTATGTATGCATGAATGCAGTGGTAATTCAAAACAAAAGAAAACTTCAAAATAAAAATTTTAAAAATCGAGAAAGGAAGAATTCAAGAGGATGGGGTGGTTTCAGTGGAGGGTTTCCAATCCATCACCCCTAAGTACTTTTAGAGCTACTTACGGAAGGCAAGACTCTTACTTAAAATGAAATTTGTACAGAAAGAGACAGTTATTAAATCACAAGTTGTACAAATTACAATATAGGCCTTGCACAAAGTTTCCCTTGCGCGCCTCAAGCTACCAAGGTAAGATAAGTTCTTTCATTTCAAAAAACAAATCTGCTTTCTCTTAGAAAACAACAATTCATATAAAACAATTTTACCTTAACAACTAAGGAACTTTAAGAAATTTATTTTAGAGCAAAAGTTCATATAAATACATTTCTTAAGAACAAAAAGTTTTATTTAATTCGAAAAATTCACAATTCAAAATGTCGAAGGTAAAATATTGAAAGTCGAGGGGTGTGGGAAAAGGTTGAGCTACCTCGGGCGAAAATGGTTTTCTGGGTTCTTTAGACAAAATATTCAGATGTCTAGAACAGGTGTTCTCAAATATGAGACAAACTGTTGTACATGCGTAGTAAAGTTTTTTAGGGTTCTTTTTTTCTTCCTTTTACTTCCCTCCTCAACAACTAATAGTAGTAGTAGCAGAAGAAGCAGTCTTTTCTCATCTGATGTCAAATCTTTTCTCGCTTGGGTGAAGTTTATTCCCTTATTAGCAACAGCAGCAGCACCGGACTTTACACGCTGAGACGGTCAATACTTTCTGCCCGGTGCCAGCCTTTCACCCGAGTGTGGTCTGTTCCTTTCTGCCCAGGTCACAGCTTCTACACTTCCAACACCACAGGATGACTAGATAATAAATAATACTCGTTTTGTTGTTCCCACGTCTTGCTGTTTCTCATTTTTACGAGTATTTTTGCATATATAAATTTAAGGGGGGTATAATTATTTACTCACTGTTTCGAACGGCTAAAACCCGCCATACGGTGCACATAGCGAATCACCCTCATTTCCTTCCAATTCCATTGATGAAACGTAAGTTCCGCTCATGCAGTTTCTTCCCACGAACCGCTACTTTGTGAAACCGACCCCCAAGTGGACGCTTCCCCGATCGCTACAATCGTAACCTGTTCAAGTTTAGGGTTAACCGTTATCTTCCCCACATATCCGCATAAACTGTGCCCCTTACTCTGTAAACCTCTACCTCGATTGGCTCCCGGGCCTTGTACAGGATAAACATAAATTAAATTAAATAATAATAAACGTTTTCGACCAACAAGGTATTCAGTTTTTAATAACATTTTTCCAGTTTGTGATGTTTTTGTAACCTTTGTTCGAGTATTTTCGACCTTCGCTTGCATATCAGGAAATTTAACATGTTAAAAAAATGTTATCAGTTCAGTCAGTTATATAATTCAGAATCTTTATCTCTTCTTAGTATTTTTTTCTTTTTCAGAATGACTGCTGTGTTTTAGTGTTTCGAATGCAAGTGACATCTTGCATTAGCATTTGTAACTAAGAAGGAATATACCTTAAAAATAGTACTTCATCTTCGTGGTTACATAATTTGACAACAGTTATTATTTATTATTTATTTTTAGCCGTTTTACGCTTTTACCGTAAACATTTTACCGTTTTTTACGAAACAATGTCCTTCGAAGTAAGGTTAGGAATTTTCTCGATCGTAAACACACGGTAACACGTGTGCATTTGTACTCTAAAAATTTATTGTTGCGCATTTCATAGTTACAATAAACACCAACAATATTATCAATTTAAGTGCATTTAAAAAACAAACATGTGTAACGTTTTAAGAAGCGACAAAATTGTTCGTTTGATGCGCACATTATCATCCAAATGGTAAGTAAGTCTGTGTTCTGTTCAAAAATGAATTAATGTAAAACTAAAAAATATAATTGTCTTTTTAAAAAATCCAATTTGTTTTTTTAACGAAAAACTGATAATTTTAATTTTCTTTATTTTTTAAAGACAGATGTGCTTAAATAAAAAACAAGACGAATTAAAAGTTATTATGAACAGAGAGAGAATTAATTAATTTTTTAGTAATTAAGGTACCACGTGTTGTTGTTTGTTTGAAAATTGAAAAAAAAAACTAACTAAAAGACAAAAACTCGATATTGACACAAGTCTTCCTTGTGCATAAAAAAGAATTGGGACATTGTATGTTTACTCAGTCACCCAGCCAGGGAGAGACCACCTCGTTTTAATATGTGAAGCCAGTAGTAATGTTTTTACAAAGGGCCAGGTAATTTTTCTACATGGCAACCAGCAACTTAAAAAGAAATTCAAAAACTTTTCTCATAGTTTTATTTACTTTTTTATAGTAAAAAAAAACAAAAAAAACAGTAGTAGTAAGAGCTCGTCTTCTCACCCGTCATGCATGACAAATAAATATTTCAAAATCCTTATTGAATCACTTATGTTTTACTTGTTTACTTGTTTTTTTGTGTCTCGGTCTCATATGACGATATAATTAATAATTAGTAAAAAAAAAATTTTTTAAAAGTGAGCGGTTGGTACTAGTGTAACTTAAACTTAAAAAAAAAAACCCTCTGTAAATTAAAATTTTCAAATTAGGACCCAGTAACCAATTTAAAAAAAAAAGCATAATTTCTGGTGTAAAAAACCCCCAAAAAACCCTGAATATTCCAAAAACAGCATTAAAAATTTGCGAAAAAAACCTAGTGTTATCGAAAATCTTCGTTGGGTCTTATTTTTGCTATTTGTTTCTCGGCGAGTCCGACCGACATTTGGTCTTTCCTCTTCTTAATAATAACAAACATTTTGTTTGACTTTCTCCTAAACGGTAGTTTTCCGCAAATTTTTAATGCTGTTTTTGCAATATTCAGGCTTTTTTACACCAGAAATGATGATGCTTTTTAAAATTGGTTTCTGTGTTCTAATCTGCAATTTTACCGAATTCCTCCTTTGCTTATTTCTGTCAAGTTCAATAGCTCGGTGTTTGTTTTTTTTATTCAAATTTTCTTTTTTACTTATCGTCTGTTTGTCAGTCATTCATATAGACATCGATTAGTAACTGGACATCAACTTGTTCCATTTTCTTTAAAGTTTAAAACTTTTTATTTAAGTAAAAGTTAAATAAACAAGTAGAGTTTTTCATCCGACCAAACCAAAGTCTAAGTTATTTCTTTTTCTTTTTTTTGTTCATAAATTAATGTTTTTTTTTTCTGTTCTGATTCAGTCAGTAGACTTACAGTACACTGTTACTCACCTTGAAGTAGAACATAGTTTATATTGTAAACTTTACAATTTCAAGAAGTTTTGTTTTCAAAAATTTTAAAGAAGTTTTAATTTTTTTGAATTTGTTTATAAATTTCATTTTGTTCTGTAGCGGACCCCCTGAAGTGGGGCGCGATATGAAAAATGGCCTGAGCGCCCCGAATTTGGTATGAGGTCACAAGAGACCCACTAACATTTTTGAATTAAAGACGTGAAATCTGACAAGTTGAAACAAAATAGACAAGGGAACGAGGATATGTATGATTAATGCTAAGGTTTTTACAAAGCAGAGGCCGTGGGTTAGATGGTCTGGTAATGGTGGTCAAACTGGTCGTGTCGACGGTTGGAAGTTGAGATGCGGTCATGCTAATGGTTGGAAAGTTGGGATGTGGTCGTTCTGGTCGTGTCAACCGTTGGAAATTGATGTGCAGGCATTGCGTACATGCCGGTCGAGGTTGGTGTTGAAACCTCCTGTAGTTATTATAACCGACAGTATACAGGAAAGGTTATTCAAGTTGAAGTTAAGGGAAAGTCGATCATTGCTGGTCATCACAGGTGATCGCTGCTGGTCATTGCAGATGATCGTTGGTCGCCGCAGGTGATCACTGCTGGTTGGCTGGTCAGGCTTTGGACTGGACGTGTTGGGCAGGAATAGTATCGGCGACGGTCTCTGGTCAGTACCGGGAAGCTGGTGTTGTGATGTTGTTGGGCATATCGAATATACGGTGCTGGCATTGCATAATATACTGGTCAATTCTGATGTCGAAAGCGCCCATAGTAATTAGCATTGTATGGGAAAGGTTATGGACGAAGTGCAGGCAAGAAGTAGGGGCAGGATGCCGAGAGTCGAAAATGTGCAGGAAGCCAGAATAATGGTAGAAGTAGAAAGAGAAAAAAAGACCAACTCTCGTCCAGTTGGCATACAAAAAAAAATGGGAATGTAACTTAATACGCAGCCTGGGTAGGTGTCTTGGTCACAAAGGCCAGGAGCCTGCGTACTGACCCCTGAATTCAGCAAGAAGTCGCTGTGTTATATTAAGGGTGACCAACAACAGTCTCACAAAATACTAAAAATCTCACTAAAAAATAAGTTGAGATTTGCTACGAAAAAATGTAGGTCTAAAAATGCTTAAGAGGTGTGCTATAACTAGGTTTGTAACACAAAAGGAATTAAAAAGTAATTAGCACAATTCTAAACGAGACTAAATTACTCAGCATGTAGGGAACACAGTCAAAAAGGTCAAAGTCGAAGTGTCCTATTCATTCCTGTTTAGGGAGCATCCAAAAAAGCCACGACAGTTCTTTAGGGCAAAAAATGCGAAATACCTGGGTAGATTTCAAATAATAAAAAAACAACCTTAAAGTTTGTAAATGTTTTGATGGGAAATATTTTTAATTACAGTTAGTTGCATCTTATTCTTACAGAAGTCATTATTAACAGCTTCCGAGATATTTTCAAATTGATTGTAGTATTATAGTGCTGAGTTCTCGTATAAGTTGTGGAGTAACCCCACTTACTTTCCTAACAAAAAAAAAAACGACACTTGGGGATGATCTCTGAACCTATAAAAGCTGTAATATTTTCTATCATTCTCTTTTTCTATTTTCCTTAGACATGCTAGGATGTAGGTCTATTGTTAAAACACATGTTCCATTGGGAAATGCATGTATATCTATACACATATTACATACACAAACAATTCACTAGTCTTTAAATGTTTTCATGCATGTTCATTTTTTTGCTACATACATACAATATCAGTCTTTGTTGCTCACAACAATGCAACTTTTTGTCTTTTTAATAATATATTATCGTTTGTTTGTATATATATATATATATATATATATATATATAGGTTTTAGTTGTTTCTTTGTATTTTATTACCCAACACACATGTAAGTCTGCCATTTTTGTTGTGGAATAAATATTACAGGAGACATGTGTTTTCCAACTCAAACACCAATGTACGTACAACTGTAATATAGTGATTATAAACAAAATTATGCAATAAAATTAAAAACAATCCAGACATCTGTAGATCATAAAAGTTTCATTTAAGATTTCTTGTAGGTGTGTACTATCTCACACACATCATTTTGGAAACTAATATCTTCTACTTGTTGTTTTCATCAAAACATAATTCTTAGCAAGAACCATACTCCTTCGAACCTTGTGGACTGGCAATACAGAATCAGAAACAAAAGAACTATACCAAAGAACAGAAACCACATCACTTGAGGACTTTCAACAATGGTAAAAATGAATATCACATGTAATTGAGAAAAATAATATTAAGAAAAAATATTGACAGACTCAAAGGACATTGATGTTCTACACTACCAAAAACAAAAGATTAGGAAAGAAGACCTCTCATCAGTACTGGAAAGAGCAATAACAGTAGAATTGAGAAACCTATTTTCTTGAAAAATTGTTATTGCAGCTTAGCATTCTTTAGAGCTTCCTTAGGCCGCAACACTTGTAAGAATTGAAAAATACTGATTTGTCTAGAAGGGGGTCCTGTTTATAATAACTTAAAAAAATAAATAACAGTTCTCTAAATATATAGTCAATAGTCAGCACTCACTTGCATCTGAGCATCAGACTCATCATCCTCTCTCCTTATTCTGTTTTCTCCCCTCTGGTGGTGATGGCTGTCAGATGTGTGAAGATGCCTACTGAAGAGTAGGCAAAGAGAGTTTGATGAGGCCATTGGCATGAATTTGATTTTGATGGACAACTCTGCGCAATGGAGAAGCCCACACAGTTGGCCAGAAGTGTAGCTCAAAGGGGACTGAAACAGATGATATCTGGCAAATCTGTTTGCATCAGGCTGTTGGCTGCTTGTTCTCTCAAGGTCTACTGGTTATGCCAGCCCAACTGTCGCTGCTCTCTTCCACCTGTTGAGATCATGTAGATTTTTACCTATTCTGCCATTAAGGTTTTCATGGTTGGTCGCATTCAGTCTCGGTAGCCCTACAGGAGTTGAAACCCCAGATGGCTTCACTCTTGGGATCACTGGGACATGACAGCCCTCTACTATGACAAGGAACAACCATATATATTTTAGACAGTTCATTGTCAAATGTATCATTTTGACTTATATATTAATAACAGCTCTTTAGAATCAAAGAAATTTAATTAAAATTAATTTAAATGCTGCCTTAAAGTTAAGTTAGTTCCTGTTTATAGAAATTATAATTATTTGTAAATGCTAATTATCACTAGACTTATTTATTACTATAAATATTATTAAAGTACCATCACTGGTATACCACCATATCTGGTGAAGTAGAGTACAGACAAGTCAAGAGAAATGTGTCTGTAATTAGCAGTTAATTGAACTGGAATTATTTCCCTTGTATGGTTTTCTTTTTAATTTAATTGAAGATTACATTGAACTGGTTAACTCGGCTAGATGAGAAACTGATTCATTCATGAAGTTAAAGTTTTTAAATTATATTGCACAAACAACAATTGTGCTAGGATATGCCCTTTTTGCTATGTTATGTTAGCATGTGAAAACACACAAACATATAGAAATCACGTCATTATAATAGATATTTTTTGTCTAAAACATAATCTCTTCGTTTAAATTAATTTTGATCAAAATTTTTCCTTATTTAAAAGTGGATTTATTTTGTTTCAATAAAATAGTTAATGCATTCTTTAGCATAGGGAAACTGTTCTAATTAATGTACACACTGTGTATGATTGAAAATATTTTAAAATGTAACTTTTTTGTAGTTTTACCTATAAATATTGCAATGCAGAATATATATATTCGTGTGTTTGTGTGTGTGAATATATATGTAGTGTAAAAATTTAATTCTGAAAATGACTGCAACATGTTGCTTGGGTAATGAGTCAGGTAAATATTTCTGCCCCAGTGCATATCTGGGCATGTTCCAACTTCCATTTTCTTGAAACAGATGTGTATGTATACATATATATAAATATATATTATATATATACTAGCTTAAAAGCTGCCCTAATAGGCAGCATTTAAACTGCGGAGGACTCTTGATTGGGCCTTCTTCACAATAAGTATGGAGGATTAGATGCAATAAGCAACAATAAATTACAGAACTCAAACTTGATCAAACAAAAAAATTTGTTGCAAAAAATTATGTGAAAAAATCGCTGAAAACAATCACAGTAATGAAAATTTGGGAATCCAGAATTTTAGGATTTTGGGTCCAGATCCAGCCCGGAATTTTTTAATTTGCTCATGGACTTGGCCTGATTCCAAAATGTTATATGTTGGGCTATGGCCTCTAGAAGTAAAGTTGAAAACACAGACAATTTTATTTAGAAACACAAATTTAGTAATTTGAGAACATTATTTTTTTTATTTGAACATGAGCTATTGAAAGTTAGAGAGTTTTGTTCTTTTGTTTTTATCAGTAGAAGCCAAGATGGTGGAATCTGAAAATAATTGCTGTAATGAAAACTTGGGAATCCAAAATTTCAGGATTGTGGGTTCATATCCAGCCCAGAATTTTTTAATTTCCTCATGGAGTTGGCCTGATTCCAAAATGGTATATGTTTAGCTACATCCTATAGGATAAAGTTTAAAAAGTATGACACACTGTCATTCACATTTATTATAACATATATATATATAAATTATTACTTAACTGTAAATATCAATTTTTGATGTTTCCCTGACTGAAGTTTCTTGGAATTATCCATTCTTCAAGGGGTCTGTTGATTGAATAAGTTTTTATATATATGGTGGATTCTCCCATCATATTCGGTGTATGAGGCTCAATCACCTCAGTTTCTAGGAACTGACAGCCCAGACACCAGCACATATGATTTGATTATAGTGGTGAAGGCTTTGTGCAGAACCAACCACACTTTTTGAAGGGCTGAATACAGAGCGCTGGTGCACTACATGCCACAAGATCCCCAAACAACCCTTCACAGGTTTTGAATTCAGAATTGTCTAGACTAGTTGCCATCCAAGGCTATAGACCCAGTCTTTCCTGCTATTTACCCATAGCTGGAGGCACAGTGGAGTGGATAATAGTGGCTCGGATTTGGAGAGCCAAGTTTAAATTCCAGTTGAATCCATTACATTCACTTACATGCTAATATCCTTGAGAAAAGAGATATATATATATACACACACACACGTACACTTACCAGTCTCTTTATTAGGTATATTTTTATAGTACTGAGTTGGACCCTCTTTTGCCTTTAGGACCACCTGAGTTCTTGACAGGGATTCGATTATATTCTGGAAGCACTCTTGTAATTTTGGTTCATGTTATTATTATGGTGTCTCACAATTCTTCTAGAATGATTGGCTGCACATCCAGGATTTGAATTTCCCTTTCTACCACATCCAAAAGGTACTCTATTGGATAGATAACCAGGTATTGTGGAGGCCACTTTAACACAGAAAACTTATTGATGTAGTAACCCTCTTGAGTGGCTCTTTGGCATTGAATTAGGTGAACATCTGCAACTATTTTTGATTTATTGTCCTTCTGGAATTAGCCCCCAGATATGATCATAAATTGATGGACATAATCCACCACAATAGGCTGCAGCATTTCAAATATATTTTACTGGTACCAAGAGTCTCAGTGTATACCAAGAATATATACCCTACACCATTACACTGCCGCCACCAGCCTGAACTATTCATACAATGAATGGATCCTTTCTTTTATTTTGTTTACGCCAAATTCTAATCCTGCCATTCAAATGTCACAACAGAAATCGATATTCATCTGGTGAAATATACTCATCAGGTCAACATTTTTCCAATCTTCTATTGTTCAATTTTTGCAAAATCTGTAGTAAATTAAAGCCTCAGTTTCTTGTTTTTATGTGATTGGAGTGCCACTCTGTATAATCTTCTGATGCTGGAACTCATTTGCTTCATGCTGTACATTTGAATATGCTTTTCTATATACCTTCATTGTATAGAGTGGTTATTTAAGCTACTCTTGCTTTTTCATCAGTGTGAACCAGTTTAGCCATTCTCTTCCAACCTCTTATATCAACAAGGGACTTCTACCTATGGAAATGATGCTCAGTCGACTTTTTTCTTCTTTTTTTCACCATTCTCTGTAAACCCTAGTGATGATTTCTCTTGTAGATCACCAGTTTTTGAAATACACCTGCCCATCTGGCACCAATGAGTGTGCCATTACCAATTTCAGGAATAAGAAGTTTCCCTGATTGAAAATGGGATATATGTTGGAAAGCACAATTTTTCTTTAGTAGGACTCCTTGATTTAGACCGGTTGTTATTAATTTCACTTTGTAAGAAAATAAAAACATGGGTAGCACTCAAACACGTATACCTGCTAAAAATAAAATTTATAGTAATAAGAAATAATACTGGATTAAAAACATCCATTTAAAAATAAATGTTTGTGTGTGTTTTTTACTTATGTTTAATTTGAATTTGTAATCATTTTCATTTAACCATTTATATTACTTCTATTATTATTATGTTATATTAAATAAATTTAAAATTTAAATGTTTTCAAAAATTTAAATTTGATTTGTTAAATAACTATCCAATATCTATTATAATTTAGTTTCGATTTTTATTATTACTTGTTAATGATCGATGAGCATTTATTGAGTTTGTATGATTTTGAATTATCATACAATAATTATTATTTAAGATAAATTAAACTTCTATAAAAACTTATATACAGGTATCTCTCAATTAGTGTGCATTCAGTTAATGCTTTTTTTATATAGCAAATAGTGCATACATAATACACAGTACACTAAAACGTTCTTCAGTTTAACCATAGTAATTGAAAATTGATATTATTTATAGTTACCAATGTACAAATTAGTTGCACTAATCAGGAGATTCCTGTATACCAAAATTTTATTACTTAAATGTTATTTTTAGTGGATATCCATATTTGAGTAGATGCACTGTTTATTTATTAATCAGTATATTTATTTATTTTCATCTACATAAATGTAAATTATTAAATGAATATTTGTTTTTACATATTATTTATTAACAGTTTTTTTACATTAAGGATTGTATTGCTTTTATTCAGGAATACCTTATCGCCAGATTATTGTCCCCATTCACCCAGAGCTGGTAAGTCATTTTTTTAATTGAATTCAAAGAGTTCTTTCTTAAAATTAAGTCAAACTTAGATTATATCAAATAATCTTCATGGCATTACCTTAAAGTTGGCAGCAGATAGTTTTCTAACATGGCAGATAATTTCACTGCACTGACTTCTAAGCCTATAACCTCCCCTAAAGCAATGTCTATGAGTGTTTATTATATTGTCTTGTTCATGCTTTTATTATCAGGTCATCCCGCAAGTTCTGTCCGAATTTTGGATAACGGAAACAAGTGACCAAATGTTACATTTAATTACAGATTCAATCAACAATGTATTTTCCCTGATTATATATGACTTCCTTCCATCTATTAACAATCTTACTAATTCCATTACTGTAAAATTCTTTTGGCTTTGATTCGAAGAACTCACAAATGTCAGTTTTAACCTCTTCCTGTCTTACAAAAGCTGTTTCTTCCAAATGATTCTGTAAGCTACAAAACAAATGGTAGTCTGAAGGAGCAAAGTCAGGAGAATAAGGTGGATGAGGAATTTTCTCCCAACCATGTTCTTCGATCTTTTGTGACGTGATTCTTGCTGTGTGTAGTCGCACATTGTCCTGATGAAACATCACCTGTTTTTGATTCACTAGAGCAGGTCTTTTATCCTCAAAGCTTGGTTCAAACACTCTAATTGTTGACAGTATATTTGAGCATTAATTGTTGCATTAGGTGGTAAGAATTCAAAGTGGATTATTCCTTGGCAATCTCACCAGATTGAAAGAAGAACCTTTTGCCCATCAAGTTCCCTTCTCAGCTGTGGCTGGGGTCCTTCCCCTTTACCAAGCCACTGTCTATGACGCTTAACATTTCAATAAAAGATCCATTTTTCGTCACCAGTCACAAGTCTATCCAGAAAAGGTGATACAAGTTGGCGAGAATGGAGAGAAGAGCAGATGTCAACTCGGGATTTGAGGTTGTTTTCAGACAATTCATGAGGCACCCATTTTCCAAGTTTAGGAACTTTTCCAAGTTGTTGAAGATGATGATGAATAGTTGTATGGTTTGAACTGAGAACCACTGCCAATTCCTCAAATGATAAAGCAGGATTTTCTTCAAGGGCTGCTTCAAGAAGCTTTTCATCAAACTCAACTGGACGTACGGTTCGATCTTCATCTTCAAGGGTGAAATCTCCACCTCTGAATTTTGCAAACCATCTTCTGCAAGTTCTTTCATTCACACATTCCTCTCCATAAACTGAGTGAATGTTTCTAGCCGCTTCAGCTTCTGAGTTTCCTTTCTTGAACTCATAAAGCATTATGTGCCTCAAATGATTCTTGGGTACTTCCATATTAGCATGGTTTTAATCAAACAAAATTTAATTTTATTGTTCTCTGAAATAAAATTTGATCAGTTTAAATGCATCTAAACATAAAAATAATATTCAGTTCCATTAGACATTATAAAATACTCTTTAAATTTCGTTCATTTTAACAAAAAGTTAAAATTTGGACAATTTATGGGATGACCTAATACATGTTATGCATGTATATTAATTCTGTAGACTCCCACTGCAGTATAAGGCCACAGCCTCACTACACTAGTGTTGCTGTTGTGATTTCTATAGCAAGCAAGTTTTTTTCATTGTTTTTTACAGTGTGGAGTTTCTAACCCCACACTCAACTGATTTTGGATTGTAAGTTGTCCTTTTACTATACTGGTTACCAACCAAAGCTAGAAATCTCGGCCTACTTTGCTATTACCCCCTAGCTGGTGGGGAGAGAAGAGGTGGATTCATACCTTTTCAAGAGTATTTGTGCAAAAGCGAATGCAATAGCCTCAGGAGGAATTTGAACTTGACATACCTGTTGTGTTTTACATGTTGATAATTGCTACCCTATGCATGTATGGATTTTATTATATGATCTTATTGTTTTCCACATTAATAATATTGTCTTGTGTATGGATAATTTATATTATCTATTGCAGCACTTCTTAAAATATGGATTGTGACCCCATTTGGGGTTATGAAGTGATATACTGGGGTCGCGAAAATTAAATTCAAACACTTGAATTTCAGTTTATGTTATTTCACAAATGTACAATATTTAACGTGATATGCCATGAAAGCACTGCAGTAATAAAACGTGTGTGGTGCCATTGTGACGAGTGCAGTGACAACATATGTATTTTCAGTGTAGTTAATGCCTAGGGTTGTGAAAAATCTTGTGATGAAAAATAGGGTCATGAATGAAAAAAAAAGTTTAAGAAGTGCTTGTCTATTGTATACATCGTTTTGTGGATTTTTTCCTTTTACATTTTTTTAGTCTGTTAATAAACTTGTCATTTATGCCAGTTTTCTGTGTGATTAATTCAAGTAACACATTTATTATACCTTTTAATGTTTTATGTTTCAACTAAAAACAACACACATTAAGTATTGGTAATTTATAGTAGAGGTTGAGAATCCTTTATCCAAAAATCTTGGGAGCAGAAGTGATTTTTCAGATTTTGGAATACAGACTATTTAATTTGCATCTATAAAATGGGGCAGCTTGAGAATGGAACCCAAACATAAACATGATATCCCTTTACATTTCATAACACAGCTTATAAAGGGTGTTTCATTAAGATGGATCAAAGTCAGCAGTAAATAAATCAGTGTTATTGATGAAAATTTATTTATTTCACTATTGGATCATGTTATTTAAGTCATGGCAATTATGTCGGAAAAATAATATCACCCAAATGTTCACCAAATCTGAAAGAAAAAGAAAAAATCATTAGACGCTTAAACTTAATTCACATTTAAAATCAGTTCAAGTTATTGGAACATCCATTATATATACCGTGAGGGTATTTTACATAAATAACATATACCCTGAAAGTATTTTTATATAAAATTTATAAAATTTTGTGTACATACAGATACAGGTAATAATGCTATTCATGTAATGTTCACATAGATTGACAAGTGGTGAAATTAAGATTTCACACAAAATAATGTTTTGTACTTTATGTACATGTACAAAAAACATAGTCACTTACACCTTGTAAGTAATCCACAAACAAAGGTGTTGTTATGATGATCGCTGATAAAAAAACTGGGACCAACTTAGGCCAGGAAGCTAGGTCATTACAACAGCTGCACATCACCTAGGAACTGTCCCAGTGCTTTCTGAAATTTTCTATTTGTGGCATGTCATATCAGCACCTGAAAAACTTTTGAATTTTGGAGGTTTTCAGATGAAGAATACTCAACCTGTAATATAAACATTAGAAAATTTAGAAAATAGGTGTCTTACTGAAAATGTTGTTTATACAAAAATTCTATTTTCTCTTTTTGTAAGATGGGTATTCAGCTCTTAACAACAAAGATGACCATGCTAGTCGAAAATAGCAAATCATTTAACAATTCTTCATCTCAAAAAAACAAACAAAAAAATTAAACAGAAAAAATGGAATGGCAATCTGACACATACATCAACTAAAAATAACACACTTTAAATGTTAGTAATTTGTAGTACATGCAATGTAATCTGAACATTTTGTATTTTCTTTATTGGGTAAACTTGAATCTGGCTATAGGGAGACCAGCAAGAAAATAGAAAACAAACTCCTGAGAGAACACCCCATGTAAATTATAATAAATGAAAATTATTTGTTTGTTTATGCTTTTTATTATAATTAATTGCATTAAAAATAATTTATAAGATTCATAAAAAAAATTAATACATCTAATTTTATGTTAAATTAAATGTTGTCAAATTTACGGCTTGTTTTTTTTTTCTATTTGTTTTCAAGCCACAGTTAGTTTTTTTATCTTCTTTTATGTGTCATGTTCCTTTAGGATGTTTGCGATCATGGCTCTCCACAATTTCCTGTACTTTGTAGCTCTTAATAAATTTTGTTTTTGTTATCTCTCCTCAACCCTGTTCTGTCATACATTTACTCAAGCTCACTAGCTAGATTATGCGTTGTTTTCTTCTGTCCCTCTTGCCTTCAATCTGTCCTGTGAGTATCAAATTTTCTAAGCCCTCTTTTCTCATTATGTGCCCTAGAAATGTTAACTGTCTTAAGTATAAGTGTTTTCATCTTGTCATTCCTCACATAGTCCATTGTATTCTCAGCATCCTTCTGTAGAGCCACGTTTCTGTTGCTTCAAGTCCCTTCTTCATCTGTGATAATACATGTTGCAAAATAAAATCCTTACATTTGCCTTGATATATATGTGTGTATATATATATATATATATATATATATATATATATATATAATATATATGTGTGTGTGTGTGTGTGTGTGGAGGGTGTAAAAATTCAGATATAACTAAAAATATATCTGTAAAAGAACAATTTGAATATAAACAAAGGAAAATATTGGTTATTCTACTCTCAGAAGCTTCATTCACCCAAAAACATTTTTAACCATTGGTCAAAGAAAACGATTGTATACAGCAGACATTTGAGATATTTCTGAATGAATTTGGCACCATGCATAACATCCATATGTAAGTCATGATCTGACAAAACTATTAGGAACATGACTCCTGTTTTCAGATTAATGTTTTTGTTTTCGTAAGGTTCTCATATTGTATTGAAAATATGATAATGTGAATGTTTATGACTGTGATAGCATTTTTTTCTGTGTTGCACTGTTCTTTTCTTCTGAATAAATTATTTTGATTTCATAAAAGCAAATATGCATGATATAGAAAAATTCTTTTTTCTTTTCTTTTCTTTTTTTTTTACCACAAACTAATTTGTTTTCTTTTCCACAAATTTTTGCTTGTTGTCATTTGTGACTTCCATAAATGACTTCAATTAAAATGTTCATGACATTTTATATTTTCTTTTTTAATCCTAAGTGAAGGAGAGCTTAAAATATTTTAATGTTTTAATTTTTCATTTATTTTTCAAATATAGGCCATCATCATGAAACATCAGCACTTTTATTGGAAAAAGAATATGCATTTGAGGTAATTTTATACATTGTTATGCATACCACTAAAATTATTCTGTATTGTCTAACTGAAATCAAATAATGTTAAAAAAAAAAAATGAATTATCCCATGATCTTGTAGATCATTAAAATTTCATACACAGTCCTTTTTGAGGTAATTTGGTTATTTGACAGTCTCCAAGTGAAAGATTGTACTGGGTTACATGGTATCTGAGTCAACCTGACCTCTTGAGATTGATTCATGCTTTTCCAAAGGATATTAATGCAAATTGAATGTAGAATTTGAACTCAGCTTGCTAGTTTCATTTTCTGTTGACTGCTTTGCTAAACTCCCCCCTTAACCACACCTAGGTTAAAACAATAAGTTATTTATCATTTGTAGCCTTTCAATAGTTGATACTAAAAGAGGTCATAAACTCTTGTCTAGATTGCACTTGTACAGATGTGAAAACACATTTGAAAAAATTTGAATAATAATTTAATATTTTTTTTATGATATTATTCTTCATAACCAAATTATTGATTCAAAAAAATAATTATGGATATTTTAAAAAAAATCTATGTTGAATTTTACTAGCATTGTTGTTAAAAATGTAAAACAAAATTAACTAGTTTAATATTTTTTAAAAATATGCCGTAGAAATATTAAACTAGTTAATTTTGTTTAGATTATCATATTTTATAGAGGATGAGGTGATTGATCCACACTCCCACAAAATAAGATTATCCCCAAATTTTAATGTGAGGTTCAATTCGGTATGCAACTTCAACATAAAAACAAACCCTGACCAGTGAAACAATTAGGAAATCCTTTGTAACTATATAATTCCTTAAAGAAAACAGAAAATAACATATGACAAATTACCACAGTCATACAAACTTTAAATTCTTAATTCAGAATCCAAAACCCTCCAAACCTTAGAATATAAGGTTCATACACTTTTTAGAAGCACCATGTAATTTTTACAAAATAATAGTTAATATTTTTTAATTTCAGTATCCCAAAATCTTTCTCAAAAGTGGGTCATAAAGTGTTGTTTAACAGGTTGTCATGGTAACTATGATTAGCAAAATAAGGTTTGTGTATTTTGTCTTCAAGATTAGAATGAGTGAGAAAGATGGTTAAAGGCAATACCTTGAGATAACACCACTGTTGTTTGTAAAAGGCATTTTCCATCTGATTATGAAACAGTGATTATTACGAGAAAAGTGTGACCCAAAAATTTATCAATATTTAATCATTTGCCAAAAGTGTATTACCTACTCCCTAACTAAAACCAACAAATAAAATTTCTGCTTCTGTGTGAAATGTGCATTATGATGAGTTGGCATTGTTTCTAGAAAAAAGACAAAATCCTCACTCTTGAAAATTTGTATCAGAATATTGATCAACAGGATTTTGTGTCAGCAGTTACATGCTATAAATCAAACAATCAGCTGTTCATCCAATCTGTTGATATTTTTTTTCACTGAAAGTATTCCAATGTTTTTAATTAAAATTTTTGAAAACTTGAGATTTGAATGTTACCATGTTGGTATATATGCAACAATTTTTTTCTCTTTCAAAAAGCCAAATGTCAATGTTTCAGCAATGGTCACAAATCGATGAAGTGATTTGTTAGTAACTTAAAAATTGATAAGAAAATTATTTTTAAAAGAGCACATGTCACCACAAAGAATTGGGACAAAACATGATTCTGAAATTCTTAGCAGGGTTGAAAACTGTTAAACAAGAAAATGTTGGAGCGAAGAAGCAGGCATTGGAATATGAAGCAACAGAAAAAAAAAAAAACGAGATTTTTTTTTTTTTTTCCTGATAAACTGATGGGCAAATCAGTCATGTTATGAAATAATTTTGTTTTAATAAAAGCGGCCTGTTGTAACAGGCAATATTTAGGACATATTGAAAATGTGACCTGACAACCAGAAGAAATTGCTGATTTGAAATAAAATTTATTGACGAGAAAATTGGGAAAAGAAAGGGATTTCTAAAAACAGAGAGAATTCTTTGGCAATGTCAAATTTTTAAACACAAAAATTTATTAATATAAACAATAATTGTTGGGTAAGAGGACTGTAAAAACAAAGTTTATTGTTTTGAAATATCAGACCACTTTGTTTTAGGATCCATCTCATGATTTCAGAGTTGGGGAAAATAATTAATTGAATATGTACTGAGCTTTGAGGGATCGTGAGAAGCGTTATGCAAGATGCATATAAACCAAACACTTGGTTGAAGTTGGAGCAGTCACTGTTTGAGTGAGAAGTGACAAGAGACCACCAGAAACCAGCAGAGGGAGTTTAAGCCCAGCAACGGGCTGGAAGACGCCAAAAGAAGCCATGTATCCAACTGCCATTGAGCAGCGAAGAGAATTACTGCTGAAGAGTATTGCTGATGTCGAGCAGAGAAGAGAATTGCTGACGTTGAGCCAGACAAAGAAAATTGCAGAGAAGAGAATTGTGGATGTTGAGCTGGACAAGAGAATTGCTGACAGAAAGTCCGACGACTGAATATCTCATGTGAATGCTGAACCCGTTCCAAGTTTTAGAAGCAAGAGATACAGTGTCACAATAGAGAGTTGAATGGGGAGGGTTAATTTTGTTGTAGCAACAATTATATAAACCCATTGAAAATGAACCTAGCGGCCTTATTTGTCATTTGTTCTAACCTTTGTGCTTTTACTAGCAAAATCATTCTTGTTCTTTTTCATAGTACAGTTCTGCCAATTTGATTTAGCACTTAAGTGCAGACAGAAATTCGATATTCACTGCACTGTGATCAAAGAACACAACATGAGACAGATCAGACAGAAGAATGAAGCGGTCAACAGCTAACCATCAATTGACTGGCACCAATACTGACCAGTGAGGGAGAGATCCTGGATCAAGCCAGGATGGCGATGTTACCAGCTTTGACATCAGAAGTTTCAAAATTAGATGATTTTAATTTTCTTGGTGATATTTTAGTGAAGTCTCTGAAAATCAGCAAAACGTGTATTCTTTTAGTTGATGAAGTGTATGCCAAGGCTGCTCTATAATATCATGGAAGAAACTTGTTTGGTTGAAAATTTTGCGGGATTAGGAAAAAAATATTGGACATCATAGTAAAATGTTTAAATGGTGGACAAAAAATTTTACTTAAATTGCAAAACATTTTATATATTGTTGATGCAATCAAACAGTCAAGTAATTGCAATTGTATGTAACCATAACAGGACCCATCCATCTTTTTTCCAAAAATTTTGCATTGTTTTTAATAAGCCTTAGATAACTAAAAATGGCTTGTATTTACTTTTAGATTATGTCCACATTTTTAAAAATGTTCAAAATAATTGGATTATTACGTCTGAATTACTGTTTTATTCTGAAGGCAAAAAGGTGACAGCAAAATGGGAAATTGTATAAGGTCTTTTTGAGTATGAAAAACCTCAATTTGTTAAGCTGTTGAAACTAACTGATGTCGCAGTTTACCTAAAACCTGTTGAGCGACAAAATGTTTCCCATTATTTAAAAGTTTTTTTGTGTTCAAACTGTAGCTGCCATTAAAACACACCCATTATTAAATGGGGAGAATACTGCAGAAACAGTTAATTTCATTAAAAAAGTTTTAAAATTGTCTGTGTCAAACAAATATATGGGGGACACCAAGAAAAATGATCCACTGAAAAAAGTGATATCAGATTTAGATGATGGCCAAGAATAGAAAGAAAGTAAGGAAAAAGAATGAAATTATTAACAAGAGATACTAGTTTAACCATTGAACATACATGTAATCGCTTAATTGACATTTGTAGATATTTGCTAAGTAGTGGGTTTAGTTTTGTTATACTTGGTGAATTTACCACAGACTACTTAGAAAATCAATTTGGAAAATTAAGACAAAGTTCTGGATGTGCATATTTTATAACAGTTGAAAATTTCCATATTGAAAAAATTAAACTACTTAAATGTTGATATCAATGAATATAATACAGGCCATAATTCCTCAAAGTGTGGACATTTACTGGATGAAATGGGATGCCAAACATTTGATAACTTACCAGACCTTGAAACTAGGATCCCTAAAGATATTAAAATGATACTTTTGTATATAGCAGGCCATGTTACAAGAAAATATTGTCTCACAGAAGAGAAAATATATTTAATAATGTTAGTTTTTATTTTCAAGAATATGAACACTTTTGAAAGAAATAGATTGTGATAATTTAAAATTTCCCCTAGATACCACAGGGATACCAGATATATTTTATTTTCAATTTCTTCCCTTTTTACATATATTTAACTCCCCAAATTATCCTCTTAATTAATTTTATGTTCTTGTTAACGTAAATTGATTTTAAATTTTAAAACTGTGTACTGGTAATATCTATTGTATCGTAGCAAAATAAAGTATTTTCTTTGTCTGTGCAACAAATTGTACATGTAACAAATATCACAATAAATTTTTTAAAGATTATTGTTTCTTTAAAACTCACATTTTTTTTTGTAAAATATTTTCAGACTTTGTATTATAAATTATATATTTTGTAATCAATTGGTGTAAACAAATTAACTCATTATTTTTGCAATATCATCTAAAAATGTCTAATTTACGGTAAATAAAGTGATTTTTGTGCATTTAGTTATTTTATGGTATTTTTGTTCTTTGTATATTTGCATTCATGGAAATAAGTCAATAATTGTCAACTGCTTCCTAATATTTGCAAATTAACTAATTACTGGACATTACTAATTAGTACCTTGCTAAAAATATTCTCAGTAATTGTTATTTAGTAGTAATTTAGGTTTCTACATGTCCACCCCTAGTCGTGAACCCCAGTTACATGGTTGCCAGGCCTGATATAAGTATCACCTTGGTTGAATAGCAGAACAGACTGGGCCCAATAGCCTTGGTTTGCAGTCAGTCTACTGCAGAAAGAAATGGCAACCTACTGCAAGAAAATCTCTTGCCTAGTCAGTTATGAATTGAAAGAGACATGATCACCCAAGCATGTATCATGTATGGCACTTGTCTGAGTTGAACAATAGGCACTAAAAGTTTTACCCATAGCTGAAGGAAGGTAGATTCATGCCTTTTTCAAACGCATTTGTGCAAGTGAACAAATTAGACTCAGTCAGCAAATAAAGTGGCATCAGCATGCAATGATTCCACTTTATTTACTGATAAACCATTATGCTACTTGCTATGTAAGCCATCTTCCCAATCAATTCATTAAAAATTCAAAATGGTTGCCACATGATCAATTGAAAAACAGAATTGCCAACTCTGGAACCACCTCTTCTGAGGTTTCAGATTACAAAAATTAATTTCCCTGGATTTAATCACAATTGAATTTTATGGATTTCCATGACAAAAAACCTAAAAAGGATAAAAGAAGATAGTCTTATTTGAACATTGTCATAATCTTAATTTATTAAATTATGAAACAGATTGTTAGTATTGTTTTATATTTAAGAAATAAAGATTTTTTTATCTAGGAATATTTTTTTAAAATTTTTTAATTATTTTTTTTATTCAGATGGCATGTTCAAATATTCGATATGGTGAAGGAGTCACGTGTGAAGTAGGCAAAGTGAGTACATTTTTCTTTTATTTATTATTTAGTATTAATTTTTACTATATTTTATTCTATTATGAATTATTATTTACTATTTTAAATAATTTTTTAATTTTTTACCATTTTTATTATTAGGTTGTTGCATAAATTCATTTGTATTTTTTGATTTATTTTAATACTTATTTATTAATAGTTCTGATGAATCAGTTAATAATGTATTACCCTTCATTGTTTATGACCTCAAGCCACATTTTAAGCTTCACTTCATTGTTGAATGAAACACCCCTCAAATTGTTAGAAAGTGACTGAAAAAGGTGGTAGTCTGATGGGGCTAAATCAAAAGAATATGGTCAGTGTGGTAGAAATTCCCAACCAAGGTCTTTCTTTGTATCCACATTTTGAGCAAGTAAACTGGCAGCAATGGAGGAGCATTGGAGTTTTTCTCTCAGTCAATGCTTGTAGCACCCATAAGCTATGTTTCTGGATGACAAGCGACAGTAACATGAGTGAGTGCCATCTTCTGAGCCAATTCCTTAGAGGTCTAGTGCAGTTCTTTCTTAATCCGTGCATGCAGTTGGTTCTCCTCAAACTGAACAGGTTGACCAAAACACAGAAAGTCTATGAATTTGAACTTCCCTTCCTTGAAACAGGAAAAACCATTTCTGTGCCATTTTGTCAGAAATGAAGTCATCTCTATACACAACACAAATGTCTCAAGCCGCTTTGGCAGCTTGATTAAGAGCAAAGTGAAGATGTTGAACATGTTCATTCTTGTCTACTTGGTATTCCATCTCAAAGGAATGTTTAATATGCAATAAAATTTCAATAATGTTATACATAGTTTCACAGGATGACCAGAGTTACTAAGAAGCAAAAAATGCTATGAAAGATTATTCTTAGAGATCATTCACAGAACATCAGAAAAAAACTGTTGTATCCTTAAAGAAGGTTACAAACAGACAAAGGTGTTACTTGAGTGAAAGGAACAACATGGGCAGAGATGAAAGAAAGAAAGAGAGGTTTATTGTAAAAGAGAATACACGGCTGAAAGACAGGGAATTGGTTAACAAGCTAGTAATTCTCAAAGTAAGTCCACCAGGTATATCCTGTGCTTATTATACATATCTACTGATATAGTCAATCCACATAGGCGACAGGGAGTGTGAGACATTCCATTACAACAAAAACGAATGAATATATGTAACAACCTAATATTTATGATTTCCTTATTATGGTTATTATTTAAAATGCATTTTATTATTAAAATAAATTTTATTTATGTATTATTTAGTATTTTTAAGTAAAATTTATTTTTATTTTGTATTTTAAATACAATTATTTTAAACAAAATTTATTATTTACTATTTTTAAAAAACTATTATAACTTGGAATTTTAAATAAAATTGATTATTATGATTAGTATTATTTGGTATTTGTTTTTAAACAAAATTTACTTCAAGAAATAAAAGATTTAATTCATATTTTTATTCTAGCTTAAAAGTGAAAAAATAATATACAAATCAGTTGAAGTATATCTTTTTCAAAGGTTAAAAAATCCTTTTTTGAATAAACTTGTTTCAGTAATCATTGTGCTAGTGATGTAGTTCAGGTTGAAGACATAAGGCTTCAGATTTAAATACTAAGAAGAAACAATTAGTTGTAGATAATTGGTTTATTCTTTCTTTTTTTTTTTAGTTCAAAAGGTTCATGAATAAATTTTTGTTACTTGTTTGAGAGTAGATTTTCTACATACAATGTGTGAAGGCATGTGTGATACTCGCCCTCATCAGCTGCCAACCAGGAGAGGTAACACAATTTTGGTGGCTAAGGTGGTACTGACTCCCCTGACACCACCAGCAGCTTTTGCCATTAGGGTATTTGTTTGTGCAGACATATCAGTCTCTGCAATTTTTATGCAACTGTGTTTCCAATGTTGTGTTAAAAGAGTTTGCTTTTGATCATTAAATAAAACACAACATGCGCATAGTAACCATTATCAATGACTTAGAAGGTAAACCGATGTGTTTCACGTTGGAAGTAGTATTGTGTTGCCAGCATTGTTTTGATTAAATTTGTTTATTTTGGATCTTGACCAGATCCAACTCAATGCCTGTTGAACTGTGGTTTGGAGATAATGTGAAGCACTCTTCAGTGATGCCCACCCTTAAAAGGAAAGAAATGATTGATTGTCCAAGGAATCCATGATACCTGACCTCAATAGGTAGCGCATGGCATGTCTGCCCCTTTTCCACACAGTCAGATCACAATGATATGTAGCAGTTTTTCTTGTGCACCTCCTTCCAGTTCTCTTCCCATGCAACTGTTAATTCTACTAGGACACACTTCTTTGAATCAGACCATGCTACAATGTCAGAGTGTGTGTCTGTCTGGATGATGTGTACCAGAAATTGCAGCAGTGTTGTCAGATCAACTAACACCCCCTAATCATGAACTCAGTAGCATCATGTTGGGAGTTATTTGGGTTTTCCGCACAGAGCATTCACCATCCTTGTGAAAATGGATCTTAGGTTCTCTGGCCATTACACGCTGTTTATTGGCTGCTTCACACTGTGTACTGATTAAGTCCATTACCACTTCTAGCACTTTATGATGCCACATGTACATCTGCAAAGATTGTGGGCATGTAGAGGGCACATGACATAAAATGCTTCCATCACTTTGACATAATGCACATACATCAGTGTCAGTGTACCCACTACAACTTAAGGTTGGTCACATTTGGTAGGAGATCATAGGTAGATTGCAGGAGGAATGATATTGCCAATGGCTCCATTGCAATCAGGGTATTCCATGATAGCTTCATCAGATCAATATCACTCCATGTAATCCAAGAACTTTATATGGACTGAGAAAAAGCAGTAGCTGTTCTTCCTGATTTCTTCACTCACCATGTCTTGGATTCTGTTTTTTGTGTGTCTTCTACTGCCAACCACTTGAGAGTAGAATATTTAACAAACTTTCTTAAAGAGAGAGATTAGTGACTAATGGAAAGAATATTTGATTGGTCTTGCATGTCATTGTTCTCTTATCTTGGGATCCCAAATTTTTTTCAGAAAGTTGTCAAATTAAAATTTTCATTTGTTTCTAGAATATTTACTAAGCACAGCTGATTACAATTGAAGGAAACCAATCTTATAAGGAAAGATGGCTGCCTTTCTTAAAAATTCATTATTCAAAAAAGTTATTTTTTCACAAACACAGATTATTGGCATAGAAGGGATGTATGCAGTTATTTTACCACAGCAGTCCTAAGGCAAAAATGTTACAAAATTTTTTTTTTTTTTTTTTTTTTTTTTTTTTAAACTTAGCCAAAATTGAAAAGAAAAATCTAAGTGGTATAAGCAACTTTGGCAATCTTTAACTATTGTTCCCACAAATAAATGGTATGTCAAAAGGACAGTTTTTGCTTCGGCACTGCTATTATTTTAACTATTTTCACTCCTCAGCAAAAAAAAAACGATTATTAGAAGTGTAATAAAACCTAAATGTATGATGAAAGTGAATTTATACATTTTTTTTGTGCTTGAGAATTTACAACAAAAATATTAAACACTATTATTAGATTGTGTTGTGCGGGATATAAGACATTGACCTCATTTAAAGTGAATGAAACACATGGCAACATAAATATATGAAAAGTTCAAATAAAACACAAAATCTTTGTATAAAATCTATTGTCTATATATATTTCATATTTGAAATTCTTAATACAAGGTTAGCATGTATCTACTTGCAAAAGACTATGTACCAAAAACAATATGAATTTTTGTACTTATCTGTTTGGTTTGTCACAAGCCCAAAATTGTATGCATCCTGTTTCTATGTCTTCATGGATGGAAAAGTGAAAGATTCACTTTCTTGCCTAATGATGTCTTGTGTGGATCTCATCAGATCATATGATATTTATAATTAATTTTATTGTTATTTTTGTTTTGGGGAGATAACTTTTTGTCTCTTGCTACAATTGGTCATTTACAAGAATAATTTTATATTTTCAATTTTCTAAAAACTACTACAATTGTATTAAAACTAATGCAATGCATTTTTTATCATTGACCAATATATATAAAAAAAAATAATTATGAAAATTTTTTATTATTATTTTATTCATAATAAAGATTTATTTCATTAAAATATGTGAACCAACTATAAGGAAATCCTTATTATTTACAATTTTATAAAGTTCAAATTGGTTGTCAAATAGCCAGTTTTACCAACCATTCCGATAAACAATATAATAAATAAATAAATAGTTTTTATTATTTTTGTTGTCAATTTGAAGAATAAAGTAAATGTATAAATTTACTTTCATATGTTTCGGTTTTATTACAGTTCTAATCATTGTTTTTTTAAACATTGCTGAGGAATGAAGTTTATTTAAAATAATAGCGGTATCAAAGGAAAATAACATTCTTTTGACATACTGTTTTTTTGCAGGCACAGAAGTTTCAGATTGCCGAAACTCCTTCTTTTTCTTTCCTTTTTTTAAAAATCATTTTACTACAATTTGATACTTCTTCGATGTGCCATGTCTCTTCAGAATGTGGGCAGTCATGGCTCTCAATGTTCAACCAGCCATAACCTGCCCCAGATACTTCTGCCATATTTTGTGATGACATCATTGCAAATAACACAGGAAGTCATGCAGTGAGACTTTGACCACAAACAGTGAGACCTTTTGAGAGCTGATATTTTGAGGACACGTGTGAACCTGTTGAATGCTAAAGAGTTAACTTGTCATCATATAGTGTCACAATATCCTCTTGACAGTGTCATTTTTAAACATTGGATTAACAAAGTGATAAAAGCATAAATGATATGCCAAGCAGCAACTCAATTTTCAGTGTCAACTGATATTTATATTTATTGATATACTTGTAGTGGACCATGCGGTGTGTGAATGGAAGAAGAGAAGATGAGTTATCTCTAGGTTATGGCTTCCGCTGGCCGGTCCAGCTACATAAGAATGTTGGACTTTAATGGAGTCCAAAGAAAGCAAAAGAAAACAAACAAGACTGATATATATGTACAAAACAATTAATGACAAATAGATTAAAATACGAATTACAAATACATAGAAGACATGAATAAAATGTTATAGTGTCTGTATGGAAAGTTGTGTGTGTTGAGTATAGTTGAATGTCCGTACGGGGTGAATTTTGTTTTAGCGTGTTCCCAGCATATGGGAAACACTGGTTGTGTATAAGAGTTCACATATTGGAAATTTTAAGAGAAAGTTTTATATACCTCGCCCCAATCGGCGAGGTTGCGGCCCGCAGCCTGAGTTGCAGTAGTTGCTCGCACGTACACGTAAGCAGAGAAAAGAGAGAGACCCCTGGTGAAGGGTTAAGGAAATGAAGGGGAGCTAACTGCGACATACTTTATTATAAATTAGAACATTCATAAAGCATATTAGAATTTTAAAAACATGGGATGTTTAATAAAATATTAAATCGGTTAGAAACTAAATTAACTAATTTCTGTGGATCCCAGAAAAAAATATATCCCTGTTACTGAATAAGAATAGTCAGTTAGTTATGTGCTATGCATAATACATGCTTAGGCGATCATGTATCTTTTGATACATGACTGACGAGGTAGATTTTTATTTCCACGGTAGGTTGCTATTTCTTTCTGTGGTAGACCAGTTGCCATCCAGGGCTATAGAACCCAGTCTCACCTGCTATTTACCCATGGCTGGAGGTAGAAGAAGAGGATTCATACCCTTTCCCAAGGGTATTAGCACGTAAGTGAATGTAATAGATTCAACTGGAAATCAAACTCTCTCTCCGAAAGTTTGAATTCCAGTCGAATCCATTACAATCGAATCCCAGCCACTATCCATTACACCACCATGCCTTCTTAAGAATAACAGATATTTTTTTCTGGGGTTCACAGAAATTAGATTCTATTATTATTTTTGTTTATATAGACAAAGATCAAATAATTTCTACGTGAATTTCTACAATGAGCTGGTATCATTATTTACATTCAGACTATAGATAAGTTTGCTTATTGTCTGGTTCATATTCCTTCCTGGTCTTTTGAACAGGAGTGGAGGTTTATCCATTGTTTCCTGTTTAAGACTGGGTTTTTGGTTCCTTCTAAAGTCTACTTCAATTCTATTATACTTCTAACGTCTCCGCCTGAACTTTGAAATTTTATTCACTAATTATTATTTTTTTCTCTCTCTCTCAACAGGAGTAGATAGGTTTGCCTATTGTCCAATTCACACTCCCTCCCCACTTTTTTGAACAGGAGTAGTAGTCTGTTCATTTTCTTGAGTTTTCCCAATCATAACAATCTTCACCTCTAGAGTTGGCTGTTATCTTTTCGGCATAGCCACATGAACTTCACTTCTTGCCTTTCTTTTATGCTCATACAACACTACACAGTAACCCTCTACTTTGAGTGGCTCTTGGGCCTTGTATTGGGTGAAATCCAAAAAACGTTTCAGCTGCGTCTAATTCATAATCCAGTAATTAGTATGTTCATTTTACAAGACATGAATCTTGAATTACTTGAAATGCATCAAAGTTAAATGCAATGGGTTACCGTTGTAGTAACATGATGCAATGTACCACTCCTGTTTGGAGCTAAAAAAAAAATAAGAAAACTATTATTTGATAAATAAAAGAATCCTCATTGATTTTTTTTATTTTTATTGTTTTTTGTTTAATATTCTTTCAGGATTTCAAAAATTTGCATTCTAAGAACATCTGTGTGATGACAGATAAACGTTTAATAGATACCCTGTGTGTTCACATGGCACTTCAATCCTTGGAAGATGAAAAACTGAACTATAAAATGTTTACTGACATCAAAGTGGAACCCTCTGATGAAAGGTAGGAGGTACTGATGGCCAAATTGCTCCTCCTCCTCCACATTAAGCAATACACAGTTACCTCCCTTGTGCATCTTTCCCCACTTTGTCTTTAACATTCTTTGCTTTTTAATTAGTGATGGGACGATACCACTATTTTTACCAATTCTGATACTAATACAATTCCAATACCTACAATAATTAAAATTCATTATTTTCAGGTCTTACAGTTAGTTTGGGAAACTTAATGAACACAGTACATTTATTAATAAAACATTTAGTAGAAAAATGAATACAAAAGCTTATGAAATAAAGTTAAATATCATTTTTATTTAAAAAATTGTGTAAGAGTTTAATCAATAAAGAGAATAATTTCTTTACATAAATCTCTTAAGTACTTAGCTACAGTTGACATATTACTTTACTTTGATTATCATCAGAAATTTTAAAATACTTCCAAACTACACTTTTTCTGTTTGGCATTGGATACACTTGCCATAATTGGTAAGATAAAAATGTTTTCTAGTTTTCTAATTCATATAATTTGTAAAGATTCAACTAATAATGGTTTAATAAATCTTCTTTTTTTTTGTCCACCTTTTAATTTTTAACAAGCAAAGGTGCTCTCTAAATATTATGCAATCTCCTTAAAATTTTCTATATGCTATTTTCAATGAATGGAACAAATTTAGGGGTGACAGTTCAATTTCAGCATGCACTTCAAAAATAAGACGCAGCCTCCTAATATACATATATATATATATATATATATGAATATACATATATATAATATTGCAACAATAATACTCTAAGTAGAATGGCACCATCCTATGTATTGTGGTTTAACTCATGCATATAGTTTGATAAAGTATAAGGAGTAACTATTCCTGTACAACAGTGAATAAGGAATTAAATATGAATTATCACAGCAACTTAACAAATAAATAATAAAAGGTCTTCAGTCTTATCTAAAAATTTTAATCACTAACAAGTTTTACTGTCTAAAATAAATTCCTCACAAATAAAAAAATTTAATAATTTCTAAAAAGAGTCAAAAAGTGTTTTATTTTTGTTAAAAGAAAAAAAAAGAATAAAAGTGCAACAACACAGTACAAAACATATCCTTTGAACTTTTTTTAAAAGAGATATAAGAACTTTTAGAAAACTTTACAATGAATTTTAAAAATTATTAGAATGTTGAAGCTAAATAATGCTGATATCCAATTTGATCATTTTATAAGGTATGAGATTTGTTACAAACCATTAACATAAAAATAAGATTTAAAATAATTAAAATCTTCATAAGGATGGGAACAACTGTAAATGTGTCATTTTGTCTGGGATCGATTTATTTATTTATTTATTTTTTTTTTCAGTTATTTATTAGATTATTAGAAGATGAAATTTTACTAAATTTATTTTTAAAATATTAAGACCAATCATGTTAAAAGTAGAAAAGAATTATAGCTTAATCATACCAGATATAAATGGGATAAAAATACTCATTTTTTAACTTTTTTTATATACTTCTATTTATAAAACTTGCATTTCGTTTGGCTCCAACAAGGAATAAATGAGAAAAAGTTTAAAATATTTAAAATGCCATAATTATTTAACACAAAAAGTTCAGTTATGCTAAAGAAAGATATCAGTAAAATAAAATTAAATAAAATTTTTGATGGAAATTAAATTTTAGGTTTTTTAATAGAAACTTTTGTGTGAAAAAGCTTTTTTAGGAAACTTGAACTAAGTTTGTTTATTTTTTTAAGTAAATAAAGATGAACATCCATTTTGAAAGCTATAAAATTTTAAGAAATACATGATTTTTGTAGAAACAAATTTAAGTTTCATAAAAAGGGTGTTTCCTTTTTTTAAGTCTTGATTAATGAAAAGAAGATTTATTTTACTTTACATAGTATGCTACATAAACAAAAATCTTTTTAATAAATGAGACTAAAAAATGATTTTATAGCTTAAAACTATTATAAAAAAACAAATTGTCATAATTTAACTGTCTCACCATGAGGACAATTTGTGACAAAAGATCAATTTTTTATGTGAAGAAATCAAATGTGACATTAGCAGAAATTCCATGCTTTCAATTTTTTTCTTTTTTATAAAATTAAAAAAATAATAAAAATTGTTTTAAAAGAGAGCACAGAAGAACAACAACGTAAATTCATTTGTGTTTATATTACATAATTTTGATTATAATTACTAAATTAATAATTTATAATATTAACTGAATGAATTAACAATATCTAAAAAGAAATTAAAAATAATTTTATTTTGAACAGACTTTAAACTAGCAAACTTTTTAGAATGTTCAAGGACTGAGTAGAAACATTTCATTTGCTTTTTGCTTTTTTTTCTTTACACAAGTTGATTAAATTTACAGCATACTTAGGTGTTATTATGATCTATAGTTTTACTGATAAATATTTATATCATTAGAACCAGGAATGGAAAATTAAGTTTTAAACAATAAAAAAATCCACCAAAGAATCGTTTTTAAAATTGGAAATCAGGTTAAAAATTCTCCAATTCTGATGCCGATTCCAATACCCCCAAAAGTTCCGCTATTTCCAATTCTTGATTCTGATTAATCATCCAATGACTATTTTTAATATATATTTGGTCCTCAAGCTCTAAATACTTTTACTTTCCATTTATGATACTATTATTAATGTGCTGCAAAAGAAATTGTATTTTATGTAAGGCATGAGTCATGCATAAAAGTTTATCTGGGGCCTGAAAATGCATCTATTATTGTTCCATATGACTTACTTGCTAGTAAACTTCAAATTTGAAAACAATCAAATTTTACATTAATTACATCAAATTTTAGCTTAATCACAGTACCTTGTCAGTCGTCTTTAATGAAACTTGTGTAAAACAGGGATTGCTGTCCAAATACACAATATATATATATATATATATATATATATATGTAAGTTGTATGAATCTCCACAGCCTTTATCTTAAAAACAACTTAAAAGAGGCAGTTTGACCAATACAAGGACTAACCAAAATTAACGATAAAAAAAAACAATTGAAAACTACAGATAAAGTTCATTTTCTTCAGAAAGTCATTCATTCTTGTAGTTCATTGCTACTGACAAGCAAGAATTTTTTTTCTCTTGATGATGGCCATGCTGGCTGAAACTGTTTGAGGAACGTAATTGAAGAAATAAAACAAAAAAAAATATTAATATACAACCCAGTGTGTGTGAAAATTTTAATTTTTTAATATTTTTTTTATTGTTCAAAACATATGTATTTTTTTATTTACTAATGTTCATTCAATTCAAGGCCCAAGACCCACTCAATGTAGAGGGTTACTGTGTAGAGTTGTATTAGTGCAAGAAAGGGCAAGAAGTAAAGTTCTTGGGGGTATGCAGGAAAGATAACGGCTAATTCTAGACTTGAAGAGGTCAAAATTTAATTAGTGAATATACATACATATATATATATATAATATAATAATTGGAAAAAATTTTTTATGCTAATGCGTTTCATTCTTGAAGAAACAAAATGCATTGGCATAAAAAGTTTCCCACATGTTTTTCTTTTATTTATATTAGCTTAACAGATATATTTTATTTATATTTTGAATTTTTGTGCACAAACACACACGCACCCATTTATATATATGAAGGATATATATATATATATATATATATATATATATATATATATAATAGCATATATATAAGGGTTTTAAATAGATCTCTGATAAATTTTTACATTAGGGTAGACATCTCTCTTTTTTAAAACAGTGAAAATAATGTCTACTAACTTAGAGGTAAAGTCTTACTTGAAAAAATATGCCTCCTGATTGGAATCAAATCTGTATTCAGTTTTTAATATGAGCCGTAACTTTCAAGCCAAGTACAGGGGGCCAACACTATTTTTCAGACACTTTATTTTTTCAAGTTTTATGCAGCACAGGCAGTCTGTACTGTTTTAGTGTAATGGCAATAACATTTAAAAACTGTTTCAATACTACAAATGGAAAAGCAGAATTCAAATTAGAAGTATTTTTATTTTTTTACAAATTTTCACATTACGCAGGTGACAGTATTTTTCGGACATTGCAGAAACAATGCTAATAGTTTATGGCAGCACCCTTTTTTTCAATGACTTCTATCAGTCTATCTTCATAATGTTCGTACATATTGATAATAATGTCTCTTCGTGTTTCTAGCAGTCTATTTTTAGCATCTTTTATGCGCTGTCACAGTTCAGACTCTCTGGTTATTTCTGGCCCGTCGTAAACAAGCTCTGCAAGCATTTCCCATATGTTTTCAATTAAATTTAAGTCTGGAATTCTTGCAGGCCATTCCAGAGTAGTTATATTTGCTTCACACATCCAATTTTTCACTGATTTGGCCACATGGATGCTGCAGTTATCTTGCTGCAAAATAAAATTACTTCCCATTTCTTTTTCTATGAGTGGTAGGGCTCTCTTTTCCAAAAGTTCTCTGTAGCTCAAGCTATTTTGACGTCCTTTTAACCACTCAAACCACAATTTTCCATTCGGAAATACCATACCCCAAACCATGACTCCTCCTCCTCCCATCTGTCTCTTGTTGAGAATAACTAGTTCCCATTTTCTCGACCATCTACACCACCCGTCAGGTCTATCGAACTTAAAACGTTTTTCATCAGTAAATATCACTTTCTTGAAGTCAACATGGTTTGTTATCCATCTTTTGGTGCTTTCCAGCCTTGCCTCCTTGTGTTTTCTCGTTAGTGTAATTCTTTTCCTGATTTTAGCATACTTGAGTCCAATTTTGTGTAGCTTTCTTTGTACAGTTCGAACACTGACGTCAAGTTCACACTTCTCCTTTACTTTCTTCGCTGTCACCTTTTCTCCAGATGATAACAACCTCGTGACACTCCTCTTCATTCTTCTTTCTGTTCTCTTGGAAATTGTTTTTTTCCGTCCTCTCTTCTTCTTCCGCTCATAGTCTGTACTTAGCATGTATTCAACTGTTGACTTCAGTAGCTTCATCTCGGCGGTGATCTCTCAGATGCTGAGCCTGTCTTCTCTCTTCTTTTGGACCAAACTGATGACTTCTTTTGAATGCATTCTTCTTCAGGATTTTAATACGTTTTCACAGTGAATGGTAAAGATACTAAAATGTAATGGTCAGGGTACAATTTACATGCAGAAAATTTGCATATTGTAGATGTTCGATAACTAAATCATTAAAAAACCCGGAATTTGTGTCATGTCCGAAAAATAGTGTTGCTGAAGTTGAAGTAAAAATAAAGAAACCAAAGACAAACCCATCAATCAATGTTCATACCATTAATGGACAGTTACTGCTGAACTACCTACTCATCAACACAAAAGCTCTCGGCAGCAAAAAACACCTTTAAGCACACTTTTCAATGTGTCCCAAAAATAGTGTCGGCCCCCTGTATGTTTTATCACGAACTATAGGAAGCCAGCACATTTTTTTTTAAGACTTTTTATCTCTAAGACGATAGACATTAATTTCACTGCTTAAAAAAAAAAAGTAAAAAAACACATTTGTGTATCTAAACATGTATACCCACTATATATAACATTTATAACAATATATATATGTATATATATATATATATATATATATATATATATATAGCTGGAGGTATGGTGGAGTAAAAGGTAGCTCACTCAGATCAAGGAATTGGAGAGCTGAGTTTGAATTCCAGTTGATTTCATTACATTTACATACATGTTAATACCCTTTGGAAAGTTATAAATCCATCTCTTCTCCCTCATTTATGACTAAATAGCAGGACAGACTGTGTTCTATAGCCTTGGTTAGTGAATAATCTAGGAGAAAGAAAACTGAATTCAAGCCAACCTGTCCAGGATTGGGATCCATCAGGCTATCTTGCCTAAGACGCACTACCATTGTTGCTGGGGTTGCCGTACATGTGGTGTCCCTAAGACCATAATGGGTTATGGGACTCATGATCATGATTAAAATAAATAAATATGTAATATATATATATATATATATATATATATATATATATATATATATAGTGGGGGGGGAAACAAATATACATTACATACAAATTTTTAATTTATTATACTCCCAACTAATGAATAAACATACTTTTCATATCATTAACTGCACGCATTAATAACTAAATATTCATAATGGGTGAAAAAAGGATTCATACAATGCAAATTTAACATTTTAAAACTTTTAAATTCGAGATTATTCAAGTGGAATATTCTAGAATGTTCCAATATTGTTATCAGTAGTTATTATTAGCCTAAAAAATACAAGCAGCACATTCTGTAATCAATATTTGTGCAAGAAGATTATCATAGCAGCAGGTAAAGGATTGACAAATTTGAAAAAAGAACTGATTGTTAAGCTCTGGAAAGAAGGTAAAAGTTACAGGAAAATCTCAGACAACCCAAATATTCCATTTACTACTATTAGTTCATTCCTTGCAAGGTATAAAAATACTCAGAACTGTTGGAAACCAAAGAAGAACTGGTGCTCCATGGAAGATGTCTGCAAGATCTTTGAGGAAATTAATGTCTCAAATTAAACAAAATCCAATGGTTACTCATCAAGAGTTGCAGGATGATTTGCTTTCAACAGGAATCTGTGTCACTAATTGGACAAAAAGCAATAAAATTCATAGGAACAATCTAAAGTTACGCTCATCTTGGAAGACTCCACTGCTATTGAAAAAACAGATATCTCAGGTTGAAATTCATTCGTGAACATAAGGATAAGGAAAAATCATAATGGGAAGAGTATTATGGACAGACGAAACCAAAACTGAGTTGTTTGGATGTAATTCTAGAAAACATGTATGGAAGGATGGCACAGTTCCAGCAGTGAAATTTGATGGTGGCAGCATCATGGTTTGGAGATGTTTTTTTGTAAAACGTACTGGCAAAATATCAGTAATAGATGGTAGAATGAATGCCGCAGCATATCAAAATATTTTGGAAGCAAATTTAATGATTTTGGTTGAAAATCTTGAACAAACTCCTGATTGGATCTTCCAGCAAGATAATGATCCTAAGCACATTGCAAAATCTACAAAGAAATGGCTTGCTAAAAATAATGTAAATATCCTGAAATAGTGAAGCCAATTTAGAGCTCCAAAACATCCCGGATCTGAAGTCCATATGCGAAGAAGAATGGAACAAAATACCAACTAAAATTTGCAAATATTTAATTGAGAACTACAAGAAGGTTTTGGTTGCTGTAGAGGTGAATAATGGCTTGTCTATAAAGAATTAAATGAATTATATATTTTTTTGTATTGTACGAATACTTTTTTCACACATTAAAATAGATAAATGGGATTTATTTCTATTAAATCAAATTTTTTTTTTTGTTTTCTATGCATATTTAGTTATTATGCATCTGTGTGTAATGATATGAAAATATGTTTATTCATTAGTTGGAAGTATAATAAATTAAAAATTAGTGTATAAGCCAACTTCATACATAGTATGACCCATTAATTTTTTTTTTTGCATGAAATTTCACTAATCCAGAAAAAATTACTTGTGTATAGTGCAACTGATCAACTGATTACCAGTAAGGAACCCTATTTTTGCATAAAAAACTGATCATAAATCTCACACTATACTTGAGTATTTACGGTAAGTTAAATAGATTTGTATTAAAATGACTAAACATAATTAATTTCTTGGGCTATTTCTCATTCTTAAACTAAATGCTATTTATATTTGCGTCTTTATTCTTATTTCATGATGTTTTCTTTTGACAGTTGGTAAATATTTGATTGAAAAAAGTTGCAATGAAATGAAAGAATGAAATAAAGACAAGCCAAAATTGTGGAGTTTAATATATTCACACCAAATTTAGTGAACTTAATGAATTTCTCTGTTAGACTTTCATTGTTGATACCTATAATGTTTTCTTTCTTCAGCTTCAAAAAAGCGATTGATTTTGCCAAAGAAGGAAACTTTGATGCTTTTCTTGCCATTGGTGGTGGCTCAGTGATGGACACATGTAAAGCTGCTAATTTATATTCTTCAAATCTGTCTGCTGATTTCTTGGACTACGTTAATGTTCCAATTGGAAAAGGTCTGCCAATCATGCATACAGTGAAGCCACTTATTGCAAGTAAGACTTTATTTTCTTGTTTTTTTGGGGGGTTTGATTTTTAGGAATACTTTTTAAAATTAGTCTGCTAGTTTTTTAAAAAGAAAATGCACCATTTTTTAATTAAAATAATATGCAAAAACATTATCACACATATAGTTTTCCTATATACATTTCCTTCCATTTTATTGGTCTTAAGCTATGTGAAGCTACACTTAATAAGTATGTATGTATGTATGTGTGTGTGTGTGTGTGTGTGTGTATATATATATATATATATATATATATATATAAAATTGGACACTGAATTCAACACCAAGTGGTGACAGTTTGTTTCATGTTTAAGTGCAATGTTAGTGTTGCCTTCAATGTTTATATTATATGCTTTGATATTGATCAATTTTGCCCATAAATATAGCATACCATAAAACTATATTTTTATCATATTATATATACATGTCAAAAACATATCACCAACCTTTATTCTTAAAGAATCTTATATGGTTATCTAAAATAAATGATATGTATGTAAAAACATTCCCAAATCAACATGTGAAAAACCAAAATATAATATCTACTTGACACACGCATGCACACTTATGAATATACATTATCATCTGAATCCCACATAGAGAAACTAGAATTATTATACACTTATATACATATATTAATATTTATGGTTTTTCAGTTAGGTTTGAAATCCGTTAATTTCTTTAAACTTCGAATGAAATTATCACTCCTTGAATTTGGAATGCCACAAATTATACTAATATTTGTTTAACAAGTCAAAAGCACGTGAAACATGATTAACCAATAAAGCTCAAACAACACAAAAATAAAAATAACAGAATTTCTTCTTTTTCTCATCTATCTCATTCTCTGGTGAAGCTTTAATAAAAGTGAAACATGTTAGATTGATAAAAATTTCCTATTTGTTCTTTATCTTATCATTTTGTCATATTCTGATCCATATTTGCTCTATATTTGATCCCAACTCATATATAATTTGATAGTCCTGATAAAATAATAGATAAAATGAATGAGGAAGATGTTAAGATTAAATTGGTGTCCTTTTAATGGATTTATTGTATGAGGGGGTACTGAAAAGTTCTCAACTCAACCCAAAGTAAAACTGACTCAAAAAGCATACACTATAAAAAAAGGTAGCAGCAAAAGTCTATTGTACATTCAGGCACACATTGTTTAAATTTCCAAAGTTTTAGGGTGCATGAAAATTGTCTTTAGTGTTTTGTTTTGAAAGATTTATAGCAGTTCCATCTTAGGATGGTGTAATTCTAGCAAAATTATTAAGTCTTAAAAAGATTTTCCTTCTCTTTGGTTAATTTTTTTTCTCATTGAACTGAATATATTCTGAATATTTTAACAGTTCCTACAACGGCAGGAACAGGAAGTGAAACAACTGGGACAGCTATTTTTGGATTTGACAAACTCCAAGCTAAAACTGGTAAGTGTGGATCTCTATCTAACTACTTATTTAGTACCTTCATCCTTAGTCACTGTTTCTGTCTGGCAAATTTCAAACTAACCTGACTTATTTCTTGTCATTTATAATGATCTTGAGCACGCTTATTCAGTGTCTGCCACAAAATTATGTTATCGCTTCATTTATGTCTTCGTTTCCCCTCCACTTTTTTTCCAGGTGCCATACCCTCAACCTAGATCTTTTAATGTGTCTAAATAGTTTCAAATATTTGCTGTAGATAGTATTGAAGAGTAAAGGCAAATTGGTTACATATCCAAACATGGTTATTTTCATTTTGTCTATCAATGTATTTCTGTCATTTCTTAGTTCTTACTTCACTCACATTTCTTTGAATAACCAAAGAATAGATTAACATTCAAAAATGTGGTAAAAAGTAATAAAATAATATAAAAATAGTTAGGAACAAAAATATGTACTAATAAAAATATTTTATCACAATTACAGAAAATCTACTATGACTCAATAATGAGAAATACAGTGTGTCAAAAGAAAAAAGAAGAAAAGGTTAAGAACCCTGCCACTTCTTCATATCATTGGTAACTGAAATGGTTATGGCATCATTCAAGAATGATAAGATTCTAAGATACCTCAAGCAATAGCATGAAAACTTAGAAAACATAACTGAAACAACATTGAAAATACTAGACTAAATAATTCATGGAATCTCAGAGCTTGAAATTGTTAGAAAACCAGATAGCATAGCAATTAGTTTGTATGCATCCTTACAACAAAGATAAGAACACTAGTCCAAATAATTGATGTGCCATGTCGAACACTTGTTTGTCTTTTATTGAATCCCAAAATGTTAAAAGTGGCTATTATTGTTTTGAATTAATCTTTGTTTTATTCTCTCTCAGGCATTTCAAATCGTTCTCTCCGCCCTCTTCTTGGCCTGATTGATCCTCTGAATATGAAGACTTTACCAGAACGGGTTGCTGCATGGAGTGGCCTTGATGTCTTATGGTAAGTACAGAATTATATATAATTTTTCCTTCAGTCTTCCCTGTTAAAACTTCGGAAACCCTATTTTAATGCAAAAAGATTTCCAAAACAGATGCGATCATCAAATGCCTGGATTGTGATTAACAAATTACACATTAATAGTCACACACCTCGTTATAGAGCAATGGTTGGCAAGTGTATTTTATAGACTATTACTATTGTACTGAGTTCAAACCTCACTTGATACCTTAGATTCACGCCCATGTGCCAGTTAAACTTAGTAAATACTGAATTTTGGAAGTAGAGGTCTGAGATGGGAGATGTTATTGACTTGGATACTGGTTTGGTTGTTTTTGTTTAGTGGTATATCAACACCACTATGGGTTATTTGTACACAATTTTATTTTAGTTTAGGAGATAATAATGGTTCAGTGATACAAGTCTTACTAATTAACCCAAAGCTGGGGAAGAAGAGGTGGAGTCATACATTTCCCAAGGGGTTTTGCACATAAGTAAATATAATGAACCCAACTGGAATTGGAATTCAGTTCTCCAATTAACAATTCTGAGCCATTATCCATTACACCAACTGCAAAGCTTACAGTATCTTGTATTCCTAAGCAGTCAACCATCTAAGTACTCACTACACTTGACACAGCTTAACTTAGGTGATCGTATGGTGACAATTATTTCAACATGATGTGGCAGTAAGCCTGTCTTAAAAAACAGAATTGGTAGAGTTCAAATTCTATTAGAGACACCTTGTATCAGTTTTGCACATTTGCAAGGTGGAAATAAAGGAAAATATTTTCAGAACCCAGTTTTTTTCCTGATTATTTCAGTACAAATGTGAACTTTTAAACAAATTTCAAAGAAACTTCAACTAGGGAATGTTTCAAAATATTCCTAAACATACTAGTGGAATCATTTCCTGTATTAATTCATTTTCATATTTCTCATATGTGATAGGAAATAAATCTCCATTCCTGGTTATATTGTCCATATTTCTGGATTGAACCAGGAAAACAGCAAGAAAAGAAAAACAGGTTTAAAAATTTAATAAATCAAATGTTTATTTCAGCTGGTATGTTAAGCAGTGTCTGTCATCCAACTTCATTTATGAAACTATGGTTCAGTTGGTAAGAAGAGCTTGATGATTTTTTTTTTTCAGCCAATCAGATCAGTCTATGTAGCAAGGGGAAATCAAGAGTTAACATTAGGTTAAAAAACATACAAGGTGTCACTTGTCTAGTTTTAAAGTCCATTGTCTATTTGTATGACAAAATCAAATCATGTAATCATGTTTACAGGAAGTGAGGAAATATGAAGATATTTTATTGTGGTTTCCAGCTGGAAATATAAAAACTGGGAAAGGAGTTAATGCTACTTTGTGTACTTTATTTCCACCCAAGCAAGGCAATAAAGCCACTAAGATGCAAAGCATTACTGAATCTGAAATAATATGAGAAAAAAAAATATTAAGGAGAGAGAAAATAAAAGAACAGGAATTAAGACAGAAGATAATTATTGATATTGCATTTAAATTTTTGAAGATTAATCTTGACTGGAAAGTAAGAAACCAGAAGATAGTTCCACAAGCAAGAAGTGCGAAGTGTGAGAAAAGAAACTGTTAGCATAGAACTTAGTTTTTGTTTAGTGGTATATCAACACCACTATGGGTTATTTGTACACAATTTTATTTTAGTTTAGGAGATAATAATGGTTCAGTGATACAAGTCTTACTAATTAACCCAAAGCTGGGGAAGAAGAGGTGAATTCATACAGAGGTGAATCTCGCCATTTTGACTGTAAGATGATGAAATCTCACCACCAATCTAGTACTGCACTTAAATTCACAGTCTAGGTTACAACAGAGGAAAGTTCATCAGAACAATGACCATGAAAATATTTATAGAAAAGGCACAGAAAAGCTTGTAGGGACATTATTATTATCAATAAATAAATAATATAAGATAATAATTATAATAATAATGAATATTTGTAAATATTTATGTCAATGATACAACGATATATTGGTGCACCTCTAAAAAAAGTCTTGATGATCAGAGATTGGCAGCTGACCTCTCTTCCAATCTAACAATAATTTTCTAGTGGGGGAAAAACTGGCTGGTTACATTCAATGCCTCTAAAACCAAACTGGTTACATTCCATCACCACTGATCAAACCCCACACTACCATGATGAATGGATGTCCCCTCAAGGTGGTCCCATGCCTCAAGAGGATATTGAGCCTCAAACACACACACTTGACTTCAAGTGGAATTCCTATATGCAGTCCATCACTAAAGATACAGGTAAAATTATTGGCTCCCTGTACTGTTCCAGTAGGTACCTGACTCCTCATACTATCATCTGCCTTTATAAGAACCAGATCAGGCCAAAAATGGAGTACTGTTGCCATATTTGGGCAGGAGCTACCCAAACCTCACTTTCCAGTCTTCATAGATTTCAAAAGTGTCTCCATGTCCTTGTGGGAAAATAATTATTCTCCACCCTCCAATCTCTCTCTCACAGGCGGGATGTAGCGAGTCTCTCACTGCTCTATCACTACTACCATGGAAAGTGCTTTGGTGATCTGCATCTCCCGGTTCCACCAGGTCAGATATTCATAGCAATGACCCACCATGCTACTCATATAGTAGCAAACCACCCATATTCCCTCCATATTTCATTGGCGAGAAGTATGTTCCACTCAAACAGCTTCTTCCCATGAACCACTGCGCTGTGGAACAGACTCCCTGGAGGTTGTTTCCTCAGTCACTACAATTTTAACCTATTCAAGTCTAGAGGCAGCCATTATTTTCCCTTCCTATCCATATAAACTACCCCTTAACGTAACCCTCCGCCTTGAGTGTCCCCTGGGCCTTGTACAGGGTGAACCCTACTGTAATAAAACAAACCAAAATACATCAGAAATAAAATAAAATAAAACAAATAATATTAAAATCTTGTCTGAAATAAATTAAATAAAACCAAAAATAAAAATTCTCCCACAAAGCAACAGAAACAAAACGGAAAATGGACTTTGTACCAAAAGATGCTGAATTCACTCTCTTCACTAAAGTCAAGCGGTCCATCTCCTCTATTCAGGACATTGCTTGTTATAATATGAAGTGACTTCTTCCTTTTATCACATGCAACCTTAAAACAATTGTAATTAAAATACACAAACACCAGTAGACAAAAATAAATAAACTGTATGATTTTAATTTACAATTTAACAGGCTTTTAGTGTTATTTCTGTATATGTTTTTATTACTGTGAACAGAAGGCTATTTCTGCTGGTATGATGTGAGTGACTTCACAAGCTACATTACAGCAGTGGGAAAGTGAATGGAGCAGAGATGCAAGGTCAGGACCAATAACATATTAGATTCTTCTTTGGATTTGATCAAGAATCTCTAAATACATAGCAGAAGCTCCAAACCAGACTCGATGCATAGATGAATGGTTGACTTATAAATGTGTAATATGGATTCTGGCAAGAAAAGTGATTTATTGCACCACAGTGAATCAACTTTCCTTGTAGCAGATTGGTTCTGTTCCTTAAAATATATCTGTTTTCTTCTCATTGGCTTTATTGCTGACTGTCACTTAGATTGCTTTGATGACATTCTTGGCTCATTCCCTTTAATCACTTGAAGACTTTAGTCTAGTCTTGTTGAACCACTCAAATTTACCTGAATATCTGTTGAACTAAGAACTAGAATAATGTAATTGAAAGATGAAAGGAATAAAATTTAATTAGAAACATATAAACAATTCAGACAGTTGAATATTTGCAAGTCTGTAATTGTGCAAGGGAGTTTGAAGAAGTTTTTGACCCAGCCCACTTCACTAAATTTGACCCCACCTCCCAAATTTTTATATGGAGTTCCTGGTCAAGTTGGAAACTTTACAGCACCACATGACTTTAAACAACAGTAACAACTAAAATGGATATCACATGTAACTTGAAGAGAAAATAAGAACTACAAAAAACAAAAGATTAGGAAGGAAACCCCCATCAATATTGGAAAGAGAGATAACAGTCAACTTGAAAAATTTATTTTCCTGAAAAATTGTTTTTTAAGAGATGGATTTTATAAATTTCAGCCGAAAGTAGCAATGGTTGCTTGGTCAATGGATGTTGAATGTTTCCTGATAAGGAAATGGTTAATATTAGCATTAACCATTTTCTTTTCTTATGTCAATTGTTTTTGAATGTCAAGAGATACTTGGTCTCTTTGGTGTTTAAATACATCTCTCTCTCATATATATATATATATATATATATAAAATTAGAAAATCAGATGATTCCATTACCTTTTTAAATCAGAGATCAGAAATTATGTCCCATTGTATTCATACTAAAAAGTTCCTTTTGAGTTCATTTGAAGTGGGATAAAAAGAACATGTATATTTCATTTAATCCCCCACTAATACATTTCCATTACACTTGATTTCCCCTCCTCCTCCACTTCACGTTGTGCACTTATTCATTTATTTTTTTTTTTTAAATATAGTGTTCATAAATTATTATTTTAAAAAAATAAAACATTAAGAAATCAATTGACCGAAATTGCCTGAAGATACCGAAAGGTTGAAACCAAAGTAGCGCAATTGGCTGATTTCCTAATTTTCTATACTTAAAAACTCTACGTGTTAAATTATCTTTTTATATGTGTATTGAGCACTTTTTTAATACTATTGTTTCCTAATCTAATTCAACTCTGACCATTAACTTTTTTATTTACATATATATATATATATATATATATATATATATATATATACACACATCGTTCTCTCCTCTTTTCCCAATTCTATTTAACTTTACCTTTCTATCATCTTTTTAATTACAGTTCATCCTGGCCTTTCCAGAAAATTTTTTTAAACAGCCCTACAGCCTCCATTTTAATAATCTACTAATTTCAAGTTCTCCAATTTAAATCTTAGTGCTTCTCTCTGACATCAGGTCCACTCTATATTTGTGCAGTCAGGTGTTTTTGATCTCACAAGTTGTTTGTTGAGAAATTGTTTCAGGTCAATACATTTCTGTGTCACTTACATTTTCTTTGCTTGATCTGCATTCAATACATAATGCCTTCTACTTAAGGTGAACCTTTTCCACAAAGTACAGTTGACAACGTTTGTGTTTATGCTCTTTGTATTCTGCCACAATTGTTACTATGGTACTTTATCTGTATAAAGTTACAAGTTCATTCATCTATGACTGTCTGCATCAGCTGTAGACTAAGCAAAATAAACCTTAGGCACCAGAGCTAAGGTGAAAGAACACAGAGATTTCTTTTGCTCTAAATATATATATATATATATATATATATATATATATATATAAACATTGAAGTCAACACAGGCTGTTTCATGCTAGACATAATCGTCAGGCTGCGAATGTTTGATTTTTCCTTGACTATTTATATATATATGGGTCAGTGGCGCATTGTGGATAATTTATTCTGGCAGTTATTTTTTTTGGAAGTGGCTTATTTGTTTATTTATTTGTTTGGGTTAATTTATTTTACTTGTTTTTTATTTTCATTTTGTATTATTTATTCTTTTCAGTTTTTGATGTTTTATTAATGTAGTAAAAAAATTGGGGGGGGGTTGCTTAGGTCGCTTATTTAATAGTTTGTTTTGGTCTGGGAAGATAAAGCTATTTATTCGTCCAATGTTTAGATTGCTTTCTGTAGTCTATTCTGTTATTCCCACAATGCACCACTGACCGAGATATATATAGTCGAGGAAAAATCCAACATTTTCGGCCTGATGATTGCATCTAGCATGAAACAGCCTGTCGCCTCTGAGTGTTGATTTCAATGTTCACTTTTATATTTAATTTATTGTACACTCTATCTCTGATATTAAGCACTTTATCCCATAAATATAGCACACCTTAAAACTATATTTCTTCATATATATATATATATATATATATATATATATAGTTGTAATGAATTTTATAGTTTAAATTCCATATATTTTGGCAGCATGTTTTCATTGAGACATGTTTTATTGAATAATTTAAACAAGTTTTGTCTACTTATTTACAATTGGATCCTTTCATATTCAAGGACAAGCTTTTTGGTATCATTATTAAAGGAAGAGAGAAAATCACTGTTGATACATATTTTATTCTGAGTACTTTTGACATAGCACAATGTCATCATCAGAGTGTTGTTTATTTCAAGACAAATATTGTAGTGCTCATCATTTTTAAAGACAAAATTGCTGTGTTCATCTGAAAGTTAAAATGTTTTTACTTGGGAAGTGAAGAATGCTGAATGAGTATAGCGAATGGCTTGACTAATACTTCAGGGTAGGTAACTAAGTATGGTGGTGTTGAGAGTTTTTAAGAAATAGGTATTGGTACAAACCTTGATATTATAAACTATCCACTGTAAACATTTTAAAACATTTGTGCAGTATTAATAATTAATTTTATTAAGGTTTTGCTTTAAATGTTTTAATATAGATAGCTTTAAGAATTTTTAGTTTATGTTTATTATTTTTATGAAATATATAGAAGTATTTTAAACAAGAATTTTTCTGAATTGCAAATGTGGACAGGTGAGTGCAGTTTTTACTAATATGGCAATTTAAGAATTTTTTTGTTGTAGGAGTTTATCAGTCAACATGACATGAACTGAATAGTTCAATAAGTAGATAACACATTTAAAAGAAACATATTTCAATTTGCTTTATGATTTTTTGTCTAGGATGCTACCTGAATTTTACCAAAAACAAAATAATTTCCATGCTTGATGATAACCGGAAGAACCATCGATAGTACTTGCATATTTAAGGAAGACCTAATACAGTTTATAATTTTAAAAAAACCAAGGATCATAACATTCATTGAGTGGTTAGTAGGTTAATGCATCTTTCAAATTTATTTAGCGAAAGGATTTCACCATTTTATATCATTAACTTTACTAATTTACTTTTTGTATGAATGCTTCATTGTATAATATATATATATATATTATTGAAAAAATAGAAACAGGCAGCATAGATAACCTTAGAAAAATACTCGAGGAACATGAAGACAAATGGATTTTGCACCTCAAAACACTTCATCCAGACAGGCTTAACCACAAATTTAACAACATAGATAGAATTAATATATAATGTCATAAATCAAGCCCTACCCACTTTTCTCACCCACACAAGACAGACATGCTTAAAGAGATGTTGAGGTCTTACACTTGTACACACACTCACACAAATATATACGCATACACACATCACACATACTCTCAAAGAACTTAAAGGTAACATACACTTAGCACACACATCGCATTCCCATCAACCAATAAAACTGTCAAAATGACCAAGGAGGAAATTCTTAGTCAGGAATCTCACACCTTCTATCTTAAGAACAACTTGAAAGAGTCTATTTGAACAACACAAGGACTGACCAAAATTAATGATAAAAATACAAATGAAAACTACAGATAAATTTCACTTCCTTTAGAAACAGTCATTTACTCCTGTAGTTCACTGCTACTAACAAGCAGATATGTTGTTTTTTTCCTGATGTTGGCCATGCTGGCTGAAACTAGTCAAGGAACCGAATTGAAATAATAAAACAAAAAATATTAATATACAATCCAGTAAGATATATAAAGAATTTATATATATATATATATATATATATATATATATATATATATTAGGTCATCCCATAAGTTCTGTCCGAATTTTAACTTTTTGTTAAAATGAACGAAATTTAAAGAGTATTTTATAATGTCTAATGGAGCTGAACATTATTTTTAGGTTTAGATGCATTTAAACTTATCAAATTTTATTTCAGAGAACAATAAAATTAAATTTTGTTTGATTAAAACCCTGCTAACATGGAAGTACCCAAGAATCATTTGAGGCACATAATGCTTTATGAGTTCAAGAAAGGAAACTCAGCAGCCAAAGCGGCTAGAAACATTCACTCAGTTTATGGAGAGGAATGTGTGAATGAAAGAACTTGCAGAAGATGGTTTGCAAAATTCAGAGGTGGAGATTTCACCCTTAAAGATGAAGATCGAACCGGACGTCCAGTTGAGTTTGATGAAAAGCTTCTTGAAGCAGCCCTTGAAGAAAATCCTGCTTTATCAGTTGAGGAATTAGCAGTGGTTCTCAGTTCAAAGCATACAACTGTTCATCATCATCTTCAACTTGGAAAAGTTCCTAAACTTAGAAAATGGGTGCCTCATGAATTGTCTGAAAACAACCTCAAATCCTGAGTTGACATCTGCTCTTCTCTCCATTCTCGCCAACTTGTTTCACCTTTTTTGGATAGACTTGTGACTGGCGACAAAAAATGGATCTTTTATCGAAATGTTAAGCGTCGTAGACAGTGGCTTGGTAAAGGGGAAGGACCCCAGCCACAGCCGAGAAGGAAACTTCATGGGCAAAAGGTTCTTCTTTCAATCTGGTGGGATTGCCAAGGAATAATCCACTTTGAATTCTTACCACCTAATGCAACAATTAATGCTCAAATATACTGTCAGCAATTAGAGCATTTGAACCTAGCTTTGAGGAAAAAAAGATCTGCTCTAGTGAATCGAAAACGGGTGATGTTTCATCAGGACAATGCGCGACCACACATAGCAAAAATCACGTCACAAAAGATCGAAGAACTTGGTTGGGAGAAAATTCCTCATCCACCTTATTCTCCCGATCTTGTTCCTTCAGACTACCATTTGTTTCGTAGCTTACAGATTAATTTGGAAGAAACAGCTTTTGTAACACAGGAAGAGGTTAAAATTGACATTTGTGAGTTCTTCGAATCAAAGCCAAAAGAATTTTACAGTAATGGAATTAGTAAGCTTGTTAATAGATGGAAGGAAGTCATAGATAATCAGGGAAAATACATTGTTGATTGAATCTGTAATTAAATGTAACATTTAGTCACTTGTTTCAAAATTCAAAATTCGGACAGAACTTATGGGATTACCTGAGATATATATATATATATATATATATATATATATATATATATAAAACACAGGATGTCTGTGTGATACCTTTTCACTCAAGATCTATCCAACCAATTTTGACCAAGCTTGGCACATACATGGTACTATGTAAAAGACAGGTTCTTAGCTAAAAAATCAATAATTTAAAATAAAATCAATAATCAATAAAGCTGATCAAAAATTGATAAATTCTTTTTTCCTCCAATTTTGTTCAAGCTCAGTATGTATTTTACTTACATCATGATGAGCTCAATGATACCTCATTTTTATTTCTATGCCACTTGATTTCAACACAAATTTTAAACTAAAAACCTCAATTTTCAAGCAATTTAATACAAACTTCACTCAATTATAGCCAACATTTAGCTTGATAATTGAGTTCACCCATATAGTGAAAACCCACATAAATAGCAAAAATGGCGATTTTTACTGGTTTCTTATTTTTCGTTGATCTTTCAACCAATTTTCATCAAGCAATTGTTTTATAAATATATCCACTTTTACATCCCTGGTTGCACACTGACAAATTGAATTTCAAAAACTCCAAAATAATTGTGGTCTGAATTGGGTCTCCATGTTGCCTGTTTTACTTCTTCATGTCCTCAGCTAACTTTGATTGAATAAATACAGACTACTTCTGTTATATCAGTAACTGCAATAATTCAAAATGTTTTTTAATGAAAGTACTTTAAAGTAATTGAAGAAGATAGACTCTGTTACATTTAAACATGATGGTGTTTTTGTTCCATTCTAATTGAACACTTTTCTGATCGACCAGCTGGGTACGGCTGCTAGAAATATATATATATATATATATATATATATATATATATATATATATATAGGAGACAGCTGTAACTTGTGTTTGTTAGAAAAACTTATTAGCTTAAAGCAGTTAAATAACCCTAACTTACTGAACAAAAAAAGTGAAAAAGTGAATTGATGTCTACATAAAAGTAAGCACGTGCTCAAGCACTTTGACTCTGATTAAAATATATTTTACAAATATTAATATAGAACCCAGTCTGTCCTGCTATTTACCCATAGTTGGAGGGAGAAGAAGAGGATTCACACCTTTCCCAAGGGTATTAGCACATAAGTGAATGTAATGGATTCGACTGTAATTCGAACTCGGCTCTCCGATTCCTCAATCCAAGCCGTTATCCATTACTCCACCATGCCTCCTTCTTTAGAATTATATATATATATATATATATATAATATATATATATATATATATATATATATATATATATATATATATATTATATATATATATATATATATATATTTATATATATATATATATATATATATATAAAATTCTTTAGAATTATATATATATATATATATATATATATAAAATTCTTTAGAATTATATATATATATATAAAATTCTTTAGAATTATATATATATATATAAAATTCTTTAGAATTATATATATATATATAAAATTCTTTAGAATTATATATATATATATATATATATAAAATTCTTTAGAATTATATATATATATATATATATATAAAATTCTTTAGAATTATATATATATATATATATATATAAAATTCTTTAGAATTATATATATATATATATATAAAATTCTTTAGAATTATATATATATATATATATATATATATATATATATATATATAAAATTCTTTAGAATTATATATATATATATATATATATAAAATTCTTTAGAATTATATATATATATATATATATATATAAAATTCTTTAGAATTATATATATATATATATATATATATAAAATTCTTTAGAATTATATATATATATATATATATATATATATAAAATTCTTTAGAATTATATATATATATATATATATATATATATATATAAAATTCTTTAGAATTATATATATATATATATATATATATATATATATATATATATATATATAGTAAAGGTAATAAATCCATTGGTATATAATCCAAATGAATCCTGGTAATATAAAATATTAAAACTGATCCACAAAAAGATGCCAATGTATTTATTATACAGAGCAAATAAATAGTAGTAAACCATAAAATCCAATGGATTATAGACCTATTCAACCAACAAAAATTTTGTCAGTCTTATTCAACCCCGGTATACATGGTGATCTTTATCTCACAGATGGTGCCCACCTGACCCTACTATACTGTGCAGCTGACAAAATAAAAACAAACAATGTGCATGTGCGATATTAAAAAATAAAATAGCGACAATTTACCCATCGCACATTGTATATAATTCTTTAAAACTATAAATATATATATAATTCTTTACAATTATATATATATATATAATTCTTTACAATTATATATATATATATATATATATAATTCTTTACAATTATATATATATATATATATATAATTCTTTACAATTATATATATATATATATATATATATATAATTCTTTACAATTATATATATATATATATATATATATATATAATTCTTTACAATTATATATATATATATATATATAATTCTTTACAATTATATATATATATATATATATAATTCTTTACAATTATATATATATATATATAATTCTTTACAATTATATATATATAATTCTTTACAATTATATATATATATAATTCTTTACAATTATATATATATATATATATATATATAATTCTTTACAATTATATATATATATATATATATATATATATATATATATATATATAATTCTTTACAATTATATATATATATATATATATATATATATATATATATATATATTCCTTACAATTATATATATATATATATATATATATATATATATATATATATATAATTCTTTACAATTATATATATATATATATATATATATATATATATATATACTGTATAATGCCACACAAGCAGGAGATGAATGTATAGCAGCTTAGAAAAGTCCGTCTTATTATTCTAACAAGAAAATAACTCCTGAATTTGTTGGTGAGGGCTTCAGACTCAACACAGAAGCCTACATCAAGTGTCTTGATGGTGCAGTGCTGCCCTGGGCCAAGACGGTAGCTGCTGGAAGACACTATGTCCGGCAACAGGACTCGGCACCATGCCACACGAGCAGGAGGACCCAGTCATGGTAGTCAGACAATTTCTGCAACCACATCACCACTTACTGCTGGCCATCTAACTCCCCAGACTGTAGCCCCCTTGATTATTATATGTGGGGTGCAGTTGAGCAAGAGACCAATAAAACTCCTTGTAACACCAAAGATGAACTGAAGGCAAGGATTATGGCAGCATTCACTAACTTAAACAAGGAGTACCTCCAGAAGAGTTGCAGGAAATTCTGAAGTCGCCTAGAGGCCATGGCTGAAGCCAATGTTGATTTTATTAAATAAATTTACTCTTTAGTATTTCAAGATACTTTTGTGTAATTTTGTTAAATGTATCTGTTAAAATGTTATCTGTGTTATTTTTATTTTTGCGTAATTTAGACAAATTTATCCATTGTACACTGTTATGATTCTTCTGTTATTGTTGTTAATCTCTGATTACACATTAATTATAAATTAAACTTTATCTTAGGTATCAAATATAGAACTAATTGAGTCATTTAAATAATTACAGTCAGTACATTGTTGCTTAGTCCACGGCTGATAGAGAGTGTCATGGCTGAATGAACTTGTAACTTTATACAGACATACTGCCATGGTAACAATCATGGCAGAATACAAAGAAGAGCAAAAACACAAACACTGTCAATTGCACTTTGCAGAAAAGGTTTACATTAAATAGAAGACATTATGTATTAAATGCAGGAAAAGAAAACAAAATGCATGAGCCTGAACTAATTTCTCAGTTTCAACAAAGAACTAATGAAATGAAGCAGAACACATGACCACTCAAGTATAAAGCAGAATGGGAAGTCAGAGCAAAGATTTCAATTGGAGAATTTAATGTTTATATTCTATGAAAACTGAGGTCGTTAGACTGGTCAAGGGAGATTTCTGAAAGGACAAGAAGAAACTGGAATTAGAAATACAATAGAAAAGTAAAGATAAATACAGTTACATACATACATACATACATACATACATACATACATATATATATATATATATATATATATATATATATATATATATATGTCTGATCAAAAAGTGTCAGGATTTGTGCTATAAAAAGAAAACTATAACACATATCAATTCAGCACTTAATCTCTTTCAAAGTCATCACTTTCTGAAGCCACATACTTTATCCAGTGTCATTTCCATTAATGGAATCATTCCTGGAACTCCTTTTTGGGGATAGCAAGCAACTGCCTCATCACATTATCTTTGATTTCTTTCAATTCTTGAAATCTTGGAAAAAGTTGCCAGGGATGAGATCTAGGGAATATGGTAGTTGTTGAACATGCGGAATGTTGTCCTTGGCCAAAATCTGCTGCACAAGCCAAGCACTACTGTAAACAAGGGAAGAGAGTGAGAATGTTATAATTTTGTGTGTATGAGCAACAGAGTTCAAGGTCAATCAAGCAGCTTTTCTCTGCATATTTTAGCTCCGTTATCATAGCAAAAGTCCCAACACTTTTTGATCAAATCACAGACACACACACACACACAAATAAATTGAAAATGTGGAATAAATCCTACAATGAATAAATAATAATAGCAAAATTTTTATAGATTTAATACATTTCACTAAATGAATAAATTGAGAGTGGAAAAAACCTTTTTGTTCATGTTTCCATCACTTGTGTTATTAAATATCCTTCATTATGACCATAGAAGATCTGCCAAATAGAGTGAAATGTTGTAAGAACTTACACATAAATTTACAGTGGATGATCTAGCAATCAATACACTTTCTAAAAATTTTCATATTAGTAAATTACTTTCATTTTTAATTAGAGTAAATTTTTTAAATCAAAATTATGGTGAACAGCTAATGCGTTTAGTGTGTTGTTTTTTTTTAAAAGTTCCCTTTTGTGTTCATATAAATTTTTCTTTATATTCCTTAAGGTTTTTCTTATGTATTCCTTGTGGCAATCATTACAGGTGATAGAGTAAATTCCTCCTTCATGTTTTAGCTTATTGTAACACTATTTAGCAAACGGCAGTTAGTTGACCAATTAATTAACAACAGAAGTTAATTACGGGGATTACTTAAACCGATAGACAGAACGAAAGACATACTGAGCGATATTCTTTTTGTTTTGTTATTTTCCGCAAACAAAGGATGGGTAAAAAGATTTTTTTATTTTATTATTTTCAAATGCGAATCAAGATAATCATTTTTCCTTTCTCGCGGAGGGGTGGAGGTTTGACGCTGAGATATGCCAAATGTTCCTGAATAAGGTTAGGAATTTAACGACCCATTGTTCTCCTTCTCGCGGATAAGTTAGAGGAAACGGGCGGGCGGCTGTCAGCGTTGAATCGCGATCACTTGGTGAATGTCGGCCAGCGGAGCATGGAAGGAGGTTGATTAACAAAATAAAATACGAAAGGAAGAATTTGATGATATTCGTTATCAATGAGGGCAGAATTGATCGAAGACAGTTTGAGACAAATATTGTTTTTGCGACGGAATTTCGTCGCCAAACTAGCGGGCATCTGGTTGTTATAACACCATTTTTGTCCATAAGTGAACGAATAATTAAATCCTTATGGCAGAGGCCCTGTTAAATGCCAGATGTCTAAGGTAAGATAAAAGATTGTCAACGGAATTTTGGGAGGTCTAATTGGAAAAATAATTTTTCTTTTTTTTTCTTTCCTTCCTTTTCCATCCAGGATGAGCTAAACACCCACCTGGCTCGAGGTGGTGGGAGGGATGAAGATATGATAAAACTTAGGAGGATAATTCTCCTCCGACTTTCCCTCACAGAAGATGAGGATATGAGAAGGAGGGAGATTTTTGTTGACACCCCTCGAAGGGATTGGTATGAGGTGCCGGTATGAGAAGGAAGAGGTCTCTCCTCCGACCTTTCCTCGCAGAAGGGGTGGAGCCCCTCTAGACAAAGAGCGGTAGATTTCCAAAAATGGAGAATGATAAATATTTCTGACCGAAAACAAAGAAAATCCTTATTGAGGATTTGAAATCAACGTGGTGGCCACACCACGTCCGACCCACGCCGGGTTTTGATCGGCGTCCATATAAGCAAACGTCTTCGGGCGTTTTGGCGGTCCAGTTCGGCAGAGAGAGTTCAACAGTTCAGTTCGAGAGTTCGAGAAGCAGAGAGATCCAGTCGAGCCCAAGAGACAGGGGACTTGGAACTTGGAAGATAACGCCCCGCAGAGGTGACCGCACGATTCCATGCCTTCCGACTTAGACTTCTAACCAAGAACAAATTTGTTGAAGTCCGACTTTAGATTTCCCACCAAAGCCAGTTTTCGACTTAGACTTCTAACCAAGAACAAATTATAGAAATCTGACTTATATTTTCTACCAGAGCCGACTTTATTGAAAAACAACCCAGATATCCAGAGCTAGCTAAGAACGCAAAAGTGTTACAATCCATATTTTTTGGCTGGGAGAGAAAGAGAGAGACGCACTCCTGTAACTCCACAAACCAACATAAAATTAATCACTATTCCTAACCAGTCGCTCGCCTTGAAGTTGTTGTTTGTGCTTTTGTTTTTTTGTCTACATTTATTGTGCAGTATCACCTTGACCCGGATTCGGCTGGCACTACGGCCCGACGTTTGATTGATCTCGTCAACCTAAGATCAAATCACAACGTGGGTAGGTTGAATCGAGATCAAAGCAGTTGCTTCGGTGACCAGGCGTTGGAAGCGAGCCGAGTACAAGTTGGTACTAGAACCCAACAAGACTTCAACCGATGTCCCAGGGTTAGCCCGTCACAGGTGGTGTCGAGACTGCAGGACTGCGCCAGAGAGAGTCAGAGGTCATGAGTGGTGTCGTGACTGCAGGATCCCGCCGACGAGGGGTCGGACGTCACATATTGGCGTCGTGACCAACGACGGGCGTCACATATTGGTGCCGTGACTGCAGGATCGCGCCGCAGAAGGGGTCGGGCGTCACATATTGGCGTCGTGACCAAGGATGATGGGCGTCACATTATTATTATTTTGTTTTGTATTAAGTTTTTTATTCTTTTAGAAGTAGTTTTAACAACTTTTAAGTTGGGTTTAGCTTAATTCTTATCAATTGTAGTTGTGATAGAGTTGGTGGATAGAACAATATATTTTGATTCATTGGAATTGTCAGAAATGTTCACTTTTCTATTTTTAAATATTTTCTGTGCCATTTCCTTTGCATTGAATATGAAATAATTAGGGTTCTGGAGGAGCTTAAAAGAATTTTCAATGTATTTCTCCTCTTCATATAAATACTGAGTGTTACAAATTTTAAGTGTTTTAATATAGAATCCAATGATCATTCTGGATTTTATTTTGTTGTTATGGTGAGAATAGAAATGTATGAGATCATTTTTATTAGTTGATTTGCAATGGACACTTAGTTTTAGGCTATTGTTAGTACATTGTAACATGATATCTAGGAAAGGTAAAGTATTTTCTGTTTCCTTTTTATAAGTAAATTTTATATGTTCAAATGAATACATAATAAATGTTTACTTGTGGCATAAAAAAATAATGGCTGATATGAAATTGATAGTACAAATTCTTACTTTCATATGTGAGCCTTTAGACATATTTTCCTATTACTACTGTTGTACTTTGATATTTCACAAAGACAATCTTTTCACCTCCTCACTTCTAGAATATCATGCAACAGTCTGCCTTTGTCATCTATCTATCTATATATATATATATATATATATATATATATATATATATATTAATAATTAAAATAACAAATACTTATTTAATAAAAAAATGCAATATTGATTTTGCATATCTTTTCTTTAAGGCTGTCATCGGTTGGTTTTCGAAATTGAACGAAACGTAGAGTTTGTAAATTTCGACAAAAACTGTTAGCGATAACTTCAACAATACTGTGAGGATTTCAAACGCGTCAGCGTACTGCCAAAAAAAAAAATCTATTAAAATTTCTGCCTCGTGACATCGCTTTTGCAAGGGAGATAACTCTAATACAAAACTACTACAGTACATTGCAAATGCAAGGGAGATAACTAACAGACACGAAAAACAATTCCGTGTATATAATAAGTTAATCGTAACCAATTATCAAACAAAGCAAAAAACACATTTTTGCACTCAACTAAATTTACATCAAGAAGAAATGTTCCAGCCAAAATGTTTATATAAAAATAATAACTATTATGAAAATAATCCTAAATAAAAATTAATGTATATTAATAAATTTTGTCAAAATCCTAATAAAAGATTTTTTTTTTTTACTATCTTGTTCTAGCCATGCTCTTGAGTCTTATACGGCTCTTCCATACAATGAGAGAACCCCAAGGCCTGCCAGTCCAGAGCTGAGACCAGCATATCAAGGTTCTAACCCTATTAGTGACATTTGGACAGAAGCCTGTTTGAAGATATGCAACAACTATTTGGTCAGGTGAATTTACTTTATTTACATTATTTACAGTCGAACTAATGTCTTTGTCTCTTTTGTTATTATTACAGTGTTTCATACATTGTGCCCACCAGCCTTCTTCAGATATCTGTCAATCTGGTTAACCTTCAGCATATTTTGAACTCAACCCTTTATTTAAACTGTGGTGGTAGATTGTCCCTATTCCAGAGTCCATGTCTATGGCTATCCCATCTTGTTCTTTTTTAGTTCTATTCTGTTATTGCTAGCTCTGTTACCACTGAATTTGATTTTTTACTACCCAGCCCAGAGATTGAACTCACAATTATTATGCAACTAAATTCATAAACCAACACTTTAATCCTCTTGACTATTGTCCTGTGAATTAAAGCAGTGATTCATGAATTTGGAGATATAGTAATTGTGAGTTAAATCTTTGGGTACAAATAGTAATAGAAAAGAACAAGATGAGATGTCCCTAGATAGAGACAGTAGAATGGAAAAAAAATATATCCCTCTTCTTAAAGTAGATTACTTAATGGGTTCAGTTTCAAATTCCTTGAAGATTACCTGGATCAACAGAAACCTGGAGAAGGCTGGAGTACACAATAGCTGAAAATGAAGAGGGTAATTCCTACAAAGACATTTCTCCTTTTGGAGATTAAAAAAGGCAGCTGGTTTAAGGAAGACCAATGACAGTCACATGAAATGGAGAAGAAATAAGGGAGCAGAGATGTAACAAATTATAACCTAAATTTGTCACAATACGTTTTATCATTATTTAATGAAAATTTTCAGATTTTATTTTCCCATAATTTTGAAAGAAGAGTTGATGCTATCAAAAGCTTTTTAAATACACACATTTTCAACACAGAATAAACAAAAAACTATTAACTTTGCCCTATTTTTTCTTTATACATTCTTAGACAAAAATTTATTTCTGAATTTTATTTTGGTTCATAGGGCTGTCTTTAATGCTGAAGACATGGAAGCCAGATCTTCCATGTTGTTGGCCAGCAGCTATGCTGGAATTGGTTTTGGAAATTCTGGAGTGCACTTATGGTAAGAAAAGTTTTATTTGATATTGCCAAAATAGAATCTGCATTTGGTAAATGTTTTCAGCATTTTCATAAGAGGTGTAATCAGTTGTAGTGTACATAGTGATAACATTTTAAGACTTTTACACACATTACTTAACAATCTAGAATGTTTTTCTCAGATAATGATGCTCAAATTGTATCTCTCCACCTTCATATAATCAAATCCATAATGTACAATTTTCTTGATTAAAAATGATTGTATGATAAACAACAGGTATGGTAATATTGGAATTAGCAGTTTCTATACATTCATCATTGAGTGACTGCCCAATCAGTTAGCATTGGTGTTGGTTGGAATTTATAAAAATGTTTTTTAAAACAGTTTTTTGGGAAAATAGAATTGTCACGTCCACTGATATCTTTCTTTCTAGTATTGATGGGAGTTTCCTTTCAAATCTTTTATTTAAGGTAGCATGGAAAGTTAACAGCTTGATATGCATATAAAATTATAAAAGATTTTACCCACATTTTTTTTATTCCAACAACCTCATCTATTTTGAAACTCAAGTGTATATTCTTGTCTGTTTTCCTTTTTCTGTTTGGAAAAAGTAAGGGTTATCTCCCATAGAGAATAGATATACTTAAACATTCAAGTTTATTTTTGTGGTGAAATAGGAACAAGGAATTCTTATTTACCCGTGGCTAAGAGGCCACGATGTACTGTCTGCCTGATCAGAACCACCATTTGCAATTTAGGTAAAGTGCATGCATGGTTCTATTACTTTTAAAACTATCGCTAATTTGCATGCATGATAGAAAAGGAGTCACACAGATGAGCAGAAAAGGAGTTTAATCTGTGCTGAACCAGGCTCATTGTGACTATCAACTACAGTTTTCAGTTTCAAATATTGTCAAAGATTTATTTGTAGATTTTTAGTAGGCTTAGTCTTATTCACAATATTTACAATTAATAAGGCAATGAGTTGTATGTAAGTGCATTGGCAACATAATAAAGTTAGTAAGAACATTCTGTACACATTTCAGTTCAAATAACTTGTAGGTAATTTATTTGTAAATCATCTTACAGATGTTTCAATGCATGACAAATGTATATGCTAAAATAGCTATGGGATAAAAAAAAAACAGCTCTTAAAATAAAAAAAGCAGTCCTGAAAACCTTTTTCCTTAAATCTTAATTGCAGCCACGGCATGTCATATCCAATTGCAGGATTAGTGAAGGATTATCAAGCAGAAGATTATCCCACAGATAATCCTATAATTGTAAGTATTTCTAATATTTTGTATTGTAGTGTAATGGATATCAGCTCAGAATGTGAAATCAAAGAGACAAGTTTATATTCCAATCGAGTTTGTTGCATTCACTAAAGTGTAAATGCCCTTGTGAAAGGAATGAAGCCATCTCTTCTCCTCCCAGCTATGGGTTGAATAGCAGGATACACTAGGTTATATAGCATTGTTTGGAAACCAGTCTACTGCAAAAAGAAATGACAACCTACTGCAGGGAAAATCTTCTGCCTAGTCGGTCATTAATCACAAAAGACATGATTGGCCAAGCATGTATCACACATGATAATTAACTGACTACTTTAATTAAACTATTTATTTTTTTAATTTTCACTTTGAAATTTAAAAAATATAAGCAGTTTTAAACTGCCATTAGATTTTTGCTAATTTAACATTAAAATCACAACAGTATAAATCATAGTACAATACAGGATGTGATGAATAAATTGTTGTCTAAATTACACAATAATAAAACTAACACTGACATCTCATTTTAACAGATATATTTACCAAAATTACACAGAAGTATCTTGAAATATTATTTATTCAATAAAATCGCCAAAGTCAGTTGGTGAATGCTACCATAATCCTTGCCTTCAATTCATCTTTGGTATTACAAACAGTTTTGTTGGTCTCTCGCCCAACTGCAGCCCACATATAACAAGGAAGTTTCCGTCTGGGGAATTAGGTGGCCAGCTGTAAGTGGTGATGTGGTTGCAGAAATTATCTAACAGTCATGACTGGGTTCTCCTGCTTGTGTGGCATACAGAGTCATGTTGCCGGACATAAGGTCTTCCTGCAGCCACCCTCTTGACCCAGGGCAGCACTACTCCTTCAAGGCACTTGATGCAGACCTCCGTATTGAGTTTGAGGCACTCACCAACAAATTCAGTAGTTCTTTTCTTGTCAGAATGATCAGAGTGACTTTTCCATGCTTCCATACCTTCGTAATCACTCATTCAACTATTTCTGAATCCTCTGCATTGACACCCGAACACTCTGAAATGTTCATATTGGAGCTTCTGTTGCGAATGCCAAGCAGTACAGCATGCCATTTCCACATTTCTGGCAGAGTTAATTGTGTCATGGCGCTCCTTTTATCACAACTGACCCTACTATACTGTGCAGTCGACCAAATAAAAAAAAAACAAGGCAAATTTGTGAAATTAAAGATATAAAATGGCAACAATTTACCCATTGCACCCTGTATATTACCTTATCAGCAATAAGCATTAAAATTTGGATATTGATGTAAAAATTGAATTTTTTTATTGAGTCATCATCATTAGACAGATTGCCAACCAAGGCTGAAGAGCTATCTGTTCATTAGCTCACCAACCTCTTCTGAATTTCGAATTGTTCATCTCCTACACTGATTGCTAATCAAGGCTCTTTTATTTAATCCACAGTGGTAGCAGAAGACATAGATTCATACTTTTCCCAAGGGTATTTATGTGAATGAATGTAATAAACTTGGCTGGGATTTGAACTTGTCCTGCTGATTTATATTTTCGAGCCATTAATCATTACACTATCCACATATGAAAACATAAAATGATTGTGTTCAAGATATTTAGATTTCGGCATTAAATAACCCATAGAGTTGTTGATATGCCGCAAGACAAAATCAAACAACAAACGTAAAACAGACATATTTTCTTAATTGCTCGGAAGCAACATTTTTTCTTTTTTAAAGATCAACATTTCTGGACCAACATAAAGGTGGTCACCTTCTATTTAAAGCAGTTGATACAAAAGTATAGTGATCACATCTGATTGCATTGAATTTTACATATTTAGAAACCTGGGAAAATCTGGGCACTTCTGCTCATGTATTTATAAAGTTATAACAAAATAAAATTGACCTCCATACATCAACATTACATTATATGCTTTGCTATTTCATTTCTCTCTTTCTTTCTCTCTTTGTTTGCTTACAGCCTCATGGTCTCTCGGTTTCGATCACTGCTCCTGCTGTCTTCAAATTCACTGCTTCAGCATGTCCTGAACGGCATTTAAAATCAGCAGCTTTGCTAGGTATGGTTACCTTTCCAATTCCGTTTACAGTTTTGTTATGATAAGGCTCCAGCATTTGTGCAACCAATGATCAGTTTTTTCCTTGTATGTTTAGTGTTAATGTTGATTGAACATTGCAGTCACAAAATTTAATTGAAAACTTAAGAAATATATTATAGATATAAGCACTTTTGTCCCTAAAATAGTTTTTAATTTAAAAGATAAACAGCTAATCATATTTACTGAAGCATAGACATCTGAATTCAGTGGTGAATAGGAATGTAAGGATGAGAATTCAGTAATGAATAAGAATGCAAGGAATAGAATTCAGTAATGAATAGGAATGTAAGGAATAGAATTCAGTGGTGGATAAGAATTCAGTGGGGAATAGGAATGTAAGGAATAGAATTCAGTGGTGAATAAGATTATAGGGATGAGATTCCAGTGGGGAATAGGAATGTAAGGAATAGAAATCAGTGGGGAATAGGAATGTAAGGAATAGAAATCAGTGGGGAATAGCAATGTAAGGAATAGAAATCTTTGGTGAATAAGAATATAGGAATGAGATTTCAGTGGGAAATAGAGATTTAGGAATTCAACTTAATCTCTCATTGTAAACCTACTTGTTTTGCTTTCATGCAATTTAAGCTAAATTCAAATGTTCAAAAGAGTGTATCAGCCATAAAGTATGAGAAGAAAACAACAAAAATCATGCTGGTTATAGTTTTAAATATTAATAAAAAAAATACTTTATCTCATAAATACAGATAATTTAATTCAGTAAGTTTGGTCCCTAAACAGAAAGCTTTGATAAGTGATTTCTGTAATTTGCTACACACACTGAACACCTTTATTTTTAACGTCTTTTTCAGATGTTGATATACTTGGAAAACAAAAAGCTGATGCTGGTCTCATCCTGTCTGACAGGCTCTGCACTATCCTGCATGACTTGAATGTCCCCAATGGTCTGAAAGCCTTGGGTTACACAGAGGATGATATACCCAGTCTTGTGAAAGGAACACTTCCACAGGTAATTATTTCAAGACAATTTTCAAAGATTTAAAAAAAAAATAATTCTTTGTACATTTTTATTTGTATTTTATATATTATATATTTTGCTAAACACAATTTTAATAGTATATTTTTTATTTTGTACTTGTTTATATAACAAGACTATAAAAATGAGGCCATAAGCTTTTAAAAAGTCCTTTTGATGTTATGAGTTAATATTATTTGTAACCAAAATGTTGACCACCCAATAACTAAAAGCAGACTGTGATAATATGTTTTCTGTGCATTGGCTTTATACACACATCCACTTTAATCAAAGCAAAATTAATAATATATTATGACCAGTCAGAGCCACTCCCACTCAAAAATCAAAACCTTAATTTTGAGCCAACTAAAAACTATATATACTCAAATTCAAACAGACCTGACACAGATCAGCATTTGATGTCAACACTGACACACTGAGAGAGAGATGCCACTACCAACAACAACAGCCACCATCGATGTCCATTTCACTTCTAATTTCACCACTCTCTCTTTCTCCCTATTACTTTAGCAACAGTTACCAATCTTTGTTTATATGTAAATAAATTATACATTTATTTACTCTTACTCAATGTCCTCTTTTGTTTGATGCTTGGATTTATGTTTGCTGAAGTGGAGAAGGAATTAATCTCACAATAGTAACAACAACTACAAAGTTCTGTCTTCCAGGTTAGCTGTTTCTGCCTCCACAACAACTCTCGGATCTCACTGAATCTATGTAAGAAATTTGATGACAAAGGAAAATGAATGATTTTATATACTTCTGGAAACAATAAATAGGCATAAAATCAAAATGGCAAAACATTAACCTTTGAGTGGCTTTAAAACAATTATCCAGTTGTGAGAAGCAAACCTTTCTGCAATATTCCAATCCATTAATTGACATTTCACATTTTATGTTGGATCAATTTTTTTCTCAGGATATGTGTTAAAATTTAGATCTTATGACATTATTTATTTATCTACAAAATATTTTTCTTTATTTTGATTCCAGCATCGAGTGACAAAACTATCACCAGTCATGCAATCAAATGAAGAACTTGCAGAAAGCCTCACTGAAATATTCCGTGCTTCTATGACCATTTACTGATGCTAATTGCCAAAAGACATGTTCACAGAATCTATGTAATTTTTTCTACTTTGTCTCAAACTAAAATCTGTTATGAGAGAAAGTAAAATTTTAAATAAGGTTGTAATCAATCATGTCCAGATATATTTTCTAATATAAAGATTAAACTATTGTTTTTTAATATTCAGTGAATTTTTTTAACCTAACTTGATTATTGTTTGTTTCTACACCATTGGTGCTGGTCCATTCTTCCACTTTTTTTAGGTATAATTTTATGACCTGTTCAGAGATCTGTGGTCACTTTTATTATTCAGTCTGTGGTCAATTCTTTGTTGTTCTGGTGCCTTCTTGGTGATTTGAAGAATCTATTTTTTTCTAACACATTTGCTTCTGCTGTATATTTAGAGATTCTTGATAAAATCCAAAGAAGAATCAGCAATATTATTGGTCCTGGCCTGACATCTCAGCTTCAGTCAATTTCTCACCACTGTAATGTAGCTTCCTTGTGCCCTTTCTCTAAATACTTTCATGGTAACTTTTCGGATAACCTCTTCACTGTGGTACCTAGACTTTATGAATTTAAGCACAGTACTAGATTGGCAGCAAAGTCTTATCAATTTACACTTGAATTGACTAGATGTAACCGTAAGTTCTATGCAAACAGTTTTTTTTCTCACAAGTGGAACTCTCTTCTGTCACCATGCTTTCCAGCCAACTTTTCAAAAATTTAAATGCAGTGTCAATCATTATCTACTGTCTTCTTGATTACACTTCTATTGTTCTCACTCCTTAATAATGTTTCTTTTTTCTTAATCTTTCACACTCAGTAACCCATTGTGCCTTAGTGGCTTTATTACCTTTGCATGAGGTGATATGATTAAAAAAAACAAACAGTGTGGGAGTTATGCTATTTTTATATCCTAACATGCAATCTCATGGTTGCAAGATTCTTTCTGTTTTTTGTTGATTTGTTGCAAAGTTTTCTTTTTTTTTTTTATTATTATATATGAGTTACATTTAAGTTTCAGCTGATCTCTCATTTGTCTCATTGCAGTGTGGCATGTTGATTTTAGGATTCATGTATTTTGGTATTCATATTTTTTTTTAAAATCATTTTCTTAAAAAATTCTCAATGATTTTTGTTTTATTGCAGATTTGCATTTAGTATTCATTTCCACACTGGTTTACTGAAAGGATTTTTCAGATAATATATTATGTGCTGGTTGTTAAAAAAATGCCACGAGAAAAAATTCCCCTGAAGAAAGAAAGAAAATGAACCCATTAAAGCATTCAGAAAAAAAACGCTAGTTAAGACATGTATAAGCATAAGATATCTCAAAGTCTAAGCTGTAAATTATCATGGTTTTTTAGTTGACTAACACATTCATATTTTATTCTTTAAGAACATGAAGTCATTTTTTTTTTTTAAGATTAAAATAAAATTTTAAGTTATTTGTAATGGCAGCTAAATACTAACTTATTACCCATCAGTTAGTATGATACTTTGGAATTATTAAAATGTCTATTGATTTTGCCTGTAACCTTTTAAGGTCTCAGATGTTGACTAAGTATTTAGCAGAATGAATTTTACCTGAAACATTTTGGTAGTTATTACATACGTTGAACTCTGACCTGTGTTCCCTTGTACTGAAACAGAAAGGAAAAATTAACGTTCTTTATCTATCCTTTCTAAATTATTTCATGTCATGGTTTCGTTAGTGATCAATAATTTTTATGATTTTTTTTCTTTTCAATCGTTTTTTCCATTTTTTTTTGTTCACTCATCCACTTTTGTTGTGTATTGCATTTTTCTGAGATTTGTTTACAAATGTGAACATTTTTTGGTGGTGGGGAAAAATAAAAAATAAAAATACTGTGTGAGGATGAAAAAAATTAACAAAATAAAAAAACTAAAATAAAAAATTATAAAATAAAATTAAAGAAATAAAAAAGACTAAAAACTAAAAATGGTGTGAGAGAATGAAAAAAATAAATGAAAGTAAAACATTTTTAACAGTTGTGAAAACAAAGTAAAACCCAATTTATAAATAAGTTTTTGCGTTCAAAATATTAAACAAATCATCAACTAGCTAAATTATACCAAATCACATTTGGTGTCACCCCATACAGGACATGAATTCTTAGAAGACTTAATTGGGAAAAACCTTTAGCTATTTGTGTTTGTTTTTTAGCACAAAAGTATGGGGTGATTTGGATCAACTTTTTTTATTAAAAAAATATATTTCTATCCAGGCAAGCAAACTTTCCGTTTATGAACCAAATAAATATTGGTGTAAATATCATTTGAGAGTTTGTTTTTCAGTTTGTTTAATTACCATTATAACAATCATTAACTTTTAATTTTAATTTTGTTTAACTTTCATATTTACAAAAACTTTTCATTTGAACAAAACCTTTTTATTATTTCTTCAAATAAAAAAGACAAAATGATCTTACAATTAAAATTTCAAAGTTTTTTCTGACTAAAAATTCTTCAACAATTAAAAAAAATAAAAATGTTGATCGCACATGTTTATATCATAGTTCATATATTCAAACAGGTTTGATCAAATAATTCAGACATATTATGTCAATGAGTTTTTGTCGTCGTCCTTTCTAGTTCACAGATTAATCTTTTGGTAGATTTAGAAAATTGAATAAGAAAAATACCAAAATTTTCTTTCAAATAGTTTTTATTTTCCCAAGTACTTTCAATCTCATCTGAGACCGTCTTCCAGTGATTAAGTTGTCTGTGAGTATGTATATATGTTTCTGTGAATTTAAAACCAACAGTAATCAACATGATATGTCTAAATTATTTAACAAAACCTTTTGAAAGAAAATATGCCGCCTAAATATATATATATATATATATATATATATATATATATATATATATATATAAAGTGATTCCAATTTAATTTATATTATCTATACTAAGGGATCTGCACATAGTGTAGTTAGCAGTGACTGACATGTTGAGTTCAAATTACACAAAGATTCACTGGTGCTATGCCTGGACATGACACATGGCTAATGATTTGAATTGCTTTCCAGACTCAGACTCAGCAGCCATGACCAATCACAATATTAGTTATGTTTTCTGGCATTTGATTGCCATAGATCAACATGTAACACTTTTTACAATAGTATAATGACCAGGCACAGGCTGTGATGCACTGAGATTCCTGCTGGCCCAGACCCTGCCACCAGGTACAATTCCAGAGCCCCTATTGCCAGTATCTGTAATACTGTTGCGATTCATCATAATAGAGTTGTCTTTTAAGTCTATGGCCAGCCATGTGCACCACCCAGTAAGATTTCCCGAAACATTGTGCAATGCCTATGCATGAAATTTTTAAAATGAAGAAAGATGGTGCACAGGGGAAATCCCACTCTCAGAGCAGCACAAGCAATTATCTGAAAAGGAGAATATATCAACATCATCAGTTGCTAGTGTGCCACAGGTGTCTCATCAGATTTTTCCTTCTAGGGAGATGTCTTGACAAGGAGTAAGGGGTCTATTTCTCCCAATTTTTATTGGTGGTGTTGGGGTGGACCTGGGAACAACAGCAATTAAGAGGTGGTTCCATGATCTTCAAAAACTGCCAATGTCCTGATAAAAGGCTTTGCTGCTGGAGTTAGTTTATCATCATACCCAGGAAAAGTATTATATATATATATATATATATATATATATATATATATGGAGCATTTGACGGAGTGATTAGAATTCTGACCATGAGATCAAGAAGGTTTGATTTGTTGAAATGCTGTTTTGATAATATCAGCTTTAGATGATCTCAGTGTGTATCTCTGTTAGGAAGCAACTAAAAGCTGTCCCACAAGCTGAGCCAAGAATGTAAGTGAAATTGAGTAAACAGAATGGTGTTTGAGTGTACTGGCCTTGTTCAACTAGGCCTGACTAGGTAAGTCTTTGCACTAAGATATACTAATATCTGGTCACTGAAAGATGCTAAAATTTATCATTCAGCTATATAAATATGAAGTTAAAATGTCTGACCATCAAAATTTGTTTTATTAGAACAATGTTGGAATTTAGAAGGTTTTATTTCACAGATGAACCTAAATAAGTTCAGACAGTATCTTTTTTTTAATCATTTCACCCCAAGCAAAGCAGTAATGCCACTAAGACATAAGCAGTTACTGGGAGTAGGAGTGGAAGAGGATGAGAAGACTTTAGTGAGGAGAAAGGACAATAAAAGAACAGGGTTCAGGAAGACAGAAAATGGCAATTGACATTGCATTTAAATATTTGAAAATTGTAGGTGTCAGGAAAGTAGGAGAAAAGAAACTGTTACATTTACAGCTATCTATTTCAACAATAAAAGGATAAGACTTAGCCAATCTAGTAGTAAACTTAAATTCATGCTGTTGATGTAGAGGAGAACTCATTAAAACAACTGCATCACCAAAAAATATTTAATAACTGAAATAAAACTGAAAATAAACTGAACCAGGAGATCTAAAAGTTTATGTATGTAAAGAAAATGATTTCCACTAATAATTCTTGCATTCATATCTTGGTGGGGCTTGTGAAATAAAATGAAGAACTTGCAGAAAGCCTCACTGAACTATTCAGTGTTTCTGTAACCATATACCGATACTAATTGCCAAAAGACGTGTTCATAGAATCTATGTAATTTTTTCTACTTTGTCTCAAACTAAAATCTGTTATGAGAGAAAATAAAATTTTAAATAAGATTGTAATCAATCATGTCCAGATATATTTTCTAATGTTTCTATTGTTTTTTTTAATATTCAGTGATTTTTTTTAACCCAACTTGATTATTGTTTGTTTCTATACCATTGCACCTGGTCCATTCTTCCACTTTTTTTAGGTATAATTTTATAACCTGTTCAGAGATCTGTTTATGGTCACTTATTATTCAGTCTGTTGTCAATTCTTCTCACATTTATATTTCATACATCATGTACATTAATTTTAATGAATTATGCAAAAATGAACTTTTGAGTGTCTCGTCATATATTATTGAATTAAATTAATTTTACCTACGGATTATAAAAACAGATTTCATCATTATTTCGTCTATTTTATTAGAAGAGCTATCTTATTTAACATTAATAATAATTCAAAAATGAAACCAACATTGACTAAAAAATAAAACGTTATCAGAGAAACGAAGAAAATAAAATAATAATCAATAGTAAGTGAGAGTTACTTCCCTTTTCTAAGCATTAGAAAAGGGAAGTAACCATGTAAAACAAAAACACAGAGTGTAAATGTAAGGAATCACTTACTTTTGCACATCCTAATTTTTAATTAATATTTTTATTCCGGCTTGATAAGAAATTTTAAATGTGGTTGTAATTCGTTTAATAACAGCTTTTTCTTAATGAATACATAGTTCAATTAAGATCTGACATTTTTTATTAATATTATATATAAGACAAAAGGAAAATTTTGTATAACGTGTTGTGCAAAAAAGAGAGATACGTACTTGAATGCATCGTGTTACTGAAAAATAAGGCATGCGATATGCAAATCTGACAATTTACATCATAGCCCCAAATGACCACAGATACTACTAATCTTAGTAAAAATTGAGTAAATCGATTGTAGGAATACAAAAGGAGATTACTGCTCTTTGGTTGAGATGAAGTCATAATGGCCACTTAGTTATGTCATTTCATAGGGTGACTAAAGTAACTAGTCAGCTTCGAGAAGTCAAATCAAGCAATGCTTTTTTTTTTTAACCTGGGCTGAGGCTAAAATGCCTCCTCCAGTCACACGGTGCAGCTTACAAGCCTATGGTGCCGTTTCCCTTTGGGAATATATCTTCACCAGATATAGAAGCCATCACCAGCTTGCGGTCCTCATGTTGATATAGAGACGCCTACACACATCACGCCCACAAATTACTCAACAGCAATTGGACAATAAATAAACAGTACTTTTCGTAAAGACAATTTACGCATCACACGAGCCGCATAAAAATTTCTCGTGTTTTGTTTCACCAAACTTGCTATAGTAAAAAATCAACAATTGGTCGATTTTTGGCCAATCACATAAATTGACACTTTCTTCAATATTCTTCCCGCGCTCGTTCTTGGAGCCTACTTTACTGTATATAAAGAAGAAATTTAAGGAAGAAACCATAATCACGTACGTGTATTTCTCCATCTTCTACTCAAACACACACATTAACTACATTCACACACACAGTGAACTGTCTGTTATCAAAGCCAAGTGAACTATTCAGAACTTTAACATTCTTCTGCACAAACATCTAACTTTCTGAAGGTCTGAACTGGTGGAACTAAGGAATGTAACTCATCCAAACATCTGTGGAGAGCCATGATCACCTACACCGAAAAAAAGGGATATAAAATTAAAAAAAAGAATCGCTAATAACTATGCCGTTGCTCAATTTGTTGTTAGGAATGAAAAGAAACACAATCATTAACTCTTGGATATGACTTCAATGTTTTATTTTCATTTATTATGTCAAATCAATCCTTTTAGATCGACACTAAGTTTATTTTGGTACCGAGTCATTATAGCAGGGCGCCTGGCAAAGATCGAACTCACTGCATGCGTAATGAATTGCGAGACTAACTCGTTAGCTATTGCTATTTGGTAGGCATTCTGATAATAAAAACATGACTTAATTTGGTACAAGGCCACAAAAATAGGGAACCTAATGAGGGTCCATCTCACTACTTTTGCAGTGGTCTAAGAGACAATCTTGTTAAAAATTGATGTATGGAAGTTAACTTGTTGAAGAATATTTAGTGAAAGGATGTATGTGTTTTTTGGGGATTTTCCTCAAACAAGAGTAAGAAAAAATAATTACCGTATTTGCTGTATGCTAAGACACTATAAGTGGTAAGACGCACCCTATAATTAGCCAGGTAGTTGTTGAAAAATATTTGAGGATTTAATAGCTTACCGTACTGGTAAAGTCCAAGTCATCGACCCTACGGTGTCATTTTTTTTTCTGTCACAGTAGTAAATTATCACATTTTGAAAAATATATAAAAAATATTATTAATTAGATTTTCAAATGATTAGCACAATGTTTCACATCAGAAACAACTCGTACATGACACCTCAACACACAACATGTTTACATCCAACTCCTAGCTGATGTCTGGTATGATACTAACGGAATATACGGTATTTATTATGAATGATAATTGTAGGCTTATCCTTATATGTCTGGCGTTCATGATTGTATCACGTAACTAGAGTTCGTGACGGTTAGCCAACTCCTCTCTACAAGTTGACCTTTCAGTGCTAAGACGCAGTATGATTTTATTTACAATAAACGACGTATTTTATTGCCTCAGCGAATTAAATAGAAAGGATACAAAATGGGTGAATCAAGGAGTGTATATAAAAAAATCTCACGGCAACCTTGGACCTTTGTGCCCGCAAAAAAACGGAATGTTAAAGGACGCATTTTCGCTTGACACCGCTATTATTTTAACTACCTTCATTCTTAGGGTATGTTTATTGCTTTAAAAACGATGACCTATGAGAGTGAATTTATCTCATTTCTTTTTTATCTATTTCTTTTTTTTCTTTTGAGAATTTAAAACAAAAATATCAAATATTTATTTGATTGTTTATTTACAAGAATAATTTTATATTTAATTTAACATTCTAAAAACTAATATAATTGCATGAAAACTAATACGATACAATAGTTATTATTTACCAATTTATAAAGAAACAAATGAAAACAATATAAAATAAATACTCTGATAAGTAAAAAAAAAAGTGTTTATTATTTTTGTTGCCAATTATCAAGAACAAAGAAAATGCACGAGCACGAGCCATGTTTGATGGATGTCAGTTATCAGTTATCTCCTGGTAATTTTCCCTCTGAAAGTTCTCCACTGCCTGAACCGGGTATTGAACTCACACTCTTTGGGTCTGTCACTGGATCTAACCAACGCCTTTATCCACCGTACCATCAAACATGGCTCGTGGAACTAGAACAGTCTACCCCAGTGATCGAAATAAAGGGTTCGGTTCGAAATTCCAACCACCTGAAGAAGGCCGGAGCGTACAACGGCCGAAACGTTGTGACAAATATGGCGACAAAGATGAGGACAATAGTCCGAATAATGTAAATACTGTACATAATACCTCATCTCAGAAATATAGACAGACTCTGTTATCGTCGCTTTTTAAAACCATAAACATTGTCGAGAAGTGAAGGTAGTTAAAATAATAGCGGTGTCAAGGGAAAATTCGACCTTTTGACTTCACGTTTTTTTGTTGTTTTTTTGTTTGTTTTTACCTGCACAAAGATCCAAGATTATCGAGATTTCTTTATTGTACATATGTTTGTGTGACATTACTATGGCAGATTTGGAGAGATTTACACTTGAGAAAAGTTCTTTATCTGTTCGTATTTATAGGATTGTGTGTAGTCAAATAAATACCGGGCATTGTACTGTACTCTATTGTGTGTTGTGTTCAGTATGGCATGAAGTTATCTGGGAATCAAAAGGTCTCCTAGAGGGGAACGAGACGTATCTTATTTCTAAGATATCTTGTAGATGAAGAGATAGATAAAAAAAAATCACACTTTAGACTTTTTCTTTTTTTGTTGCTACTTTAGCAACATCATAATATTTTTAATTTTATCATTTTTAACCCATTTTAATATTAGTAAATTAAACTAAAATATAGAATTCTAGAATTTTCTCGATTGTTCCTGTTTTCTGTAGAATATTCTAGAGGGACAACTAAAATATATAAAAGTGAATCGTTTCGAGAGTTAATCAGTCAATTAAGTTTGGACATTAACATGAGTTTGAATTGGCATATGATTTAGTGAGTAATTTTGTCATCGTGATTTAATCGTTGATTTAATTAAACGTAATTTATATTTACCTACTCATCTGTGTTTCTAGTTTAATTTCATAGATTATAAGTACCTACTTCATAACAAGTTCCTATTTAAACCAATTTTTGTCTTTATTTCAGATTTTCTAATATTTATATGAATTACGGGCTCTAAATACCTTTAGTTTACAAAATGGCAGAACAATCAAGTAATATGTCATCAAGCACTAGAAAGTTCAAATGCAAAAACAAACCTGATTCCTTTTGTTTTATATGTGGAAATTTTACACTTCCACATTAAAGAGCAAATATAACTGATATCATAAAGACTTTACTATTTTGGTATAAAACTAGGGGACAAGATAAATCGTGGGCTCTACATAAAGCCTGCACTATATTCATTGAAAGAATGCGACATTGGACGAAGGGTTCGAATTCAAAAATACCTTTCGGAGTTCCCATGGTAAGTTTACGATTTCATAAAACTACGTAATTTAATCACTAGTATATTGTAACTTACCTAAATGTAATTGTAACTTAGGTACATAAACAAAGATGTTTATAAGAATCTCAAATATTGCATAATGTTGAAACACAGAAATCTTTGGGTGATAACTTGAAAAAATAAAAAGAAGTCTCGTAGCTTTTGTTAATGCTTTACAATTTTTTTTCATATCAGGTGTGGCGAGGGCTTACTAACCATAAAACTGATTGCTACTTTTGCGTTGTCAAGACTTCGGGCTTCACAAAGAAAGATAAACATTGTATCGAGTACTCAAATTTTGACACCACAATACGACCTGTACTACATTCAAAGGAGATCGCCATTCCAAAATTAAAGAGCCTGTCAACTAAAGAATTAGTTGAAGACGTTCCTGAAAATATTGTTATGCATTCTGAGGAGTGAAACACCGATTTTGACCACAGCGTATTTAAAAGTCAAAACGACCCGCAAAAGTTTAACCAAGCCGAATTGAATGATCTTGTAAGGGATTTAGATTTTCCAAAAAGGTTGCGGAAATCTCAGCTTCAAGACTTGAAGAGAAAAACTTGCTTACTTCAAACCAAACATTTTATTTTACAGAAAAAGAGAACTTAAATATTTTAGAACAGGATATTTTAGTATATTGCTGCAACATACCTGGTTTGTTAAAGAAGATTCGGTTGAGTCATACTATGCAAATGATTGGCGCTTGTTTTTAGACAGCTCGAAAAGACTTAAGTGTGTGTTGCTGCATAGTGGCCATCTATACGGCTCGATACCGATTGGGCTCTCAACAAAACTAAAAGAAAGTATGAACATATAGAAAAGGTTTCAAATCTTATCAAATATAGCGGGCACAAGCGGAACGTATGTGTTGACTTAAAAATTGTTCATTTTCTCCTAGGACAACAAGATTTATGGGAAGGCAGATGCAAGAAAGAACATTATTTCAAATAAATCTGACCAGCACGAACATCACTTAATGTCGGAGAAAAAAAACGTAATTAATCCACCTTTAGTGAGCAGAGATAAAATCATATTTCCTCCTTTGCATATCAAACTTGGCCTCGTTAAACAATATGTAAAAGCTTTAGATACAAATGGTAAGTATTTCAAATACATAACTTCAAAATTTCCAAGTTTGTTATGGAAAAATCAAGGCGGGAATTTTCAATGGTCCACAAATAAGAACATTAAAGACAGCAATTTTCCTAGTAATGATTGAACGCGAAAAAATGCTTTGTTTTCATCCGTGGACTTGGTAGAAATCTTTTAGGCTATTATAGAGCAGATAACTACGAAGAAATCGTAAAAAAATATAAGGGACTACAAAGAGGTTACAATATGAGCGTAAAAATGCATTTCCTGAATAGCCCTCTTGAGCAATTTCCAACTAATTTATGTGATATAAGTGATGAACAAGAGGAGAAATTCCATTAATATATCAAAATTATGGAGGAACGATACCAAGGCCGCTGAGATTCCCACATGATGGCTAATTACTGCTGGTGCTTGAAAAGAGACCTGCTATCAATAAGCAAATACGTTAGAAAGACTCATAAAAGAACATTTTTGCCACAGTGAAAGCTTCATATCTGTTATTTTTTTTATTCTAAGCCATTTCTATCATTATAGCATATAATGTAATTTTACTATAGTTTGAATTGCTTGTATTCATGAAACTTGAAAAACATTTAAACACATGGCTTAATTTTTTAGTCCTAATTTGAAAAATCTGGACAATGGCACAATAATCAGAACATGATAGAACCAGATTGATTTGAAATTCATATTCAGCACACCCAAATTATCTAGAATCAAGCGTCAATAAAATGTGTTCCCCAGTGCTATTATTGTTGTAGTAGTAACAGCCCCTTTAGTCATTACCATTTTTATTGTAATAATTTTACTTCCGGCAAAATATATTTCTATATGTCATTGTATTTTTCTACTAAGTTTACATTTCCCAAATGCTATGAACTCACGTGTAAAAACCCACAATTGTAGAGCTGAAAGCAAACCCGATTTAATGCAGAGGATAATTTATAGAAAAAAATAAATCGATCATTAATATTTGATTTGCTATTCGTGCCAGAATGTTCATCGTGGTTGTTATATTCGAAATCTTTTGGCCAATGTTTTTGTTGCGTTTTGTTTTGTCTTGTTTTTGTCTTGTGGATTAAAGCATTGGTTAAAACATATCAGGTTCACTGACACTTGTGAGTTCAATCCTGGTCCGGGAGCGTTGAAAGGCCACATACACTTGTTTAGTGAAAGAAAAAATTGACAAGTAAAACAAAAGGGAATAAAACTGGTGACTATTAACTGATATGAAATGTTTCCTAAACAGGAGGGTTGAGAGTAAAGGGTTCGGTTCAAAATTCCAAGAAGATAAACTTCTGAAGAAGGAAGAGGGGACAATAGCTGAAACGTTGTGAGTATAAGCACCAAGATAAAACATGCTAGTTTTAATTGCAAATAACAGATTGCAAAAAAAAAAATCCAAATAAGAAGGCTTTTCTTGAAAGTCAGTATTTGAGATCCTGTTTTTTATTTTTTTATTTCGAACATTACCCACAACAAGAAATTGCAATAAATTGAATCAAATAGCAATATTGTTAAAGCAGATTGTGAACAAGACGTTAAGTTATGATCAGCCAATCCCCTTGTTCTGACTGATTGGAACAGGTCATGTTTAACACTGAGGGTAACAGCTTTTGGTTGTGACTGCTTAGTTATGTAAGTATGTGACAATGATTTGCTTAAGTGTTCAACTGCCCATTCACTCCTCTATCAGCTCAAAAGACGTGTCGATGAGAAACAGCCAGGTAGAATTGGATAGATGGCATTAGTACGAAATGAACTTAAGCAACTTTAACCAGAATTTGAACTCAACCAGGATTTTTTGTTTCCCGTTTTCCTTTTATTTTAAACTTAAAGGGTTTTTTTTAATGCACTTGAAAATAAAATAAAAATGTATTGAAAGTGGACATTTTAGAAGTTTGCGAGTTGAATCGTTAATAAAAGCCCTTTTATATTTCCCAGTTACGTCTTATTGTGTAGTAAAAGAATTGTTTAAATATAATATTTTAAAACCTTCATGTTGGAAGTTTTATTAATACTTTGATACCTCGCCGTGGAACAATGGTTAGCAAGCTAATTTTACTGATCATGACTACTGAATTGGATGTGCGAGTAATATAACGGTCGGCGACTCGGAAAGAAAAAGAGGCAAGCCGAGTTCAAACTCCGGTCGTGTTCGTTAGGTTCGCTTTCGCACAAATACTCTTAGGAAAGTGATGAAGCCATCTATTCTCTACCCCCAGATTTGGGTTAAATAGCAAGGCCAATTAAACTGTCTAGCCTTGATTAGTAACCATCCCAGATATGGTGACTTGATAAAAATACCCATCCCCAGCAACCTCTTGGAGATGTGTCGGGCCTAAAACGCTTAATAACTGAAATTTGTTATTATATACTTAAATGGTAGTATAAATTATAATGACTACGTCATTAGAGATTTTTTGTTTTTAATTTAAAGCTCTTTGGAGAAAACCAAGACAATAGTAAAAAAAAAAAAATTGACTTTGTCCAATTTTTAACAAATTGTTATTATTCACTAAGATAAAGATAACATAAATCCACACATGTTAAATCCCCAATGAGAATCGAATTCAATTCAGTTGTAAAAGTAAATACTATGATATTTTTTACTTTTTGGAATTGGTGTCCCCATAGTCACGTGATTTCGACTGATTTGCCCCCACCCTTCTTCAGGTATCGTTCGTATTTATTTAGTAATCTGAAAATGTTGAACTGAACCCTTTCTTTATCATCGCACTGCTCCGGCTAGCGGACTTCCTCGTATTAATTAGGTCTTCTTCGTTAATTCTCTCTTGTCATGTCACTTTTCCATGAACGAAAAATTATATGAATTTCATTGCCTAACCCAGGGACCAACAGGTAAATGTCTGCATTAATTCATCTACTTTGGTTCAGAGAAACGAACTAAAATGATATCACAAGGACAAATAAACGTAGAAGAATTAATTAATTAATACGAGATTATCCTCAAACACGAATATCGGAATGGGAACATAAGATAAATTTATTTGAATACTACCTAGAGACACGTGCGAAAATGAATGAACGGTATTTTTAATTCTAAGCACGATTTCTACCATACAAATAAAACTTATCAAAGTTTTTTTTTCTAAATACAATAACCTTGATTTCAGTCTTACAGAAGAAGAACGAAAACAGAGTAACGGAGTTAATTTTTCTTAGTTAAATATTGTTTGAGTTAAATTTAACATTTCTTTAAAAAATCCTTAAACAGTAGTATTAATGAACAGAAAAGTTCGTTTCTGATGTCTTTCTTAAATATACGAATTATTTGATTCGGACATCAAACAACATTATTAATCAATGAAGCAAGACACTAACGACGTAGATTATCAAATCAGAAGTTAGAAGAAAAAAACGTGCATAAATAAAGGATAGCGCATTTGGATTGTTATTCCTTAGTGGAAAGAAACTTAACGACTTCATAGTTTTACAAGGTAAGGAAAACTGTTTTTTGCTTAACGCTTCTTATTCGCACAAATCATAAAAAATTTTATTAAAAATTTACTTCAATATGGACTGAAAAGAGAACGAGCGAAGATGAAGAATTCTGATTAACAATCAATTTGAAAATTCATTTGTACCTGATTTAATTGTCTAAATAATTTAATTTTCTTTTTAACTATTTTCATTTGCATAATTGCAAATTTGAGCTAGCTTTGTTTTCTTTAAAGAAAATTAGAATATTAAATACGATTTTTCTTAGCTAAAATATAAACACATTTCTTTTTTTTTTTTTTTAAGATTTATTGTATAAGATACAATTATGGCACAACGCCGAAAAGGGGGAATGGGTTGAGGCTGGTCTTCACTATGTTATACCGAGCTAATCCGATTCACGACCCATTCAATCATTACAATTTGCACATTCACCAAAGAACTCCTCCATCACTAATCAATCCTCCATATACCATAATGCCGCATACTCCCAGAAACCTAAAAAACGCACCCCATAACTTAAAAATTTTATACATAAAAATCAATGGATGATTTACAGTGAGAGGGGAGGGGATGACCCCAAGCAAAACAAACTTCATTTCTTTTTTATTTGGGATTTCTGTTACTGATGTAAATTATTTGCACGTACAGATACAGTACCTGTAAGTTTCTTTTTTAAAATTATTTTTCAAATTAGTAATTAAAAAACATAGAATAAATAATGCAAGTATAAATCAGACTTAATCTGATAAAAATGTTCTTTATTTCAACAGGGACAAAACATGTTTTTTTTTTTTTTTTTTTTTTTAGCACCTAGGAAGAACCTTTTTAGTTTTTATCAATCGCTGGATAATGTTGGTTTTTACTTTACAGAAAGTTGTTTATTCATTTTCACTGAAACTGTTTCAGGAATGCATTGTTACGTCTTCAGCTATCACGACATAGATACCTGAAATCAACGTTTCATATATATCTATGGAAGCTTCTGGTAAGGACGTAGAAAACAGTGACAAGATAAACGACCACAATAATGGAAGTTCCGTTGTGAGTGTCGATGACAAAAATCTTAAATCCGAAGACCCGAACACGAAAAAGTCTGCAAGTGTGACGAAGGAAACTCAAACTACAAAACGGTAAATGCTTCTAAAATCATTTTTTTCTTTTTTACTCAATTGAAACAGTTAAAAAAATATTAGAATTAAAAATAGGAAGATTAAAAAAAACACACACAAAAAAACAAAAAAAACATCTTTACTGAAAGTGAAAAAGGTTTTTATTTATATTGATGATTTTGCTAAACTTACTTAGAGTGTGGTAAAAAAAACAAACTTCGATTTGAAATGATTTAACATTTAAAAAAATCATTTCAAAACGAAGTTGATTTTCAATACATTTAAGTGTATAATAACAGTTCTTGAACAGAAAATCTTGTTCAATTTAAATTTTAAAAGAACTGTTATGCGCTATCAAAATGTAATCGAAATAGTATTTTTTATGCCTCTTATTAAAAAGGAATTTAATTGACGGTTATTTATTTTTTGCTTGACGTTACACTAACTACAGAAGCTTGAATTTTGAGAGTTACTCACAATGCCAATACTGTCCTTACTAAAAGGAAAATATTGAATCTATTCGACTGGTATTTGAGACTTTACATCTGACGAAAGGTAGAATTTGAAAAATCAAAACACGATACATCTCAACAAATCGTTGTGATTGAATTTCTTTTCAAAATAATTTGCTAAAAACATTTTACGTAAATGGACATTGAAATACTGAATTTCCAAGATTACACGTTGCACTAGAGATGTATAATGGATTTGGAACAAGGTAAGGTTAATAATTTTAACTATATTCGCCGTTTTAGCAATCCGGGATTCTATTTGCAGTTTCTCTTTGCATTGTCCGTTGTTAATTCATTTTGTTACTAACAGTAATGTGCAGAGGTTTTGTGATGCCTAGAGTCAACTCCTTCATTGTATGCAACCCCCCCCCAAAAAAAAACTCTAGTAGGGAGGCCTATGAGGCCTAATACTGATAAATGTGAGAAAGGAAGATGTAAAAAAAAAAGATGAAACGTGAAATAAACACTTTGTTCAAATAAACTAAATTTTTATTTCACTCTTCGATTGGATGCCCTCCCGATATGGATCCTCAGGGTCGTCGCATCCCCCCCCCCCATAAGCACGCTACTGTTTACTAATCTCTCAATTTTGCATATATTTATTAAGCTTAGACTGTTTTGGCTGAGACACATGTAGAGTACCCAATGAGGATCGAACTTCATAGCAATAGCGAAGCTAACATATTTTAACATCATTCTTCAGTAGATACCAAAATATCTTACTTAAACATATTCGATTCTCTCTTCTTTTTTCTTAGTGGCCATGTTGAATGAGTTATTCCCGAAGCCACAAGTTTAAAATAGATTTGTTCATAAAAGCCCAACTCTGGCGCAAGGCCAACATTTCTTGATCACCCAGTAAGGAACAAACTCTTTCTCAATGCACTTCACTTGCATGATATTTATGAACTATTTCTTAGGACCTACCCGAGAAACAAAATTGAATATCAAATATTTAGGTCGACTCGGCGGTCGGCTGCCGGCCGCAAGCGGGACGAAATTTCATTTAGTTTATTTTTATTTTTGTTTCCATCATCTTTGCTATTAAATATCCTATACTGTGAGTGTGATAACAGAAGATCTGCCTAGAATGGTGAACATTGTAAGATCACGATTTGGCAACTGATTTTTACCACGTAGATATTGCAGATTCTGAAAATACACAGTATACGTTGAAAAGATGGGCACAACATATTCTTTGTATCTGTCAAGTTGAGAGAGCTTTCGTGCGTGCCTCGTCCCTTCGAGACGTGGACGATCATTTTGTAACACTAAGCAATTTTTTCCTCTTACTACCCCTCCCATTCTCCGTTCTGACATCCTTACATAAGCTCATTTCTAGACAGGTTACTTGCTGTTTCTCACTGCTCCTCTTACCTTCAATATGCTATGTGAGTGCCAAATTCTCCAAGCCCTCTTTTCTCATTATGCATCCCAGAAGTTTCAACTGTCTTTTTCCGATTCTACGTACAAGTATCCTTTTTTGTTTCCCTTTTCCTAAGTTAAAACTTCTCCATTGTTCACGTACTCCAGCCATTTATTTTGGTATCCATGTGAAAAACCACATCTCCATTACCTCAAGTCTCGTCTTCATCTCTGAGAAAATTGTCCAACATTCGCTGCCACACAGGAGGATTGATATTATATAGCAGTTCAACACTGGAATGAAATACAACACAATTACTTCAGACATCACAAGAGGTCCAACCTTTTGTGGGTATTTAAGTGGCAAATGTAACATTTTAAATTGTATTGCTATTCCAATTGCCAAGTCAAGGGCGCGTAGCCGAGTGTTTAGAACGTCAGCTTTCTGGCCATAAGACCAAAGTTCGAATTTCACAATGTCAGGGAGGTTACTTTTGATAATATCGACATGGGGAGGTGATCCTTTAGAAAGTGCCTGAAAATCCTACCACGAGTTAACCTAAGCATTTTGTGAAAGAGATTGGGTAGACTGAACCATTTGGAAGCCATCTAGCACAAAGCTACAAGTCATCGTGACTTAGACAGTCAGATGTAGAGTACCCAATGATGATCGAACTTCATAGTAATAGCGAAGATAACATTTTTTAACATTATTTTTCAGGAGACATCAAATATCTTAAACATATCCGACTCTTCTTTTTTCTTAATGGTCATGTTGAATGATTTACCCACGAAGCCATGAGTTTAAAATAGATTTGATCGAGGGTTTCAGCGTGCTGGCCTTGTACAAAAAATTGATCACGGCAGATTATGCGTTCTCTCTCGGAAACTGAAATTCCGTCCATAAAATTTGTCTTTCTGTTATTTCTCCTAAACCCTGTTCCGCCATCTATTAACTGACGCCCACTAAGTATGTTATGCGTTGTTTTCCTTTGTTCTCTGAGTATCAGATTTTCCAAGCAAAGTCTAACAACTCCACTACTGACCTAAGTCTGGCGTCTTATGCGCTGTGTCCTCTCAAGACGTAGGTGGTCATGGCTCTCCACAATTTCCTGTTCCTTGTAGCTCTTAATAAACTTTATCTTTCCATCCGTCACATATACAAATCTACCATTCGTCCATGAATAGAATACTGTTGGCATATATGGTCTGGTGGCCCCGCTATTCATCTTGAGGTTCTCGACAAAATCCAAAGACCAATATGCAATGTGATCGGTTCTGACTTGGGTTCTCGATTTCAGTAATGTGGCTTCCCTCGGTTTTTTCTATATATGTATTTTCATGGCATTTGCTCTGACCAGCTATTTTCACTGGTGCCCTGACTGCATGAATTTAAGCGTGCTATTAGGTAGGCATCTCGGTCCCACCCCTTTTACTGTCGAAACAATTAAATCTAACCGCCTCTTCCACTCCAACAGCCTCTTTCGCACTTTCCGACAGTAGAACTCCCTTCCTCTTACTTGCTTCCCTGTGAACTATAATCTTCAAAAATTTAAATGTAATGCCACAGTTGGGCTTGATCCCCGTTCTTCTTTTTATCCTTTCATCATCCCCCTCCATACCCAGTCTTTTCCCTTAATTACACTCTCTGTAGTCCCTTGCGTACTAGTGGTACTCCCGCCTTGCTTGTGGGTGAAATGCTTAAAAAAACCCTGTTCTGCCACCCGTTTACTCAAGCCCACTAAATATGTCATGCGCTGTTTCCCTCGGTCACTATTGCCTTCAATCTGTCCTGTGAGTATCAAACTTTCCAAGACCTCTCTCCTAAGAACCTCAACTGTCTCTTGCTGATGTTAAGTATAATATTCCTTTTTGTTTCCATTTTCTCTAAAACTTCGTCGTCGCTCACATGTTCGGTCTATGGTATCTCCAGCATCCCTCTGTAGAACCGTATTTCTGTTGCTTCAGGTCTCTTCTTTATTATTGTGGAATTAAATTTAAATAAAAGAAATCATTATTTACAGTATATTAAGCCGATACGTGCAAAAGTCGAACTCTCAGTGCTAATATACAGGATTTCTCCCCCACCAAAAAAAAAAAATTGACATAATTAAGAATGTGAATATCTGAGTAACTACATGCCCCAGGCAAACTGAACTAAATTGGCTTCACGTTGAACAGTAAAATATTGATTTCCCAAAATTCGAACAAGATATTCAAAGGTAGGCAGATTTTATAACCGATTCCACAAGGCTTCACAAATGTCCAATATGCGCACCACCTGTGACACGACGCAGGTCAAGTCGGCGGTCCAGCTCCTGTCAAACATGGAACAGGTTTTGCGTCACATTCTTCAGCGCCGTTGAATTTTATGCCATGTCCAAATCTGCTTTTTAGTTGTTGGTGCATTTTTCTTAAATTTTCTCGGAAATTCGTGCTGCACACTCTTGTTCGACTGTGTTCGAATAAATTCTAACACACAAAAGGACTTTTCATTTCTAGTGAACGTCATTCTTCACCATGACAAAAAGAAAACATTTTAACATCCAACTTAGTTTTTAGACATCATCTGAGGGAGAATTAGCCATGTCATTAAACTACAAAATAATGTCATTTGTGGGGGAGACTCTGTACACGAATCTCGGCGCAATGCATAATGAAACCAGTTAATTTACCCTTTTTGTCAGATTTTCGGTTCGACACATTTCCCCAAATCAATATTTTAATGACCAGATATCTGACTTGGGACATTGACTCAGCTCCGAGAACCTCCAGCACCTCATGTTTACTAAGCTTAGTAAGGCACAAGACAGCGTACCTAATGACGATCGCAGACACTGCACTATCAATAGTTTGTGAGATAATCTTGCTATCATCCGTACACACATTTACTTTATTGAGAACTATCTGGTACAAGGCAAAACAAGGGGGGCGCACAATGATCTTGTTATACGAGTAATGTCCTCCGAGAAAATTAAACTCGCCGATAAACAGCAAAGAATTTTCTCAGACTGGCATAATCCCACAACAGTAAGGATCGAAGTCGCATCCGTAATAAGATTTGTCAATCCACGAGGGCAAATATAAGACCTATAAACTTTTTAGTGTGGATCTCTTGGATTGACCGTCCTGATATTTCAGTTTCATCGGCTACTGCCGCAGATATCAGGAAATGGCCCTAGCTCTACCTGCAACAGAGAGGCGCAGAGAAGTGCAGGTTGGGTATGGTATCCCGGGTTTTATTTGTTTCCAATTGTGGGGAACCGGAACCCAATGTACTACTCACTGTTCTATTTCTATTACTTCAAACGTAATTTATACTGGATACCCATATTTGAGTAGACGCGTCATTTATTTTAAACAGTATTTGTTTCGTCTACCGGCCTGCGTACTAGAGGAAACTTAATAAAGTAGATGTCCTCTCCGAAAGAAATCCTGTTGAAGGGGACATTTTCTTTGTTTTTGCGACACCCTTTGCAGGAGGAACTACCATCTGATCCGACGTACTTTTACCGATCGACTACGGAGAACTTCACAATAAAACAAGGCTATAGTTTACCTTTACTCGTTCAGATTTGTCTCGAGACGCATATCTGCTGAGTTCCGTATCCGAAACATATACAAAGCAACATCTAAAGAATTAATGGATTTAAAAAAATTTTTAAATCCGACATATATTTATTACTTCAAATTCTATTACTGCAAACGTTATTCTTAATGGATATCTGTATTTGAGTAGACGCTCCATTTATTTCGTCTACCCACCTGCGTACTAGAGAAAACTTCGAGAAAATGTGCCCTCCAGCATGATTTGGACCTGCGTCCACCTTTGCGGAAAAAGCACCATCTTATCCGTCGCGCTTTAACCACTCGGTCACGAAGATCTTCACTATCACTCGTGCTGGAAGGTACATTTTCTTTATTACGTTTTCTCGAATTGGTAGGTCGGTAGACGCAATGAATATTTTTCTATATTTCCAAGATAAGTTATTGTGACTATTTACATTGTTCGGACTGTTGTCTTCATCTATACTATCACAATTACATTTCGGCCGTTGTACTCTCCGACCTTCTTCAGGTTATATTTGTTGGAATTTAGAACCGAACCCTTTATTCAGTCCACTGGGATAGATTGTTGTAATTCCATGAACAATACCGCTGGATATCTCACTTTTTAAAAATTTAATTCGTCTTGATAACTCTCCAATGATACATGGCTCAGTGTATTGGTTGACTTAGAGTTGCAACTATAATCAGCGGTGGCAACAAAATTTGGACCCAACCTGACTTGCTAGAATAGTCTGTGAAATGAGTCTTCTCGTCATTATTGTATGGGAGGCACCCATTATATTGCAGAAACTTAGTTTAGTCTGGCACAAGGCTGCAAGAGCAGCGAATTCAGGGAAAATCGATAGTAGCGGTAGTTTGCAAGACGGAATTACAATACGAACCCAGTAAGTAGTTAATAATAATTACTTAATAAGACTGATCGCTTCGGTAAGGTCAAATTGGCAGCTGATCTAAAAAATGACCTACAATCTGTTGTTAAATGGAGCAAGGAGTGGCTTAGTAATTTTAACGCCCCCAAAACGAAACTGCTCTCGTTTAATTATCGGAGACAACCCTTTTTACAATCCATCAACATGAATCCAGGAGAGTGACTCATTATGCTTTCTCTGACTAGCGTTTTCAGCTGGCACGAGGGGGAAAGAGTATATTGAATCAATTGCTATATCTGCAGCCAATAAATTTGGTTCATTATGTCGTGCTAGACATTTTTTCTGGCCAGAAACTATCTTACATATTTATAAGTCTACTATTCGTCTTTGCTATGAATATTTCTGGCATATCTGTTCTGATGCTCCAGCTAAGTATTTAAAGATTCTTGATAAAACCAAAGAATCTGGTATGTTATCGGTTCTGACCTGGTATCTCAGCTGCAGTCACTTTCCCACCACCGTAGGAAAGCCTTCCTGTGTCTTTTCGACAAATACTTTCATGGTAATTGTTCTGATGAACTTTCCTCTATGGTACCTAGACTTTATGAATTTAAATGGATTTCTAGATTGGCGGCAAGGTCTCGTCAATTTTCATTTGAAATGGCTAAATGTAACCGTAAGTTCTTTGCTAAAAGTTTGTCCTATCGTACTTTCTGCTTGTGCAACTCTTCTGGTTTCTTGCTTCCCAGTCACCTTTGATCGTCAAAGATTTAAATGCAATGACAGTCGTTATCTTCTGTCTTAAAACTTGTTCTTTTATTGGCCTTTCTCCTTAATGGTAGTTTTTTCTCATATTCTCTAACATTCAGTAACTCCTTGTGTCCTAGTGACTTTATTGCTTTGCTTGGGGCGAAATGATTAAAAAAATGATACAGTGTAACCCGGATATAAGATAAACCCGGATATAAGAGAGATTTTATCTGGTCCCAAATTAGAGCCATACTTACCTAAACAAAATAGACCAAACCCGGATATAAGAGAAACACGGATATAAGAGACTTATTCTCCGATCCCGACAACTCTCTTATATCCGGGTCACACTGTATAACAGACCAAACATGGATATAAGAGAAACCCGGATATAAGAGACCTCTTCTCCGGTCCCGACAACTCTCTTATATCCGGGTTACACTGTATATATAATCTCCACTGAGTTGAGCACGCGGCCCACAAGTGTGAAGAACTCGTTATATAAGCGACACCAATTCTTTTATTATTGTTCAACGAGATGCAACTACACATATTTTTTTATTTTTTTATTTTTTTGTTTGTTGCAAGCAAACAACAAATCGCGTGGGAGTCATGTGGCAAAGATGCAAATCAAATCAATGCATTGACCAACAAAACCGGATATGATGGATGGTTACTTTGCAAATGTAGATCCTTTTTTTTTTTTTTTTTTTTTTTTTGCATCAAATCGCCACAGATTTATATCCTGTTTAATATTATTGATTCTTGAATTTGTATTGAAAACACCTTGACTGTGTTGATTATCTTTAAAACGTTCTAATTTAAATGTCATAAGGCAAATATTACTGAATGGGAAGTAAATATGTTTTGAGGTTGAGGGTGCAAAACTATAACACCACCACTACCTCTTTTAGAAGCAATTGTATTTATTTTTATTTCACTCCAAGCAAGGCGGGAGTGCCACTAGCACGCAAGGGGTTACAGAGAGTGGGAGCAAGAGTAAAGAGACGTAATAGAGGAAAGGATGAAGAGAAGGACGGGGAATTAGATCAAGGCATCTGAAGTTATCAATTGACATTGCATTTGAATAATTGAATTATAGCTATCAGGAAAGCAAGTAAGAAGGGAGTTCCACACACGGGAAGTGCGAGACATGAAGCTACTAGAGTAGCTACATTTAACAGTTTCGACAGTGAAAGGGTGGGACTGAGATGCCAACCTAGTAGCACGCTTAAATTCATGTAGTTTGGGAACCAGCGAAAGTAGCTCGTCGAAGCAGTTACCGTGAAAGTATTTGTAGAAATGACAGAGGGAAGCGACGGCATGTCTGTGAGAAAATGACTGTACACGAGATGCGAGATCAGGATCAATCACATTGCCTATTCGTCTCTGGATTTTGTCGAAGACGTTGAGATGAACAGCGGGGGCAGCAGTATCAGTTTTGAATGAATCTTAAGCATCTCCACTACTGACGTAAGAGTGGCATCTTCTTTATGTGCCGTGTCCTCTCAGGACATAGGCGATCATGACTCTCCACAATTTCCTGTCCCATGTAGCGCTTAATAAATTATCTTTCCGTTATTTCTCCTAAACCATGTTCCGAAATTCATTTACTCAAGCTCCCTAAGTATGTTATGCGCTGTTTTCCTCTGTCCCCCTTACCTTCAATCTGTCCCGTGAGTATCAGATTTTCCAAACCCTCTTTCCTCATTATGTACCCTAGGAATCTCAACTCTTTCTGATGTTAAGTATAAATATCCTTTTTGTTTCCATTTTCTCTAAAACTGTTCGGTCCGTGGTATCCTCAGCATACTTCTGTAGAACCACATTTCCGTTGCTTCAAGTTTCTTCATCTTTAAGTAGTGTGTCCAGCACTCACTGCTATACAGGAGGACAGATATCACGTAAGTTTTGTTCTCCTTGTTTCTAGCTAAATATTTTCAATTTCTTAGTACTCAGCTTAGCTTTTGGAATACATCTTTGGCTATCCTAAAACGCCTTCGGATTTCAGTGACATGCCTTCCGTCCTCTGTTAAAACATTTTCCAGATATTTTGATTTCTGCACTTGTTTGATTTTGGTATCTCCAATTTGCAATTCACAATTGGTGATCATCCTTTTGCTAACAACCATGCATTCTGTCTTCTTGCAGTTGATGTTTAATCCCTTATTCTGTGCTTTCCTTCACTACCTTCTGTAGGTGTTTTTGTAATTTTCTTTCCGTGTCTGCTATCAACACTGTCATCTGCATATCTTATGTTGTTAAGATTTGGACCGCCAATGATGAATCCTGGTAGGACTTCTAGTTCTTTTAGAATCGCCTCGCTATATAGGTTGAATAAGCTCGGCAAAAAGACACATCCTTGTTTTACACCTGTTTGTATATCTGCTGAACTCATTTTCTGTCCGTATGTTGGCGGGTTGCTACAAGTATAGGATCTTGATTATTCTAATATCCTTCCCAAATATATCAAGGGGGTGGAGCAGTTACAATAGATCTTTGTGGTGTACTTTATCGAACGCCTTTGCATAATCTACAAAACACAGGTACATGACCTCCTGTATTTGTATGGCTCTTTCGGATAACATTCTGAGCATAAATATCGCGTTCCTTGTTCCAGTGTCTTTGACGAACCCGCTGTGTTCCTGTCCTATTTTCGGTTTGACTCTGCCGCACGCACTATTCATCAGAATTAGGATGATAATTTTTATTGTATGACTCATTAGTTACTAAATACATTATTGTAATCAAGAATTCTAATCGTTCAGTTACTGAAATGTATTTTCTATTTATTAGACTCGAGCATAAAAAACAAGTTTAGTACTAATATTTATTAAAAAAATTAAGCACCCCGAGTATGTTTTTCTTCTGTGTGCAGCGCCCCTTCAGGGTATGAGCAATCATGGTCCGCTACAACTGCCTATTCTTTGTGGCCCTTAGCAGGTTTTCTCCTTTTGCTAAGGCTCCCGCTTTCCGTTCCGCTATCTAACTGTCAGGTAAGTGGCTCGCTGCCTTCCCCAATCTCTCTTCCCTTAAATATGCCATGTGAGGTTTAGGTTTTCCGAGCACTCTTTCATCATTATTCGGCTGTTGCTTCCTGATTCTGAGTAAAGGAACAAAAGCGTGAAATTTATTTATTAATATAACTTTAAAAAATTATCTAAGAATTTATGTAATGGAATAGAATTTTTTTCAACTACAATCATCGTATAAATGGTTAATGTTAATACCTACTTTGTAAACTCTTAACTCGTTAACAACTTGTTAAGAGTTTACAAAGTAGGTATTAAGATTAACTTGCAGATAAATGCATTTATTTCATTTTTTATTTAATCTTAACCCTTAAATTGCAAACCTATCAAATTCGAGCATAATTATGTGTCTAGCAAACTTAGGTAAATGACCTCACGCCACATGATAATAAATAAGCAAAATCTTTGCAGAAAATAGGACACATCTTATCTGCCAAATACTATTTCACAATTAGTTTGGGCTAAATAAATTCTGCTATATCATTGCCACTCAACAGGCGTACTGAAAAGATAAAATAGCATTTATGAATCTTGATCACTGTGTTTGATTCGCTCCCCACCTCCAGTATCGAAAGCTTAAAAGATACTAGCAAAGTTTGTGTGTGTGTGAGTGAGAGATGTCATTCATGTGTCGGTGCAAGTGTGTACGCAACCTTATTGTTGTTCCTTATCTGAACTTGTCCGCTGACACGCCACAATAACCACACGAGTGTGTGTTTTTAAATATTACGTTGGGTATAAAATAAGAGAGGGGTGTCTTTTAATTTCCAAACGAATAATAAATACGGTGAGCCCTATGATTTTTCAAAATTTTAATAAGCGTACCCACCTTGTTTGTCCCAGAGACAAGAGTATTTTCACAAGTAACTCTTATTATTGCAATTTTATGTCGTATGACACATTGTTCGGAATTATGACACATGAGTCTACGAGAGAGAGTTATGGTTGTATGTCCTGTATATGATACAATCTCCAATAAAACAAAGGAATTCTTAAGTAACTTGGTCTTATATCGGGGTGATAATCCCCTCTCTGTCCATGAGCTTGTGTCCAGAATGCAAGAAAACAGAATGCATGTAAACATTAATATTTACGTAACTGGCCTTGCAGACACGCCACATCTAGATATATGCTACACTTTGTAAATTGTGACAACGCCGCTATAACATGGAATTACTCTAACAGCGTTTGTTTGGACTCCCAAAATCAACATGTCATAGGTCATTTTTGAAAATGCGTCAAGTTAAACTTGTCATTTATAACATTCATTTAAACAAAATGATTCTCCGTGCAAAAAAAGGAGCAAAGGTGACTCCAAAACTGACCATATAAAAATAAATTATTAAACATGTGCGAGTTTCGATTAACTACAAACAATCATAACTTGACAAATACTTGGGGGTTGTGACAAAGTTCAACCACTTCTGAGATCGTGATACTGTCTATTTTCAGACTAGATATAGCACTTATCACTTGGGAAATGTTCCAAAAATGGCAAATGTCCACTTGCGAGCCGACTGCACGCGCGTATAAAAGTTGCTATCTAACGCTCTACGATTATTGTCCTATAACCATTTGTATAGCAAGTAATTGCCGCCAGGAAACTCCAGAAGTCTAAATCGAATTTAATGTCAATTAGAAACCTTTAGAGAGAATGAGATGAGAAGAATAGGCTGTGACTGGAAAAACCCGGACGAGAAGAATAGGCTGTGACTCGAAAGTCTGGACTAGAAGAATAATTAGGAAAATTCATTCAACTTATTTTTCTGGCACAAAAAAGGAAGGAGAGGAGAAATAGACTTGTTGGAAGATAATTGAAAAATAAAGTAAACAAATTAGTCTGGCATAACCAGTGGTTAAGTTAGAAAAAAAAATCAAAATTTAAATAGCCTGCCATACTCACATATTTTGGGCCTAAGTAATCGAATGACGCATAAATATAGTTTAAATTTCGTGTACGAAATAAGATATATAAAAGTAAAGAGAATATAACACGGTTGTGTTGGGAGAAGTTTATCTCTGGTCCAAAATTGATTGTAAATGTTGCATTAAGAGACAAACAAATTTATCAGCACCTATTTCTTAACTTCTGTAAATGTTACCTAGAATCGCAGATAAGTGATTATTACAGATTACACGTACCAACGTTAGTGATAAGAGGAGAGAGATTAAGATTGAAAGGGACAAATGTGTGTTGGAAAGAAAAAAAGAAAATAATATTGTGTAATTCGTGCGTAGGTGCAAGTGCGTATGTAGGCATATCGTCACCTATCTGAGCCTGTTCAGCGAAACGGCATTGTTGCGGTTTGGGTGAAGATGTTAAGAGATATCAGAAGGTTTGAATCAGAAGGCTTAAAATTGTGCGAGTTCAAAATCTTCCATCCACAACAATTAATAAAAGACAAAATAGTGATTCGAAACAACAATTGAATTTATTAAGTATTTGATGTACATGCATGTAAACTGAAAGGTTAGACGGAATTGTCTCTTTAACTAGGAAATATTTGTACCTGATCATAAGGATTAGATTTACTATTAAATTGTAGTTTATAAGAATGAGTATGTGTTGAATGTTTGGAATTGTGTATTGTACAAGTTGGTAAAAGTTCAGAATGTACTTGCGTGATTAGTTCTAAAGTTCTTTTACGTCTGACTGCATTAGTCAAGACGGGAGTTCTTTAAGGGTCACATTTTGGCAGCGGAGTTGAGAGCGAACCAAGAGTGTCCAAGAGAGAGTGAGAAAACTGGATGCAGAGAACCACTCGTGTTTGGTTTTTATAATCTGTTGTATCACGTGACAGGATCACACTTAGTTGGCGCCAAAACAGACCTGTTGCATGCAGGCTATTTGATTGGTCGAAACTGACCAATCAACGAGCTAGATTGGAGGTGATTGACCAATGAATGCTTGTTATATATTTGTAAGTATGATGTTGGTAATAATCATAACAGGAAGAGTGCATTTCCCAGCAGGGATTAACTGGTTGGCGTGGAAGATTCCACACCATGGTTGATATCCAAGTGGATTATATAATAAAAATATAGTTATAGGTATGCTATATTTATGGTTTAAGGTGCTCAATATCAAGGATAGAGCGTATGTCACCGCTGGGTGTTGATCTCAATGTCCACTTGTATTATACCGTATTTTCTTGTGTATAATTGAATACTACCCCATGTTACCGAATCTAAAAACAAGGAATAAATTACATTCTTGAGTGTAATACGACTCCGTGGTACGGCCATAGAGATGGTCGTAATGTAAATTTCTTTTGAAAATTGTACCATATTGTCCATTAAAATTGTACATGTATTTCGCTATATTAAAAAATAGAAATGAACCGGATGTTTAGCCACTACGTGTTTCTTATTCTAATTTCCGTTTCAAACTTATTTTCTGAGTGTATTTGCAATCTTGATGTTTCAAATTAGAGGATATTTAAGATGAGTAAAATTTAAAAACGTTTACTTGTATATAATACGACCTCCTTTTTTGCCTTTAATTTTCGTTCAAAGTTTCTCTTATTATACATAAGAAAATACGGTATATATTCTCTTACCTCTCAGGGCAGGAATATCAAATTAAAGGTGGAGGACTTTCTATTTCTAAAAGCTTAGTAAACGAGGAAGGGTTTCAAATAAAAGGGGAGATGTCTTAATTTTCAAAATATTAATATGCACATCTCCCATTTATACGAGATGCAAGCGTATATGAACAAGAAGTCAGCTTACATTATTGTAATTTTCGTTTTTATCTCAAGTGTTGGCATATAACCCTTTTAATCGGAATTATAACACGTGACTCTACAAGAGTGTTGTAGTTGTTTATCTTCTTACATAAGGTTTTTTTTCCGAGATACAATGTCTAATTGGATAAAATTAGTTTATATAGAGAGAGTTGATTTTTTTTTTTTAAAACGTGTTCTATATATGACTAAGACTAAACATAATACCCCAACCAATTTAGGAGCATATTGTATCTTGAACCACTGTCGAGTACAGTGCCAAATTTCATTAAAATTAGACAGGGACTTCTTTAGCTAGGGCCGTGTTTCTGTTATTACGGCATTCTTAATAGAAAGTTCAATATTTGTTTTCTATACAGATTCTTATTCGTATATAAACAACACTTGCATATTATATTCTATTATACGCGTGAAAAATAATAAACATTCATAATACATAATAACTGCATTATTATACAAATTTAAGTCTATATAAAACAACATATATTTATACAATTCACTACATTAGAACATATTTAAACAATATGTCGAATGTTTTTCAACTACTTGATAGGTGATAAGGCTATGTAAGTGTAATGTGTAATTAATAATAAAGTTGATAATATAAATTATTGATAACCTCATTTTGTTATCATGAACTGCTTTTAAAGGGAACCCAACGGATTTATGAGTTGTCTCGTAAGATTGTATTGCTGAAAATAAATAAAAAAAAACACCTCTTTCTATAGAACATGCATAACTATCTCTATTAGGCTCCCATGCAATAATTTCGACAAAGTGCTATACGGCAATAAATAATACAGAAACAAAAAAGTTACAAGAAAATATATCTCTCCCTTTCACATATACACGCATGCATTTTGATCACAGACGAAATGATTATCGAATCAGAAGGAACATATACTTGAGGAAAGTTGAATAATGCATTCACCGGAATATGGGGATTAGATTAACAAAGATAAAAGCTGTTATAACAACTATTTTATACGGTCATTAGTTTTATGGCGTTTTGTAGTGAAGATGTTTCACTAAAACATTACCTTGAAGAATAAATCTGAAAACCTGCTCCTTTGAAGTTGGATACTTTAATATTTCTGCAATAAAAATACTTTTTGTGAACGTGGACAGCTCATGAAAGTTAATATTTTAGAAGGAATATTTCATATCAAGACTCAACGGCTACAGTACTGAACTGGTTATTTATTGTGTTTTCATACACAATTGTGGCACAAGGCCAAAAAGGGGAGGTGTTGAGGCTGGTCGTCACTATTTTATACCTAGCTAATCCAATTCACGACCCATTCACTCATTACAATTTACCCATTCACCATAAAAACTCGTCCATCACCAATCAATCCTCCATACACCATAATATCGCATCCTCTCAAGGGGTTCCTACAAAACGCGCCCCAAGCCATAAAAATTTAATGATAATAAATATATATAAAAATCTATGATGAAATATGAGAGGAAAGGGAATGAACCCCAAAACAAACTAAATACGAACACAAGTAAACTAAACATAAATGATGTTAGTAGGACCCGTCCAACCCTCAAAACAGAGAGGCCGATATATTCTGCCCATGGGATAAAATCAAGAAGCTCTCTCACTAAGGGAGTGGGGAAACGTGAAAATATAGACGGACATGGGAAATAAAAAGCTGGCCCATTCGAGATGAAAAGGGGCCAAAACAAACAGGGGAGGTTGGGAATCTCAACTTGGATCATAACCAAAGATGCAGCCGGGAACAGGCCAGGAACAACATTTAATCACATTAACTAGATACACAAAAGCTTGTCTAAACTAACCAAGTAGAGGGCTCCGCAGGAAACTACCCCGATGTGACGTAGGTTGACCTAAAAGAGAAAATCAAGGCTAGCCCCGTTCAGACGAACTAAGCTCGCCTCAGTCACCCACCTTTCGCTGAAGACTGTCGAATGCAAGCGTTTTCTATCTGTTCTAATCTTCATCTTGAGCTGATGCTCAAAGAATCGGATCAGATCCTGATGAGAAAGACGGCTACCTCGCAGGACCTCCTCCATTCGCGTCGTCCAAATCACCATTCGGGTCGTGGCCAGCAGCGTCAGAAACACCATTCGTTTCACCCCAGAATACGGGAACGACACATTGTCACACGCGTATGCGCGATCCATGAGCACGACTTTTCGGGAGCGAGACGAGCCGTCAACTCGCCGACATGGTCCCATAAGGGGCGGACCCGGGGACAATGGTAGAAGGCGTGCGAAGCCGTTTCTTCTAAACAAAGGCCACACATTTCACAGTCTGGCAAATCCGCCAAGCCCCATATGAAGGCACAGTACTGAACTGGTTAATGCCTTTCAATGAAAACCTTCATCAAAATATTGATCTCGTGAGAAAAAAAAATAGACCAATAAACCATGTTTTCGCATTAACGCCATTAGCATGGGCACATAAGACTGTCTTGTGACTAGGATCTTTTTGTTGGGGATAAAAATAAAGCGATTTAAAAATAATTAAAAACGACCAAGTCCATCGTTAACTGGGACAAAAAATGGTTAAAGTTAATTTTAATGCCTCCAAAACGAAACTTCTCTCCATTAATCATCTGAGAGACCCCTCTCTACCTTCCATCAGAATGGCTGATGGTAACCGCCAGGAAAGTGACTCGTTTCGCCTTCTCGGGCTAACGTTCTCAGCTAACATGAAGTGGAAAGACTATATCGAATCCATTGCTAGATCAGCTGTTCGTTGGTTCACCGTGTCGTTCAAGACAATTTTTCTCACCAGGGTCTATCTTGCATACCACTCGTCCATGCTTAGAATATGGCTGCCACATATGGTCTGGTGTCCCTGCTATTTACTTTGAGCTCCTTTATAAAATCCAAATAACAATCGGCAATATTATTGGTCCTGATCTGGCGGGTCGTAGTCAGTCACTTTCCCACCGCCGTAATGTTGTCTCTCTATGCCTTTTCTATAAATACTTTCATGGTAATTGTTCGGATGAGCTTTTAGCTATGATCACTAGACTTTTTGAATTTAAGCTCAGTACGAAGCTGGCGTCGAGATCTCCTCAATGTACAATTGAGCTGGCTAGATGTAGCCGTAAATTCTATGTTAACAGTTTCTTTTCTAGCACTTCTCGCTTGTAGAACTCCCTTCCGGCTCCATGCTTTCCAACCAACTTTAATCTTGCAAACAAATGCAATGTCAATTGCCATCTACCGTCTTCCTGATACTCTTTCCTCTTCTCACCGCCACCGTTTCTGTTATATTTCAAAATGTTATTTTTCACTCCGAGTCTAACTTAAAAGGTGACTTGCAGAATTGTAGTTTTTTAAAAAGAAAAATCAATATTGCAACAGTTTGGACTGCTAAATTCGGTTTGCCTCTTGAGTCCTTAAAATTCCCACCAGTGTTTGATAATTCTCTCCTTCATTGAGAACCACTCCTCTACTCATTTTCAACAAATATCGGGTAATAGCCTCGTAAATCTTAATAAAAACAAAGTTTTATCGTCAAAATCTTTGTTATTATTAAGTGGAAAATTCAAAGTATTTTTTGTTTATTAAATTATATTTTTAATTCTTTTTAGAACCATCAAAACTTTAGTTAAAATATTTGTTTTTCTTGAATCTGCGGGCGATATTAACACCAGGTCCCGTGATTCGTATTTTCTAGACGGGAAACTAAGAATGAGGAAGAAAAAAAAAGGATTTTTCTAATTTTAAGGACCATACAACGCTCTCTTGGTGAAGGCGAGAAAATATATTTCCTAAAAACTGTATTAACAACAGCAACAATTAATCCAGTATTTCGAAATATATATCGCTATCAGAGTTGTTTAGATTTGAAAACACACTGCAAATCCGTATCATTTCTCATCTTCGTTCGTTTCCGAGCATGCCTGCCTGCTTAGGTTCATTTGCATTTATTTCTTCAACACCTACAGAGCCAACCTGTAGTTTATATTGCTACGTGCTCCGCCAGGGCAATATATTATTTTGAATTCAGAGTTACTGCTCTCCTATAGTGATTCCCAACCACGCCGTCGTCGTGACGCTTCACAAATTTTTGTCTCGTGTGGTAGCTCTTAGTAGTTTTTCTTCATTTGCTACCCACCCCCGTTCAGCTATCCATTCACAAAAGCTCGTCAAATAAGTGTCTCGCTGCCTTAACGCATCTCTCTTGCCAACAATGCGCTCCGTGAGTGTTAAGTTTTCCAAGCTCTCTTTCTTCATTATGTGTCCAAGGAATTTAAGCTGTCCTTTCCTAATTATAGGCATTCTTTCTGATGCCATTTTCTTTAAGACTTCCTTGTTGTTTATTCACTCCGTCCATGGAATTTTCAGTATCCCTCTGTAGAACCACATTTCTGTTGTATTTTTTCTCTCTTATCAGTGGGGAGATTGTCCGACATTCACTGCCATATAAGAGGTCGGATAACATAACAATCCAACACTCTTTTCTTTGCTTCTAGCGATTTTTTCTGTTTCTTAGCACCTTGCTTAGTCAGAGTTAAATCTAGCCTGCAATGTATCTCATAGCTAGCAGGAGTGGGAAGAAGTTGATAGATTTATACCTTTCCCAAGAGTATTTGTGAAAAAGTGACAATCACGACCGGAATTAGAACTCAGTACGCCGATTTCTCGTTCCGAGTTTCCAATCCATTACACCAGCCGCACACCTCGAAAAATAAATGCAGTAATGAAAAATGCTTATTCAACGGGAGAGTCTATGAGTCTATCATTCATATTTTGTAGAATGTTTGGTAAGAAAATAAATTTTAGAAATTAGGAAACTAAAATACATGACATCAAATATTTTGAGAAATATACCGTATTTGACGGCATATAAGGCTCATTTTTTTTTTTTTTTACTAAAAATATCTTAAAATTCCCCTGCGTCTTATATGCCCTATGTAGGTTTAAAATTCGCGATAGTGGACCGAAATTATCTACCTGGCAACTCCTATTAACTTAGACTTTAGAGTAACTTTCATATACCTATTGTCATTATATAAAAGGCGATTATGCAGATTAAAAGTGTTATCATTGATAATATTCATTATATTAATTTCATCACGTTTAATATTAGTACTTTGTTTCACTAAAATTATATGCATTAAATTGAAATTATATATTTGTAAAATATATTTGTTTCATAAATATTTTTCTTGCGATAACTTCCGGTTGCATTGGTATAAATACAATCAGAATTTTTATATCCTAATTATTCCACTAAAATATTTACAAGACGCAGGTTGTACAGATCATATAAGGGAAAATTTTGACTGAATTTTAATGGTAACTGTACTGTTTTGCTCAATTGTAACAACTGCTTGATTTTTATTTTGTTTGCTTACCTTCGGAAATAAAGTTTTTATAGGCTCGTGTTCTTTTTTCCTATTATTGTAATAATTATTGTTTAATTGTAATCATGGCTTGTTTAACCAAAATAATACCTCATAAATATAGCCTAGGCTGTACTATCTACTAACAATTTCACTAATTACTAATTTTTTCTTGATTTGCCCTGCTGAAATTGGGGTGCGTCTTATACACCGTCAAATACGAACCGAAATACTATTTCAAACAAGAGTTATAGTCTCAAACAGTACCCACGTATAAAACGCAGCTTGCATACATACGCACGAGGGTGCTGAAAAGTTCTAGGTCCAACACGCTTTCCAAAACCTGACCAAATATCAGAATTATTTGGGGGAAACGTTTCTTGACGGGTCGAACTTTTCAGTTTTGAACAATGTGGCCATATAACTGGACTCTTCCGTCGTTTTTGACGTATGAGGATACGGTAACTCCGTTTTTAGAACCGAATAGTCAGTATTATCCGCATCTGATTTGATGACTGTGGTAAATGTTGGCGTAGAACCAGCCGCACTTTGTGGAAGAGCCGAATATGGAGAGCAAGTGCGCCAAGATGTCTCCAAACGACCTCCTCAGGTTTTGAATTCAGAGTTGTTCTTCATAGACCGGTTGCGACCCAAGTCTATAGGATCAAGTCTGTTCTGTTATTTACCCATAGCTGGATGTATTCATACCTTTCGACTTTGTGCCTCGTGTCCCTCCCCAATTTATGATACGGGGCCCCCACTCTACTACATCTAAGTTTTCATATTTTTCTAAAATTCCGCCATAACATTTGTAAGTGCTGTTTTCATCAAGTGTGTAGGTAGAGCTTGTGTTGTCAATGTTACAATTGACAAAGACGATAATTAGTGCGTATGAATGAACGTAGAAAGATTGTGGTCAAAGTATGTGTAAGTGAATGATCGTACGTACGTGTGTGTGTGTGTGTGTGTAATGTTTATGCGTGTTTCCCGAAGGAAAATGTAAAGAAAACAACAAAGACCGCCGGTGTGTATATGTGTGTGTATACATATATATACCCACAGATATATGTGTATTGACATACAATAAGGATTACAATTGACAAAGACGATAATTTGTGTATGAATGAACGTAGAAAGTTTGTGGTCAAAACATGTGTAAGTGCGTACGTGTGTGTGTGTATAATATTCATGCGTGTTTCCCGAAGGAAACGCATAGCCCCCCCCCCCAAGCACACACAGAGGAAGACGTAAATCTTCATTAGAGATTTACATCGTGTCGTAAATGAGAAGAAAAGAGAACGAGGCGATGTCTCGCCAAGCATATATAGTCACTTGAGAGCGTCCCCAAGTAGCGGTTTCAAAATTAGGAAATTAAGGAGGTAACTCCGACAGGAAGTATTTCTACCGCACCCTAAATATATATAATATTGGGTAAGTGAATGACAAGAAAGAAAAACTTCATTTCGATAAGAAAGTTCTTCAGAATAATATTTGTTATTGATGGAAACCATTTTATTAATAAGTGGGAGGAAGTTGCGGAGAGAATTATAACAAACGTCGGTTATAGTTTGTTATATATATATACATCAAAGCGTTAACTATACAGAGACGTTCAGCCTTTAAATTTAGATTTTCCCGTCCGACTCATCTTGTTAATTTAGCCTACATCATTCAACTTTTTATCGCTTTTATTGATATAGTTTTTTTATTATCCTACATCGTATCAATACTCAATAGTAATGCTGTTTTCCCGGTTGTAAATTTACCATAGTTCAGAAAGTAACGCATTTTCGTCTTTCATTTTTATCCCAAATTTTTACAATGAAAACTGTCTCTTTTTAATCAGAACTGTTAAGTTGAAATTGTGTTCAGACCTATTGCTATGAACGACTTAAAGTGTATAGTTTTACAAAAGATTTGTATGTGTTCATATAATATTCTGTTTAAATTCCTATATGTTTCAGCAATGTAATGAATGAGAAATCTTTTGCAATCTATTTTGTAAATTCTGGTTTCAGGTTTCATATTATTTTATTCTGTGATTAAATCTCTTTTATTAGTTTTAAAGTAGCCGTGACTAGTTTTACATAAGCTTAAGTACTTTTTAATTGTAGCTATTATTGCATTAATAGGCTGTATTAATTATATGCTTAGTATTTTACCAAGGTTATTTGTGCTATTTTCTTCGATGATTTTGTTAGCATTCGTCTTCACGCAATAGATGAAATAATTATTGGAGGTGGCTAAAATTATTTTCAATTCAATCTATCTTCTTCGTAGTGTAAATAATGAGATACAGATTTTGAAATGATCTTGTAGCGGCTGCTATGTTTTTCCACGTCCACATTTTATTCGTTTGCGATTGGCTAATAAATCAATACTACCTTTTCTATAGGACAATTTAGCCATCGCAGACGTTGCTTTGAATTTTTTCGGTTTTGAACTTGTTTGTTTCGTTAGTACGAATTTAGTGATTGGTTAAAAATTAACCAATCACATATTTTTAATGCCAAATCAACTGTTCCCGCGATTTCCCTGGGAGCCTATCTTTTTCCTTAAAAGAGGCAACTTTTTCACAAGTCACCAGAAAGGTCCAGTAAAATTCGCCTGTCTACACAAACCTACGACCTTCCTCACAACATTTCAGACGCACACACAGACACAGAATTTTGTAATATAAACTTACATTTCTCTCTGTACTTAGCCAAGTTCAATCAATCGGAACCCTGTTAATTTCTTTAACACAACACACTTTTTGATCAATTGTATTCTTGTGTTATCTATTCTAACAAACAATTCCTTGTTCTAATATTGATTCCTGAACATTTTCTCCCATGAAGACTTTCTTCGGACAATCAATTACAAATCAAAAATACAGTTAAAGGGGAGCAACTTCTTTCCCTTAATCTATACATTGAAAACCATTTTATTGCATGTTTGTTCTTGTATGTTATTTCAATATATATACTTGTTGATTCACATTTGGAGTCTTGTTGTTTACTTGAATCCTGTACGTTTAAAGTACAATAATATAAATAGTAGTGGTCCATCTACCCTCTGGTACCCTTACAATCTCAATTAGAAACCCATAATTATTACGGATTTTATTTTGTTAGGATGTGAGTAGAATTTTGAGATTTTTTTTTTTGTAAGTGAATTTCTAGATTCGGCGTTTTAGTTTTCGATTATTATCATTGCACCAAAAAACAGTAAATAGTAAATGTATTGCCGTTTCTCTTTCGTGAGTAAATTCAATTACTATTTCAGATGTTTAGTTTATTTACAAGGTAAAGATGTTATGCGAAAATAAATAAAACAACAAACGCGTGTGTGTGTGTGTCCACGCGCGTAAGCGCATACTCATCATTCTGAAAAGTTCTCGGGCCAACCAAGTGTTTGAATGATTTATTTTCTACGTCTTGTCAACCCATTGCAGGTTATTTAAAGCCAAAAAAATATTTTTAGATTGTAAGATATTTTTTTTCAGATAATAATGAATGGTTTTAGTGATACAAGTCTTACTAACCCCTAAATACAGGGAGACGAGGTGGATTCATTCCTTTCTCAGGGGTATTTGCGTGTAAGTGAATATAACGAACTCAACGGGAATTGAAACTCGGCTCTCCAATTAACAATCCCGAGACATTTTCCATAACATCTGGTGTTCCCAAGTGGTAATCAGTCTAGTTACTGATCAAGCTCGACATTGCTTAACTTCGGTAATTGTACGGGAACCGGTGCTTCAACGTGATTTGGCCGTAAGCCGCAGCCCAACTAAGGACCGCTTACTAAAAAAAAAAATTAATGTTTGGTCATATTTTGAGAAGTAGGCTGGGCTATGAGCTTTTCAGCGCCCACTGACGCGTGTGTGCGTATTTATATACAAGGTACGTCAGGTATGTGAGAACACACAATTAGCGGGCTATAAATTGAAGACTATCTAAATGTAATACTGCGTGGCATGCGCTTAATTTTAAAGTTTTCTCTTGCAGATGCTAATCCGAAATGAAAAGACTAGCCTTGCTCGTGACACTAATAATCCACTAACGACGCTGAAATAGCCAGCTTTTTTTCTTTTTTTAAAGTGGCCAGTTTTTTAAAGACCAGGAACAAACTCCTTCTGTAAGAAAGAAAAGTTACACTCAGCTTCTTCCTCAGGACTGTCATTTGTGAAACTGACTCCGAAAGGATGCTTCCCAGACCGCTAAAATCTTAACCTGTATTGAGTGAACAGTAGTATATAAAAAGACCTCTATCGGAAATGTGTCATCCGTGGCCAGGAGAAAGAAACATTCTAAATTAGGTCGTAAGAACGGCTGAGTTATCCAGGTGGTCGACGAGGGCCATCGCCGAGAAACTAAAGATGGCAGTCTACTATCCTATGTGTGGTGCACAAGGACATCAAGTACAAATCCTACTTGTTGATTCATGCCTTGCAAGACTCGGGTGAACTGTGTGATCCAATTGAAGCTCACGCTCAAACTCTCCAGGGAGTCGTACTAGTCATTTTAGCACAACGAAAAAATTAACCACCGTCATGATCTTATGAGAATTGCAACCGGAACGGGGTGAGGTGGGGTTTTGTGGTTCACACTCGCTGTATATTACTTCAATGTCATTTTCTTGAATCGATTGATTCGTTTTCTACTGCTTATCAACCCATTGTTGGTTATTTAAAACCAGAAAATATTTTTAGATTGTAAGTTTTTTCCTCCAGATAATATTGTTTTAATGCAAGTTTTACTAATATAAAGTGATTTATACTGTCGTGATTTTAATGTTAAATTGGTAAAAATCTAATAGTAGTTTGAAACTGCTTATATTTTTTTAAATTTCAAAACGAAAATTTTAAAAAATTAAACAGTTTAAAATTCATACCTTTCACACCTTGGGAAAGGTATAAATCCTTTTCTTCTCACTACAGCTATGGGTAAATAGTAAAACAGACCTGGTTCTATAGCCTTGGATGGCAACTGGTCTACCGCAGAAAGAAATGACAACCTGCTTCGGGGAAAAAAATATATCGAAAAAATGTATCGAAAGATACATGATCGCCTAAGCGTGTATCACGCATGGCACGTAACTGACTGACTGATGTGCGCTTGGGCAGTCATGTCTCTTTCGATTCATGACTGACAAGGTAGAATATTTTCTAGCAGTACTTTGTCATTTCTTTCAAGATTGTTCTGCTATTTAACCCATAGATGAGACGGGGATTCATACCTTTCCCAAGGGTATTTGCTCGTAATTTGTGGCTGGACCAATGGCGCATAACGAAATCGGCTCTCCGATTAACAATTCCGAGTCACGATCCATTACTCCACTTCACTATAAGTGAATAAAAACGAACCCAATGGGAATTGAGCTCTCCGATTAATAATTCTGAACCATTATCCATTACATCCAAGCTTACAGCACCTGGTATTCCCAAGCGGTCACCCATTTAGGTACTGACCAGGCTCGATGTTGCTTAACTTCAGAGACTGTACGGTGTTTCAACGTGATGTAGCCCTTGAACTGTATCATAAAGAACTGTAGTAAGACTTTCTGCCTCTTGTGAAAATAAATTTTTCCGAAAATTTTTTTTTTTTTTTTTGATAACTAGGACATACCGATGTGCCGTAAGCACTGATTATTGTCCTGGAGGAAGTGACTCTAAGTAACTCGAAACAATAGCATCAGTGGCAGTTGAAATTAGATCGGTTGGGAACGGCGTTAAGTTTGTGGTTGGATCAATGGTGTAGGTTTAGTGTGGGAAGTTATTTTTTGCTGGCGAGGCTCAGTGCAAACAATGATAAGGCTTAGAACAGCGGACGTTGTATCGTTATATAGAACCTGCTTTGTGGCTGAGATAGTTGCGTTATTACCACCGGTACTAGTGGTCAGAGTTTGTACTAGGGTTACACCGATTAATCAGCTGATAGTAAGTAATTGGCCATAACAGCATTTGCCGATTAATAGATTATCAATTTTTCTTTTTCATCGATTTCTATTAAGAGTAATTTAAAAAAAAAAAAACGTTACTGATTGTCAACCGATTAATCGGTGCAACCAGAGTTTGTAGCTCGGTATAAAAATGAAAATTCAAAATTTATGCATAATCTTTCTACTTGAAAAAAAAAAAAATTAGTGGCCGAGAGAGTTGCTTGTTTTCTACTGGCACCATTGACCTTTTTTTTTTTTTTTCTTTTTTTTTTTTTTTCGAATACTGATTTCTATAGCAAGTAGGTTATTCCCCATTCAGAAGCCTGGCGCAACAGAATCTTTCTACTCTGTTACCCTGTGCCAGAATAAGTAAAGCTTAGTAAAAATCTAAAATATATAAGCCAGTATAGAATTTCTAGGAACAATGTTAGTTTATATAAATATCGATGTTTGGACGAGATATTTTTTAAATTCATGCCATGTGCTTAAAACCAGCCTTCTGACATCTAATTTTGATCTGTTCTTATATCAGTTTTTAAACGTCAATTGAAACACTTTCATACACACGCTCTCATTTCTGTAATGACGTTTTTCCAACAAAACCCCATGTTAAGAAAATTTTTCAAAGCTTTCGTAGCGTCTTAAGCAAATCTATTACTGGAGTATTTTCAAGACATGTTTAAAAATGCATTCCATTGATGAGTTTGGTTTGAATCCTCTCGTCGTAGTGCCGGCCGCTTTCCACGACATGCAGTAGTAAACGACATCATCAGGAGAGGTCTGGATGCAGCTGGGTTCCCTTCCCAAATCGAGCCCGTAGGCCTCGACCGTGGTGATAGAAAGCGGCCGGATGGCATTAACTTTTTCCCTTTTAAAGCGGGGAAGACGATGATTTGGGATGCTACCTGTGCCGATACATTTTCGACCGCTAATTTGATCAGGTGCGCGGTTGAGTCTGTCGCACGAGACGCGGAAATAAAAAAAAAAGATAGTTAAATATTCTTCTCTTGCGGACAGATTTATTTTTACTCCAGTCGCATGGAGACTTCTGGGGTTATTGGCCCTTGTTCGATGGCGTTTCTTTGGAGGGTTGGCGGGATTGTATCTCAATTAAGGGTTGAGCCTTGCGAAACGGTGTGGCTCTTGCAGCGTGTCTCACTGGCGATGGTGCGAGGTAATGTCCATCATTGCGGCTGGCGGATTTTAACCGATCAATTAATACGGTGTCTTTTTTTGTTGTTTTTTGGGAATGGTAAAATATTTTTCATGTCCTTCCAACACTTTATGTGGACCTGAATAATTTGGGAATAATGGTTTCTTAACGATGTCATTCCTGAGAAAAATATACTCGCAGTTATGCAAATATAAAAGAATGTTTGGTCACACATCTAGTTGGTGTAAAACATAATCTATTCATTTTGTCTTTTAGTTTGTTGACAAAGTCCGTAGATGAGGTCGATATTTTGTCTACCTCAAAGTATTGACCGGGTAATGTCAGTGAGGTTCCAAAAACGATGTCTGTTAGTGTTCAGCGTAGGTCTTCTTTTAAGGTATTTTGTATTGATAGGAGCGTAATAGTTGTCTCCCCAGTTGTAAGGGCCAATCTGCTAGTGCAGTTTTTAGCTGTCCGTGGAATCTTTCCATAATTCCATTGGCACAAGGATGGTATGCAGTGATTCGGAAATGTTTGACTCCGAGTAGGCTGACAAATTCCTTGTAAAGTATAGATTGAAACTGTGATCCTCTGTCAGTAGTAATCACAGATGGCACTCCAAATGTACTGATCCAGTTGTCCAGTACAATTTTTGCAATAGTCTTTTCGGAGGTATTTGGAATAGGAAAGGCAGCAGACCATCGACTAAATCGATTCACTATCGTGAGCATATAAACGAAACCATGTGTGTTTGGGAGGGACCCCACAATTTCTATGTGCAAATAAGTGAACCTACGGTCGGGTTTCTGGAATTTACCAATGGGCGATTTTTGTATGTTTCCCAGTTTTGTGTTTTTGACACTGAATGCGTTGCTGCGTCAAAGTTTTTATCTCAGTGAACATGTTTGGCCATACTAATCGGTCTGTTATCACTATGGTGATTGCTCATCTACCAGGATGTGATAAACCATGAAGGTGGTTGAAAATTTGTTTATGTAACGGTGAAGGTATATAAGGTCGAGGGTAACCATTTTTCATGACACATAAAAAATTCGAATGTCCGTAAAGGATAGGTAGATCTTCATGAAGTATCTTCCTTGACTTGCAAAAGTATGGTCTTTTTTTTTTTTTTTTCCTCGGCGATAGTCTTGTAGCTTAAATTTTCCGTATTTATTGAGGATATGGAAATACGGGAAAGTACATCTGCAACAATATTTTCTTCAACTTTTATATATTGTAGGTGTGAAGTTAATTGTGAAATGTAGTCGAGATATCTTGCTTCACGTGGCGAATATTTGTCGAGCTTGCAAATATCGTGAATTCGCGTCCTTCTAGTATATAACGGAAATTTCGAATAGCTGAATAGATAGCGAGAGGTTCTCTCGAAAATGTGCTGTATTTCATCTGTGAAGAATTTAGCGTGAGAGAGAAGAAGGATATAGGTTTGTTTTCTTTCTCCGTTAATATTTTGCTGTAAAACGGCACCGGCAACGTTAGATGAGTCATCTGTTGTTAGAGTTAGCGCTGCGCTTTCATCATCACTTAGGTAATTTAGTTTTACGAAGTTCACCAAGACTTTCTTTGCTTCGTGAAAAGTGTCTAAAGCAGGAACTTGAAGTAAAACTTCTCCATTCTTTTTTGTGTGCTCTTTTTTAATATTTCTGTCGGGGTGGGGGCGGTTAACTTTGAAGTGTGGCAAAAATTTCGATAATAATTTATCATTCTAATAAACCTTCGAAGTTAACGAGTTGACTCTGTTTGTGGGAACTTTTTTATAACAGCTATCTTCTCAGGTACAGTTGATATTCCAGTTTCGTCTATCGTGTCTCCTAAAAATGATCTTTTTTTTACACCAAACTTGCATTTATCGACGTTCATTTTCAGTCCAAAATGCTACAGGCGTTCAAAAATAAGTTGGAGATGTTCCATGCGTTTGTTCATATTTCTGCTTGCTATTAAAACTTGCTAGATAAACTTTTTAATACTTCATCTATCAGCCTTTGAAAAGATCAGGCTGAGTTACTTAAACCAAACCGACTACAAACCGAAAGGAGTGTTGAT
>OZ038483.1:73244064-73246564 GCA_964036315.1 Acanthosepion esculentum
TACATATATATATATATATATATATACATACATATATATACATATTGTATATATATATATACATACATATATATACATATTGTATATACACACATATACATATTGTATATATATATACATACATATTGTATATATATACATACATACATATTGTGTATATATATATATATATACATACATACTGTACGATGTGTATGTATGTATGTATATATATATATACGATATGTATGTGTATGCATGTATATGATCACGCTGGGTTCGCACCAACACTCTAAAACTGTTAATTGACTCTGCACACGCCAATAACAGTATAAACTGCAGGTGGGCTCTGTGGGCATTTCCCAGTTGGGAAATTGCAAAAATGCCTATGCAAAAGTTGCAATATGCGCCTGCTAGCTGTGCATTCCAACGGGTGTCCTCGATATCGAGTGGCTAATTATTATATATACGATATGTATGTGTATGTATGTATATATATATATACGATATGTATGTGTAAGTATGTATATATACGATATGTATATGTATGTATATATATATATATATATACGATATGTATGTATGTATGTATATATATATATATATATACGATATGTATGTATGTATGTATATATATATATACGATATGTATATGTATGTATATATATATATACGATATGTATATGTATGTATATATATATATACGATATGTATATGTATGTATATATATATATACGATATGTATATGTATGTATATATATATATATACGATATGTATATGTATGTATATATATATATACGATATGTATATGTATGTATATATATATATATATACGATATGTATATGTATGTATATATATATATATATACGATATGTATGTATATATATATATATATATATACGATATGTATGTATATATATATATATATATATACGATATGTATATGTATGTATGTATGTATATATATATATACGATATGTATATGTATGTATATATATATATACGATATGTATATGTATGTATGTATATATATATATACGATATGTATATGTATGTATATATATATATACACGATATGTATATGTATGTATGTATATATATATATACGATATGTATATGTATGTATGTATATATATATATACGATATGTATATGTATGTATGTATATATATATATACGATATGTATATGTATGTATGTATATATATATATACGATATGTATATGTATGTATGTATATATATATATACGATATGTATATGTATGTATGTATATATATATATACGATATGTATATGTATGTATGTATATATATATATACGATATGTATATGTATGTATGTATATATATATATACGATATGTATATGTATGTATGTATATATATATATACGATATGTATATGTATGTATGTATATATATATATACGATATGTATATGTATGTATGTATATATATATATACGATATGTATATGTATGTATATATATATATACGATATGTATATGTATGTATATATATATATACGATATGTATATGTATGTATATATATATATACGATATGTATATGTATGTATATATATATATACGATATGTATATGTATGTATATATATATATACGATATGTATATGTATGTATGTATATATATATATACGATATGTATATGTATGTATATATATATATACGATATGTATATGTATGTATATATATATATACGATATGTATATGTATGTATATATATATATACGATATGTATATGTATGTATATATATATATACGATATGTATATGTATGTATATATATATATACGATATGTATATGTATGTATATATATATATACGATATGTATATGTATGTATATATATATATACGATATGTATATGTATGTATATATATATATACGATATGTATATGTATGTATATATATATATACGATATGTATATGTATGTATATATATATATATATACGATATGTATATGTATGTATATATATATATACGATATGTATATGTATGTATATATATATATACGATATGTATATGTATGTATATATATATATACGATATGTATATGTATGTATATATATATATACGATATGTATATGTATGTATATATATATATACGATATGTATATGTATGTATATATATATATACGATATGTATATGTATGTATATATATATATACGATATGTATATGTATGTATATATATATATACGATATGTATATGTATGTATATATATATATACGATATGTATATGTATGTATATATATATATACGATATGTATATGTATGTATATATATATATACGATATGTATATGTATGTATATATATATATACGATATGTATATGTATGTATATATATATATACGATATGTATATGTATGTATATATATATATACGATATGTATATGTATGTATATATATATATACGATATGTATATGTATGTATATATATATATACGATATGTATATGTATGTATATATATATATACGATATGTATATGTATGTATATATATATATAC
>OZ038483.1:73260771-73353271 GCA_964036315.1 Acanthosepion esculentum
TGAATCCTGTAGGTCTCTTTATCAGAGCCAATAAAATCGAAATACAGAACCACAAATGAAATGCTTTACCAAATAACAAAACCCACATCACTTGAAGACTTCCAGCGTCAGCACAAATTGTTAGCACATGTAACTAGAAGGGAAAACAATAAAATAATGAAGCTGTTGGTTTTTCTACATTGCCTAGTACAAAGGAGGCGCAGTAAAGAGCCACGTTTGAATTCCAGTCATGTTCATTACATTCACATGTGCTGACACCCTTGGCGAAACCCTATAGCCTTGACTGGTCTAGGAGAAGAACTCTGAATTCAAACCACCTGCCACCTTGTAGGTCCTGCCTCTTTAAGCAAAGGCTAGAAAAAAGGTAACTTCAAAAAATAAACCCACCTCTCAAAGAAAGGAACTGCCTCTGCACCACTTTGAGCCATTACAGAAAATAACTGACTTAGTACAATGGTTTGAACAAGCACAAGACAAGAATATGGCACAGTGCCATGGATCACTCTAACTTTGGACCATTCACCCATGTTTGTATCACCTACAACACTAGACAACAACCTTAAACAAAATGTTAGGAAGGAAACTCCCATCAATATTAGAGTGATAACAGTGGACTTGAGAAAGCTATTTGCAAAAGAAAGATTTAATAAATTTCAACTGACAATAATGCATTTTGTCAATGAATGCTGAATGTTTTACAAAAATGTCCAGTCTTGTCATTACTATTAACAGATAAATATTAATTTGAATTGTATATTCTTCAAAAAATCAAGTACAATTACATTTTATTCCATTATATATTCACCATTATTTACAATGACTTGTTACCATTTATCAGACAGATCCTATTTTTACAGTAAGGGTCAACCTGTACAAGGCCCAGGGCCATTCAAGGTTATACAGATAGGAATGGAAAATAACGGTTAACCTCTAGACTTGAACTGATTAAGATTGTAGCGATCATGGAAAACTTCTCTTGGCAGTCAGTTCCAGAGCAATGGTTTGCAGGAAGATGAGGAGTTAGAGGAACTTACTTCTCACTGGAATATTACTTACATTGCAGCAAACCACTGGGTGGTTTGCTGCAATGTAAGTGGCATGGCAGGTTCTAGCCATAAAGGATAGAGAAGTGAGAGAGAGGTTGGAGTGTGCAAAATAATTAATCACCCACAAACCTTTTGAGTAAAATTTTTCAGGTTTTTGATAAACTCTGTAATCTTGATTTCATTAGAGAAAGTTTTCCTCCATCAAAGCATTTGGTAGCCATCAAGAAAGGTACTAATCAGTTGGTGCAAGGTCAGATAACTATGGTGAGTGAGGTAGAACAGACCAAGTTTTAAATTACTGTTTTATTTTTGCTGTATGCAGACTTGCATTTTCTTGGAGAACATTTTTTCTCTATTGATAAGTGCAAAGCACTTTTCAACTTTTATGTCCACGTTAAAGCTGCTGGACAACTAGGGTTTCAAATTGTTTTAAGAACTCTAAATAAATAATACATTCTCACCACACATACAAAATTATCCATCTTTTATGGGGCTCAGTTTTAGAGATTCCTCCTTGTCTGTCCACTACCTTTTGCATTGAACATTGTTGTATGCAACCCATTCTTCATCACCTGTTAGGATATATTTAAGGAATGGTTAATTAGGATGATGCATTTGTCATTACAATTGGTTCCCCCAAATGGAAATTGCCCATGACTTCACCTAATAAATATCTACTTAATTCATACACATGCACATTCTTTTATATATATATATATATATATCTATATCTATATATATATATATATATATATATATATATATATATATATATATATATATATATAATACACACACACACACAATTATCTTAGGAAATGACCAAAAGGGCTCTCAAACATGTTGCCTGGAAGGAGCCATTTTTGTGACAAATATTTTTCTCAAAGTTAATAAGTTTAATAAATTTGTCCCTCACTCCTTTCCATTGAGCTTGACCTACCCATCAAGTGTCAACAGACAGTCAATTTATTTTAAGGTCAGCCGGGTTTATTCTAATTCCTTGCCATGGAAAGGAAGAAAACTACCTCCCCACCACCACGTATTCTTCATCAGTTACCTGAAGAGAGAGAGAGAGAGTATAAATATACTTTGTGACAATGCCACAGTTTCTTTTTTTAATTTGATAAGAATAAATAAATTTTAACAACTCATATTAGAAAAAGTTACCCCCCCCCCTTTGCAAAAATCTTTGCCCCTCAACTCCATCTATGAATGTGATATGAACTCATTTTAATGTGAGAAAAATGCACTTCTACCAGTGAGCCTCCTCTGAAGTTGATACACTCCCTACTCGTAATATCCCGATGACGTGCCTGCTTCTGGACCGCTGCACCTCTCACTCAGTACATAATGTCCCTTTTGTGTCCTTGAGTTTAAAGCTTCATATCTACAGGACAGCCAATGAAGGGGAGGGGGGAAACAAAGCACTACAAAATCAGATTGTCTACCATCGCTATTTTGCAGGCACCTAGATATTTACTGAGCACAACTTGAGTATGGTCAGAACTATAGTAGTCGGAATTATAGAAGAGATTATAGAATTATAGAAGAGATCTCTGACTATATTAGTGAAGTCTCTGAGTCCTGTTTGACCATACAGTAGGCTTGTTAAAAATTAATTTGTTATAGATTTAAGTCTGGAATGATTATATAAATAAATTAAAAACTTCAAAACTGAAAAATTAGCTTTTGTTGAATGTTTTTTGTCCTGAATGTCACAAACAATGCCTGTCTGGTGTCCTTTTACCATTGCAGGTTTTTCTCTATTTGTAATTAAGGGAGAAAGAGACACTCAAGGAGAGAGAGGTTTTTTTTTTTTTTTTTCCTTTATCATCTTAATAATTGCAGGAAGATTGTTGAAACATTGTCTTTCAAACGGAGATGGGTTGCCTGCCTTTGAATTTCTGGCACCAGCGGAAGGAAACGACTATCTTGGCCAGAAGGCAGGTCTTACTTATGTTAACTTTTTAAGATTTTGAGAGTTGTTCAGATGTTTTACATTTTTCAAGACTAAAATTTTAGTCTCTTGTTTAGAATACTCTTATGATTATACAAAAGTATGGCTTTTTCCCTCTTTATGCATCAGAAGATGATTAAGAAGATTTCTCTTGATCCATATGATTGAGATATGAATTCATAGTGCTGGTTTGTACATAAATACCTCTCCTCAACCTTTCTTTCTTCAATATTCATGGCATTTGTACCAATTTCTGTGATATAAAATCTTTTTACTTAAAATATTCTCCAGATATCGTAGCACTTTTTCAAAACTAATTTAACCTCTCCTGTCACTAACAATGTTCCAGTTTTTCTTCCTTTTTGTCAAAAAGATTTTAGGATACATATGCATGGCCTTGGTGTTTTACATCTGGAAAAAATCTTACAATTGCAAGTAAATAGTCTCTTTAATTTACGGATTATTCTTTCATGTGCTTTTGAATTTCTTTATTGCATTCTGTTAGCTCTGACTTTTTTCTTTATTACTCCTCTTCTTCCCAGGATTGTAACATTAGACAAAATATCTGACAGTATAAAATGGCTATCTCTCTACATTCATCTGCTAACATTTTGTGTTTGGTGATCTTAATGCTCATCACATCAAGTGACTTAAACATTCTAATATTACTGATATTCAGACTTTCAATTTTTTCATTGTTCAGTCTCTCAGTGAAATAGTGGATTTCCCTATTTGTTTCCCTAATAATTCTGATCAACATATGCTTCTTTACTTGCTTTGTTCCTTACCAACTCTTCTGGCTCTTGTCAGTCATTGTAACCATGTCCTCTTGTCAATTCAGAACATGCTGTCGTATCTGTTGATATTTGTTTTGAGTCATCTATTAGACAACAACCTTCTATTCACAAGACTTCTTTCTGTTACCAGCATACTGATTCGGATTAATTTCATGATTTTCTTTGCAATACCCCATGGAGTGATATTTAACCTTCCTATTGAGAATAGTGCTGTTGAGGTTTCTTCTTCTGTAAAAGCTGATATCAATGCTTTTGTACCTTCTCAGAAATACGAAATGAAACCACAACTTTCTCACTTTCACACCTGCCATTTAAGCCACAATAGCTCACAGGAATTGCTTTTTCCAGGTGTACCAATGTGGTAGTTCCAATCACAATAGATGCCTCTTTGTGTCTGCTCTACTGGCAGTTCTGTAATAGTGTGTTAAATAAGAGTACTAAAGAGGGCTTTGCAATATGGCAGACTCCTGAATGAATTGAATATAAAGGAGAAATATATGGGATCCTCTTCTTTCCAGTCAATTTTCATATTCAAAAATTTAAATGCAATGTCAATCATTATTGGCTATCTTTTTCATTTCTTTCCTTTAGTGTTCTCTCTCCTTAATGTTTTCTTTTTCTCATATTCTCTTACACTTATTGCATCTTTGTGGCTTGCTTGAAGTGAAATGAATTAAAAAAAAAAATTCAATGTACACTTAGTACAATTCCTTGAATATAGTATAAAAATAATGTATTTAGTCATGCTCTATTTATTTTTGTTTTTCAGCTGCTTAAGCCACACTGACATCAATAATTAAGTACAGTTGCTTATAAACAAGTTACCTATAGATTTAAAAAGGTACAAAAGATACAGCTTATGGGTTTTTTTTATGCCAGGAAGAACTGACAAAAATTTTCCCAAGTTATCACTTTGCCTTTGTTGAAACGTGTCCTAGCAACTCTTTTGATATGTAAAATATTGGTTGTGTAGTTTTTATCCTGTTATGAGCATGGTCCTGTGTAAGAAATGAACATTCCATATATGCTTGCACATTCAAATTCATTTGGTTCAACGGTTAATGGAGGTAAATAATATGTCATGTCAGGTTGACCCAGTTAATGTGTGATCTATGGAAGAAGGGTTTATTCTCCCATTTGTGTTTCCTCCATCATGGGCATTATTATAGCCATGATATAATTAGACCATATTTCACAGACAGAATGGAATATCTGAAAGAAAAAGGAATGGCAAACATGTTTAGTTCTCAGAGTTTTATGTCACTAAATCATACACAAAATTAAATATACATATTTACACATGTATCCCACACAGAAATTATAAGTAGAGTGAAAGGAAAATGAAGAGATAGGGTCTTATAGTGATTTTCAAAACGTATCTCAGATGTGGCACAAGGCAGAAAGTATGGGGCACCCAGTGAGGATCAAACTCGCTATTCAGTCATAATTGTTCTAGTGAGACAAGCTTGCTAACCATTACACCACTTCAAGGTGCTCAAAAGATAGGGTCTTATATATAATATGAAAATTCTACTGTGTTTCTGGAGAAGCCATATATTTCCAAAGGGAAAACAGCACTAAGGGCTTGTAAGTTGCATCATGTGACAGCGGGCTGGCTTGGGCCCAGGCAGGATGAACAACTCATGTGTCTTGTTTCCAAGAAGCTGACTGACTGCCACTTTCATCATGGTATGAAGTGACATCATTAAGATGCTGTCATGTGAACTATGTGACTTCATCTCCACCTAAGGGAGATGATTGTCGTTTGTATCCCTACACAGATTTTTGGTTGTTTTTTTTTGTTTTGTTTTTTTAACATGATGTGTGAAGATAACAAAGTCAAACAAATTCCAAAATTCTTTTTGAGCCAAAAGTTATTCCAAGATTCTTTTCTGCTTCAGTTTTATCAATTTAACCTGCCTGATGTTCTGACATTAAATATTTTCTTTACTATACATTCTTTATTTTTTGTTTTTTCTTTATTTATGAATGATTTTCTTTGTACTTTAAATTAGCACTTAATGCTTTATAATATATTTAGTGTAAGATATTGGTTCCAGTCGTATTTTTACAATAATGTTCAACCTGTTCATGGCCAAAGAACCACTCAAAGTAGAGGATTAGAGTAAGATTAGTTTATGGGGATATGTAGGGAAAATAACCCATTTAAGCTTAGGGTTAACTGTTAAGATTGTAATGATTGAGGAAGAATCCTCTTGGAAGTCAGTTCCACAAAGCAGTGGTTCAAGGGAAGAAACTGCTTGAGTGGAACTTACATCTCACCAATAGGATATGAAGAGAATGAGGGGGGTTCACTGCAATGTGCATGGCATGGCTGGTCTTAGCCATGAAGGTTAGAACTGGTGGAACTAAGGAATGTAGTTTATCTGAACACTTTCTATGGAAATAGCAATAGAGCAACAAGAGGTTTGCAACATTTTGTCTGTGAGAAAGGGGGTTGTAGGAATGGAAAATAATTAATCACCTGCAAGAATGTGGAAACATGCAGTGTTTAAAAATAATGTTGCTACTTTGTTTGAAATTTCAAAAATTTAATTTGAAAGCTACAGAACATATTGACAAAAACATATATAAAAAATATCGGTTTAAAAAAGTAATTTGAAATATATCTATTGGTGTCTGCTTTACACATCAATCATTACAATCAACTTTTATTTTAACTGATTCATTAGCAATAATTGTTTAATTTATATTTGGAAACAAATTTACAGTTTTTAGCTCTCTGAAAATTTCTTTTTGTCAAAGGTTTACTTTCAAATATTTAAATTGAGAATAGCCATGATTTTATAAATTTTTCAATCTTAATTTTGATATGAGGTACTGTCATTATTTTAAAAGTTATTCACTCTTTCTACTGTTTTGAAACGTACCAACTACTTCTGTCTTGTTTTTTCTTTAAGAGTCAGATTAAAATAAAAATAGAGTATTGCTTCCATATCTGGACTGGAGCTGTTCAATCACTTTTCACTCATGATAGAGTTCAAAATCACTTATGAAATCTTGTAAACAATGACTTATTTTCCATTTTACAGTTACAAGCCTATCATTAGCCTGTTTCTATTTCCATGGCAAATATTCAGATACACTATTCTTTAAAGCTAGGATTCACTGAACGAAATCACACTGTATTCCATTTATAATGAGAAAAAAAGTTCTACTCAGGCAGCATTTTCCTAAATAGCTGCTACTTTGTGGAATGAACACAACAATCTTAACCTCTTCAAGACAAAGATCAATTATTATCTATCCTCCTTATTCTCACTTCCTTCTACCTTTTCTTACATTCAGATCACACCTCATTCAGTAAACCTCTATCATGAATGTCTCTTGAGCCTTGTATTTGATGAACCCTATTAAAAAAATTAAATTGGGAAGGTACAGTGGTCAAAACATTGTGAGTATAACAATCAATATGAGCATGGTGGTCCATATAGCAAGGAGTATAGGATTGTTATAAAAATCTTGTGTCAAAATGGCACCAATGCATATGAAAGACTATACTCTTTTTCTCATATTTAAAAAGATGGAGTGTCATTAAATACTTGTGAGGCATTTCCAGAACCACTATATCACACTTGATAATATCTTGATTCCTTTAAACATTATTATCGGAAATACACTTGTGTACCAAATACAAGTGCTGACATGATTTAATTGTTCCATTCAATCATTGTTCTTGTTTAATACACCATGCTTATTTTGCAAATAATTTATACAAACACTTATCTTGACCTCTTCAAGTGAAGGGTCAATTGTTATTGATTCTTTTTATCATAATCTTCACTTCCTTCTACTTCCATATCTCACACCTTCAGCAACCTCTCTGCCTTGAGTATCTCTTGAACCTTGCATTAGATAAAAAAAAATAACTCGGACTAAAAGGCTTCAAAAAAATAAATAAAAAAATAAAACAAAATTCAAGATTATATAAGTGCCTATGCTTAGGATAGAATCAAGAAAATAAAGATTGTAAACAAAAACAGAAAATTATTTAAGACCCAATCTAATATATTGGCTGAAATGTTGTGATAAATAAGAGTAAGGATACTTGTCTAAACAAGAATGACTGATCAGACATGATGATTAAAACAGAAAACTTGGGAAAGAAAATATATTTGCCAGTTTTAATTCTGTTTAAATTTATGAAGTTTCATCAGTACTGATTATTTATTTATTTATTTTTAATATATCAGCAATCAAAACAAATGTCATCTTTCAAGATTGCAAAGCAGCTGTGAATGCAATTAACTGTTGTTTTGAAAATTAATTTCCCACAACTTTTTTTTTTTTTAAATCGGTATTTTGCTTCTATTTGTAGGAATCCTGGCTGGCTTGATTGTTAATAGAATTGGGGCAAAATGGACAACAGTACTTGGTTCCATACTCACTTCAAGTGGTATTTTTATCAGTTTCTTTGCTCCAAATATGTTGATGTTAATTTTAACTCTTGGAGCACTCACAGGTAATATACTGGAATTAATATTCTGTATAAAATATGATCTAAACTTGGTTTTAACTAAGAGATATATTTCTTTGCATGATTTTTTTTTTTTTTTTTTTTTTAAACGTCTTGGTGGCATCTCGGCATTTTGCCACTTTCCCATCACCATAACAGTTTCCCTGTGCCTTTTCTACAAATAATTTCATAGTAATTGTTCTGAAACTTTCCTAGACTTCATAAATTTAGAATAATACTAGACTGGTGGCAAATTCTCACCATTTTACAGTTGAAATGGCTAGATGTAGGCATAAGTTCTATGCTAACAGTTTCTTTTCTCACTTATGGAACACTCTTCTGTCTTCTTGTTTTCCAGTTAATTTTGATCTTCAAAAATTTAAATACAATGTCATTCATTATCTTCTGTCTTAATTCCTGTTCTCTTATTGTCTTCTCTCTTTAATAGAGAATATCAGAAAAATATACTAACATTCAGTAACCCCTTGTGTCATAGTGGCTTTGCCTTGCTTGGGGTGAAATGACTACAAAAAATAAAAATTAAGCATGCTTTTTGACAGCCTCTGTATTCTTAGCTCATTGAAATTCTGTTAATTAATATCTAAGTTCCCATGACTAAATATATTTGATAACACATAAAACACACAGGGATATTAATATTCAGAAGGAAAACTTTAGAATTTTCAAGGCTGAAACTTATAGATGGTCATCACATTTGATATACAGAGACTAAACTGTATGGAAGATATGACATAAATCTGTATATCAGAATGATAGAAGGCAGTTGAATGATAAAATAGAAAAAGAATTCTACATAACATATTTTGTCCATAGAGGGAATTTTTCCAGATTATTTATATATAAAGGTGGGGAGAAATGCAACCCTGTGAAAGATACAGGGACTGCTAGCATTAGATTTAAACTTTTAATATCTGGTGTATCAAGATGCATAACATTGTTACACTACTTGCATGCAAACTATTATACTCATTTTTGTTGTTGTTATCACAAAGTTTTGAGCATCAAGTGCATGTCTATCTGGGTAACCTACAGGGAATTTCAAACTGAACCATTTATTTAATCGACAGACTCTTCTACTTGACATTTCTCTTCATTAGGTTATTCAATGGTGCACTCAACTTTTATGTATGATTTTATATATATGATAATAATATGCTAACCCTAAGAATGCTTGTAATTTTGTTAGTTGGAGCAGGCATATCCTTTATCGAGTTCACCCTTGAAGGATCCGGTCGTCTACCATTCTCATCAATGTGCCCTAGATATTTGAATCTGGACATAAATAACTCCCATTTTTCTTCACTTATTTTAAAGCCACATTCTTTGACTCTCAGCACGTTGTTTTGGGGTCTTGCTTCCAAATATGCTTGAGCACAATCCAACCCACAAGCATGGTATCCATTATATGTTGGAATATGTTTGGTGCTGCCTTTACACCAAATGGAAGAAGGTTGAAATTATATAACCGTCTATGGGTGTTTAATAGTTAGTAATTTTAAACAATCTTTGTCCACGAGTACTTGTAAATATGCGTCTGAGAGGTCCAATTTAGAGCAAAATTTCCTCTAGACTTGGTAACAGGTAGTTATGATGTTTTTAAACTTTCATTGCCCCTTGTTTACGGATATCTTGACTAGTTCTTATTAGAAACAGGGCAAGCAATAACCAAGCAGTACTAAAAACAAGACTGGCAAGGAATGAATAGGATTCAAGAAAGATTGATGGTGGTTGGGGAAGGGTGGTAAGTAAGTAAATAAGTAAGGAAGGAAGGAAGGAAGAAAGAAACCAAGCTGCTTTGTATTTTCAAGTAATGCCTAATGTCTTATTTTTCAGGAATTGGTTACTCTTTCATCAATGTGTCTACATTTGTGGCATTAGGAGATAATTTTGGTGGTCAAATCGGTAACTTATCAATCCTCGTCACAATGGCACGACCACTGGCTGCCATGACCATGCCAATTATTGTCAAGTTCCTCATTGATATCTACGGCTGGCGTGGGACTTTGCTTCTGGTGTCTGCCGTCAACTTACACATCTGTGCCTTTTGCATTGTAATGGGACCAGAGAAAGGCAATGCCTCCAAAGAACTCACAGAAACAGAGGTGGAGGAGGCAGAGGAGGAAGAAAACGATAAACAGACAGACAGTGCCAAAAATAAAAGAAAGAAAAAATTCTTCCATTTTTCTATATTCAGAGAGAAAATGTATCTGCTCTTGATTTTCACTCTTACTCTGTTAAATTCTTGTTTTAGTGCCCTATCAACTGTCACAGTGGATGTGGGGGTTAAGCGTGGATTTGGATTAAATCGTAGTGTTCTGGTTCTCACCATCCGTGCCTTAGCTGCACTCTTTTCCCGATGTATATCAGCTGCAATATGGCATACAAAATGTGTCTCTAACATTTCAATGTTATGTTTAACGGGCATTTGTCAAGGATTCGGCATGCTGCTGCTAGCTCTATCCAAAAGTTATTTACTGTTTGTTTTGGGTAGTGTCATTATTGGAATGTCGGCAGGTACAAGAAATTGCATGACGGCTGCTATCATCATGGATATCATTGGTATCGAACGATATGCCTCAGGCCTCGGCATGACAACTACAATGACTGGTGGCGCAGAAGTCTTAAGTGGCCCAATTGCTGGTAAATCTTTTTATTTTTCTTATAAATATTGCTTCTTATTAAGTAATAATTTATTAACGCCTTCTTTTATGTAACATGTCCTCTCAGGACGTGGCTGATTATAACTCTTCACAACTTTCTCTCTTTTGTACTCTTAGCAATTTTTTTAACCATCCTTCCCACTCCATTTTGTCATCCATTTACATAATCTAACTTTTGTGATAGACGCTCACTTGTTCTAACTTTTGTTAGGTCAATGAATGCTCGTTATCACTTCTGAAGATGAGACTTTGTAAATGTAGATAATACTGGTAGTAGTAACACCTTCAAATAATACTCACACAAATAGTAATTCGCATAATGATCAGTATAGAGAAATAGTATAGTGGATAGTATAGAGAATAGCGATCACTTAGACATCACGCTAATTCCCATTTTATACGTTTCCTTTATGATCACGTCATCTACTTATTTAGTAATGAATTTGTCTGTGTTTGCTCACTGGTGATCTATGTTCAAACTACAGTGTCAGCAAAGACACTTTATTCCTATAAAACACTTCCCCTGAAGTCTATACTATTTCAGCATTGGTTCATTAGAATGTTGGCATTCTTTTCCTTTTGTCATAAACCCTTGGTTGAACTATTTCTGATGGCGTAGGTATGCTAAATGTGTTGTACAGAATTTCAATTGGTACCTCTGTTCAGGGACTTAACTCCGTGAACCTTCATTTCAACTGATTCAGGTGTCTCTTATGTTCCCATCTTTGTCCCTGTATCATGTATGTCATTCTGCCAATACATTTTTTTCATGACACCATCTTGCCAGAATTCCTTTCCATGTTAATACATCCTGAAAAATACTTTGTCTCCAGGTTTGAAATATGTATTTGTAGTTATTCTTTGATGTTCTCACCTTGTGTTCAGGTAACAACTTATTGAGGTTGGACTTGATCTTGCAGGTGACATTCCAGATATGGTGTTAGTGTTTGGTATAATTCAGTAAACACTTAGAAATTATTGAATCATTACCTCATCTGACTCCTCTCCCTCCGATTTTCTTAGTGCCCTTTTAAATGTGTCAACAAACCATTCTGCTTGTCTGTTTGGTCTAGAGTGATAAGGGGATTTATATGTTCAATTGCTAATGATTTGCAAAAGAAGTTGACTTCACTAGAAGTGAATTGTGTCCCATTATCTAACACGATAGTCAGGAATGCTGAACCTGGCAAAAATTTCATTGAGTAAATTTATAATTACTGTGGTAGCCGGTCTCTTGCATTTTAGTACTTCTACTCATTTAGTATAACTATTGACGACTACTACTAGATAGTACACTCCATTTATCAGTCCTGTGAAGTCAATATGTATTCTAGACCATGGAATATCAGTTGTCAGCCAAGGTTTGATAGGCAATGACTTTGCTGCCAGAGAACAACCATTGCATAATTTCACCAAATTTTCTATATCTTTATCCATGTTTGGCCAGTAGGTATAACCTCTCATTAAGGATTTCATCCAAAAAATTCTTTCAACATATGTCTTTATAACAATGCTAGTATAACCAGTCTTTCAGCATACATCAGAACACCATTGCATAATGAAAATGCACTATTTTCCATAGTATTTTTCCATTTAGATCTTAATTTCTCCTTCATTTTCATTATGGAGTGGTCTTTTTCTGCCTTAATTTTTATTTCCTCAAATGTAACGGGGAAACTCTCGTAATGTATTATATAATAAGTTGTTAATTTCATTTTCAGCACTTATTGCTACAATTACTGTCTTCAAGTGGTTCACAGAATCTTGGTTATTTGTCAAGACAATCTATCTGCATGACTTAATTTCTTAGATAGTAAAATTCCATTTTGTAATTGTAATTTAATAAGATAATTCCCCAGCACTGTAGTCTATTCACTGTATGTGTGGGAACACCCTTTTTAGATCCATATATGGACAACAATGGATGATGGTCTGTTTGTAGAATAAATTCTCAACCATGTAAGAATTTATGGAACTTTTTCATGACAAATATGATGGCCAATGCTTCCTTCTCTATTTGGCTGTAGTTTCTTCCAGCTGCAATTAATGATCTTGAAACACGCACTATTGGCTTCGTTGTTCTGTCGACAATATTGTGTAATATCACTGCTCCTATACCTGAATCACTTGCATCTGATGCAACCACAATATTTAGTTTAGGGTCAAAATGAGCTAGTCACAAACCCGATGTTAATACTCTCTTGATTTCTTCGAACGCACTTTGACATTTTTCTGTCCAATTCCACTTGACATTTTTCTTCATTAGGTTATTCAATGGTGCACTCAACTTTTATGTATGATTTTATATATATGATAATAATATGCTAAACCTAAGAATGCTTGTAATTTTGTTAGTTGGAGCAGGCATATCCTTTATCGAGTTCACCCTTGAAGGATCCGGTCGTCTACCATTCTCATCAATGTGCCCTAGATATTTGAATCTGGACATAAATAACTCCCATTTTTCTTCACTTATTTTAAAGCACATTCTTTGATTCTCAGCACGTTGTTTTGGGGTCTTGCTTTTAATAAGTACATCATCCAAATATGCTTGAGCACAATCCAACCCACAAGCATGGTATCCATTATCTGTTGGAATATGTTTGGTGCTGCCTTTACACCAAATGGAAGAAGGTCGAAATTATATAACCCTCTATGGGTGTTCAATAATTAATAATTTTAAACAATCTTTGTCCACGGGTACTTGTAAGTATGCGTCTGAGAGGTCCAATTTAGAGAAAAATTTCCTCTGGACTTGGTAATGGGTAGTTATGATGTTTTTAAACTTTCATTTAATCCCATCAGTACACACACGGATTTTATTATTCCATTTCTCAATTTAGACTGTTGGTGCTCCCATTCGGAATAGTCTATTCTTGATATTACTCTTAATTTCTCTAGCCTGTCCAATTCATTGTTGATGAATCTGATTGGATCTAAAGCTGCAAACGGTACACTCTTTTTTGGTTTAAACATAGGTGTTACATTGTCTTTCAACTGAAACTTAGCTTTTGCTTTCATGCATGTCCCTAGACCCTCAGAGAAAAACTTCTGAAAAACTCTTTTTCAGTTCACGTTTCAATTTTCAGTTGCTGTATTAGTACTGACAACAATATTTATCTTATTGCGAAAAGAGTTAATTGGGAGGTGCCACAGATCAAACAATGCAATCCAGTCTGTACCAAACAAATTAGCAGTATTTTTTTTTAACACAAATACTACTGTTCTTCTGGTTTTTCTGACGAAAGAAATGTTACCCAAAAAGTTTAATCTCTTTCCTGAGTCTCCATAAACAACTTTATCAGAAGTTAATAAACTGGGTTTACCCATTTTCCTCCAAGTCTGTTCGTTTATAATAGTGATATCCAATCCTGTGTCTAATTGCAGTTTTATCTTCACATCATTAATTTGCCCGAAAACAAATTTCCTCTTTTGCGAAGTGTTGTTAATTTGCCTTTAAGTTTCATATTGTTACTGCATGTATTTATTCTATTCATGTGTGTTTTACTTTTTCTCCAATTTTTTTTTTATCTGCAATACACACTTTGTATCCTAGTTTCCCACATTCATAGCATTTCTTGTTTTTGAAGAAACAATCACTCTTAAAATGCTTACCTCCATAACCATGGAAAGTATTCAGTATTACAGAGGGTTTATAGTCTTTCCTTATAGTTCTATTAGGAGTTGAAAAATGTTTGTATTTTTTCTCTTAGTTGGTCGGACATGCTGTACCTGTGAATTGTCTTTTTCCTCAATCCTCATGGTATCGAGTTTCAAATTCACAATAAGTTGACATTCTTCCGCTATTCTCTGGAGAGTTAATTTTGGATCCATTTCTAAATTTTAAACAAATCAGGAGTTCATTTAATTTGAACTTTTTACATTCTTGATCCATGACTCCTGCCTATGTAACAAAATCTTCTTTGTTGGACTTTATTAAATTAAGACATTGCCAATTTATATTAAACAATGAACTCCTATCTCTAAAGATTTTTGATAGTGTTAGGACAGTCTCATCAAAAGTTATTTCTCCTGGCTTCTTTGGCAAAATATAGTTTACATATTTTTCATGTTCAGCAGGGGATAATTTCCTCAATAATAACCAAACTTTTTTTTTTTTTTTCATCCTTCCCTTTTGAAGATTCCTTCATATCTTCTATAGTAAGATGGAAAAGTTATCCCTTCATCTGGATTGTACACAAACTCAGTGATTGAATTAGCAACAACATCAGTAGTGAACAAAGCTAAGGTTTTTGTTTCCATTGTTTTAGTGAACAACTCGAAAAACTTTTGTTGCTGTAATTGTAATTACATCCACTGTTCATGGTGTTTTTGTTACTGCAACATTTGCACCATGATGGCCTTTAATTCTTCCATTTTTCTGCTGAATATTTTTTGCAGAATAATTTTTTCCGTCCGTGTAAGTTGAATGAATCCTCATCGTCACTTTTGTAATGTTAGATGCTCACTCTTTCTAAAATGGTAGCAGTAACACCTTCAGATAATACTTGCATTAATAAAACTTGTTCAAATAGTAACTGCCAAATAGTAATTCGTATAGTGGATAGCATAGAGAATAGAGATCACTTAGATGTCACACTAATTCCTATTTATATGTTTCCTTTATGATCTACTTATTTAATAATAGAATCGTCCACTGGTGATCTGTGTTCAATCTATGGTGTCACTTTATTCCTATACAACACTAATTAAGTATGTTACTTGCTGTTTCCTTTTGCCCCTAGTATGTCCTATGAGTATCAATTTCTCCAAGCCTTCCTTCATTGTGCCCCCAAAATTTCAACTCTCTTTCTGATTCCAAGTAGACTTTGTTTCCATTACATGTTCTTCATCCTTCTGCAGAACCATGTTTCTTTTGTCTCAACTCTCCTCTACTATGAAGAAATTGTCCAGCATTCACTGCCATAGAGGAGCATTGATATTATATAGAAGTTCAATAGTCTTTTCCTGTTTCTTAATATTTTCTTTAACTTTTGGAAGTCATCTTTTGCTATTCCACTATGCCTTTAGATTTTGCATCACATTTTCTGATACTCCCCCAATATTTAGATTTAGGTACTTACTTAATTTTAATTAACATCTCCAATTTAGAGATTGCATATAGGGATGTTCCTCTTGCTGACAAAAAACACATTTTGCCTTTTTACAGTTCATGATTAGTCCTTTCTACATGCTTTCCTTTACTACCTTATCCAGGACGTCCTGCAATTGGCAGTCCTGGGTATGACGATAAACTACATCTGCGTCCTGGGTACGACGATAAACTATGTTCGACAGCAAGGCCTCTGGTCAAGTTTTGAGGAGTGTGGAAACATCTCTTAATTGCTGGTGTTCCCTGGTCCACCCTGACCCAGGGTGGTAGCACCTGTTAGAGTCCCAGCTACGGGCAAACTGTTAACCCCCCAAACTGGGGTCAAAACATTATGAAAGTGTAAAAATAGGTTTTAATACCAGAAATACTTGTAAAAAATTATTACCAGCAATAAATTTTTGATGGAAAATTGTTACTAGCAATACATTTTTGAAAAAAAAAAATATTACCAACCATAAAAATTGTTGGCATTAAATAATCCATTGAGGTTGATATGCTGTAAAACAAACCAAACCAAATCCTGCAATTGTCTTTCTGTGTCAGCTGTTAACAGTGTCATCTGTCTGTCTTATGGTGGTAAGATTGTGCCCACCAAAATCCTGGTAGGATTTCTAGCTCATTAGGATTGCTGTGCTGCATTGAGACCCACATAATAAATAGGAAACCAAGAAGAACATTTTTCTCAGAATTGGGCCCAGACAAAATAATCACCAAAGAATCTGTTGGATTATTGCTCAATATTTTATTTGTTGTTTGTAGTTGTCTAGTTCTCATTGAACCTAGGTAAAAGCCAAGATTTTTGTTACACATTTATTTTACTGTAAAGCAAGAAACAATGAAGAAAAGAAAATAATACAGAGGGAGTAGAAATAAGAGTTCAGAAGCATAATGAAGGAGGGCTTCGAAAACTTAATCTTCACAGGGCATATCGAAGGCAAGAGAAATAGGGAAAGGCAGTGAGCCACTTACCTGATGAGCTTGTGTGAATGGATGACTGAATAGGGTTGAGGTTGCAGCAGTTTTAGCTAAGGGCAAAAAACTGCTAAGATCCATACAAGATAGGCGATCATGGCTCTCCACAATTTCCTATGTCCTGAAGGGGTGCAGCACAGAGAAAAACACAATCAATCAGTGCCGTTGAGCAAGATGATATAAGAATTGAATGTGATCAAGTGTCTGCAGTTTTTTTTTGTTTTTTTTTCGAAAATCACAGTTTGTATGTTGACTTAGTCTTTTACAAGGCCAAAGGAAGAAAAATGGTAGTATATGTGCACTACATATACTGCCATTTTTCTTCCTTTGGCTTGTAAAAGACTAAGACAACATACAAACTGTGTGATTTTCAAAAAAAAAACAACAAAAAAAAACTTGATCACTGCCTTGAAAACCAGGATTTAAAGTCATAAGTTTTATTTCGGCTCTTACACTAAACACAAGCAGGAGGAAGTATACAACTATCCCAGGTACCAAACAAGCCTGTATAGATATTTACTAAGCCTCTTCTAGTCTAACAAAGACCACAAGTGTGGGACAGTGAGAAAGAAACCTATAACTCTAGTAAGGATCTATGAAAGGAGTGTGATGGCTGTGCTACAGTGGGAAGAAACCCAAGCAAGATTTGTTATACAAGAAATTGAGCAGATTTTTTCCATTTTTTAAAATTTTTTTTATTTTAAATTTAAATCCAATATTGTAACTCATTCTTTGTATTAGCACATTTTGGCCAATCTATTCTTACAGCTCTCATTAGGTGTATCTGATGAGAAAAAAGGAAACTTCTTCCAGGAAAAAGGTCTGATGAGTGCATCAGCTAAACGGGTGTGCTGACAGCAAAAGATCTATTAAGAAAAAGTTAAATTGTCCGAAAGAGGGCTAGGTATGTTCATGACTTTTACAGTCAATACATTCCAGTTGAAGCATAAATATATCTTCTCAGTTCTTGACTAAGAACAGGGAGTTGAAAATTTTCAAATTCTAATTTACTTGGTAAAAATTTGAATAGTGGGTAGAATAAATTTAAAATTTATTTTATTTGAATCATACTTCTCTAATAAATTACAAATCTTGTTTCTAATGTTCTTCATTTGTTATTCTTTTTGTTTACTGTTCATTGTTGTATATGAAATGATTTTTACACTTGTAAAACACCAAATACTTTTTTCTCTGCCATAGCTTGTAAACTTAATAAAAAACAAAAATTAGTAAGCAGAATTGGCTCATTACACAAGTAAAATGTTGTATTGACTTGTTAGAATTACAATTCATTCAATTCTAAGAAAATTAACTTTAATGTAGATGAAGTTTTAGAATCTGTTTCAAATCAGCTTCTCAATTCTAGATGAACATTTTCTTAGAATTTAAATATCTTTTTAGGAAGTTTCCATTAAAATTGTTTTCACAGCTTTGTGGGTTATTTATTTTATTTAAAGCTGAAACATTTTTAATTGTAATTAATTGTGATTCTTACTATTTTTTTTTATGAGTGACTATTATATAAAAAATATTTTTGGAGATAATGATTTTTTTTTTCTGGATACAATTTCTACTATTTAACCCATAGCTCACAGAGGAAGAGAGGGATTCATACTGTTCTCAAAGATAATTTCTCATTCCATTATACTATATACATTCAATGAAAATAAATTATCTGAGCAGAGGTGTAAATAAGAGTGGTAGGAGTGGGAATTTTTTTTTTTTTAAATTAATTACCAGAGATAGGGTAACAATTATTTCAGACCAATGAGTAGTGACAAAAGTATAAGAATGGAAGCTTTATGTAAGAATAAATTTTTTTGTAGTTATTTCTCTTTCATCATCTCTTTTAGGGTTTATTTGTTTTCAACATTATTAACTGTCCATTTTAACTTGAAAAAAAGCAGACTGAAATACTTGACATTAACCTTTTTAGAAATTCTTTCAATTACATGAGTATTTAGTTATTAAAATTTCCATTTGCTTTGATTATATATCAAGTTCTGGCAGTAATGGGATTGAAACTTAACACATACTGCATTTGAATTTTGGGTACAAAACAAAGGAATTCTTATCGCTGCACAAGCTGTAAGTTAACCTCAACACTCAAGTTGTTTGTTAGCTTTCTGCTATTTGGCACTAACTTAATATTTCTGTTAAGACAGTTCGGCAAGTCTTAACAATCAGTCTGTTTATTGTTCATTGGAATAAAAACAAAACAAAATGGTATTATCAGAGTTTAAGCTCTGAAATTGCCTAGCATAGATTCCAGAGTCAAAAGAATCTTTCACCCTCTGAACAAGTTGTTAGAAATTTTTATGGAAAAGGATGGGGTCATTTTTAATTAGCAAGTTGGACAGGGGAATTCAACAATATTTGTTAGCCAAGGATGAAGAGTTCAATCCTTGGTAGGATTAACACTGACACACTCCTAAACAGTCACCTGAAAAGTAAAAGAGCATGGTTAACACAGTTTTATTTATTTATTTTACAATAATGTTCACCCTGTACCAAAGCGCAGGAGCCACTTGAGATAGAGGTTGACATAGAGGAACAGTCTGTGAGGATATGTGGGGAAAATAAGTTAACGCTAGACTTAAAAAGATTAAGATTGTAATGATTAAGGAAATCTGTTCCACAAAGTAGTGGATTTTTTGTGAAGAAGCTGATCAAGTGGAACTTACACCTCACCAATAGAATACAAATCAAATGAGAATACTTACTACATTGTGCATATCTTGGAAGCTCTTAACCATGAAGGTTAAAACTGGTGGAACTAAGGAATGTAGTGTAACACTTTCCATGAAAATAGCAATAGAGTAATGAGGCTTGCAACATTTCATCTGTAGGGTGGAGACACCTTTTGGATTATCAAAACTGAAAAGTTCATGCCCATATATGGCAACAACATCCATTTTCTGGCTGATCTAACACTTATAAAGGTAGAAGATAGTAGGAGGAATCAGATACTTACTGGAGCATAACAGGGACCTGACCATTTTTTTCAGTGTATGTATGAGTTCCACTTGGGGTCTGAGTTAAGCTTAAGTTCCAATAGGCACACAAGGTGCAGGGCCACCCCAAGAGAACACCCATTCATCACAGTAGGTGAATATCATGATATTCTGCTTGGTGATGATGGAAGGTCAGTGGTCTGGGTTTCGTGGCATTAAATGTGATCAACCAGTTTCTTCCTAAACTGAGCTATTAGAGCTAAGTCAAAGGAGAGATCAGCTGCCAGGCTCTGGTTATATATAATATATATATATATATATATATAATATTTGGAACTCCTACAATTATTATGTGAACCAATAGAATTAATATTATCACCTACCTTTGTATAATAGATGAAAAGGGCAAACATGGATTAGTAAATAAGTAATGTGGTGTAAACATTCTCTTTCTCTCTCTACAATAATTTTATTTGTCTATATTTCTGAGATGAGGTATTGTAACTATTTACTCTATCTACATTGTTTAGACTGTTGTCCTCATCTTTACTGTCATATTCACAAAGTTTCAGCCATTGTACACTCCGACCTTCTTCAGGTTATATGTTGGAATTTCAAACCAAGCCCTTTATTTAGTTCACAGGGGTAGATTGTCCTAATTCTACATGCCATGCCTTTTCTGGATATCTCAGTTTTCAGTTAATTCCCTTTAGTAACTCAACTCTCCAAGTTTTTGTTCACCTCTGCTGAGGCCAAGTTTTGAACTCACAACTCTTTGGGTTAAATCACTTTTGAATTACTTCAAACAATGCTTTTATCCACGGTTCCATGTACCCTTGGAAACAGTGTTAAGTCTCCCTTTCAATAGATTTTAATGTATCAGCCAGAAGGCATTTCTCTCTGTTGTTTAGTAAGGTATCAACTATATAGTGAAATGTTTCAGTGTTCTGGAGTAAGATATTGTGAAATAAGCTGGATTGTAAGAATTCTAAAGAGAGATATGGGCTAAAACACCACTGATAGAACTCATAGGTAAGCCAACCATTGATTTGTACAACGTCAACAATTTTCTTGACCAATAGGAAGATAATACTAAATTATTCTTCTGTATGAAATGTCCCTTTAGTACATTGCCAATCATGGCTCTCCACAATTTCCTGTCCTGTCATTTGTAGCTTTTAATAAATTTTGTCTTTTTGTTATCTCTCTTAAACTTTGTTCTGTCATCCATTCACTCAATCTAGCTATGTAGGTAGGTTGTGTTGTTTTCCTCTGGTTTTCAATATGTCTTGTGAGAATAAAATTTTCTAAGCCCTATTTCCTCATTATGTGACCCAGAAATTTCAACTATCTTTTTCTGATATTAAGTATAAGTGTCTTTTATGTTTCCATTTTTTTCTAGAATTTTGTGAATATGGCAATAAAGACAAGGACAACAGCCCAAACAATGTAAATAATTTTGTTGTTGCTCATATGTTTAGTCCATGGTATTCTTAGTATCCTTCTGTAGAACCACATTTCTATTGCTTGCAGTCTCTTCATCCTTGAGGAGATTTAGTCCTCTTATATGGCAGTGGATGCTGGACAATGTTACTAAGTTACTAAAAATAGAAAGATGTTTACTAAAACACATGTACCTGCTTTGATGTACAATTCAATTTTGTTTAATTTATATAATACTAAATCTCAAATTTAATTAAAATTTAGTTGTATATCAAGTACTAGATTGGCAACAAGGTCTCATCATTTTATAGTTGGAATAGCTAGATGTAACCATAAGTTCTATGCTGTTAACAATATCTTCTTCTATTGCATTTCTCACTTGTAGAACTCTTTCAGTTTCTTGCTTCTCAATCAACCTTGATCTTCAAAAATTTAAATGCAATGTCAACCATTATCTTGTCTTAATAAAAAAAATGCAATTGATTTTTTTTTTTTTTTTTTTACTCTGAAAATATTTCTATAAACATTGTTTTAGCAGTTACATGTTTAAACATCCTTTTTTATTTTTTCAAAGACTGAAATTAAATTTAGAAAATTCTCAAGTTTCTTAGAAAATGTAACCAATTCCAGCGGAGAAGGGCTGGGGATTAGGTAGATACACATTTTGATCTTGGATCAAAGTGTAATAATGGTTGTATATAAAAACAAGTAGAATAATAGTATAGATAATACTTATCTGACTTCAATATGCTTCAACCACATGACATTGAAACACCAATTCCCATACGATCACCAATGTTAAGTCTGGTCAGTACCAAGACAGGTGACTGTTTGGGAATACCAGGTGCTGTAACTATGGATAGTGGTTCTGAATTGGAGAGCTGAGTTTCAATTTCCATTGGGTTCATTATATTTACTTACATGCATAAATCCTTAGGAACAGTATGAATCCGCCTCTTCTCCCCCCAGCTATGGGTTAATTATTAAAACTTGTATCATCAAAATCATTATCTCAAAAAAAATTCTTACAATCTAAAAGTACTTTCTGGCTTTAAAGTCATAGGAAATAAATCAATCAATATCCTCCATCCATATTTAATCTTATTTTTCTTGCTAATCCTTCTCATTCAACCTTCAACATTTTTCTTTGCCACTTCTTAACAAACATTTTTATTTTTTATTTCAGGAAAAATTACAGATAATTATGGAAGCTATGATATGTCATTGATGCTGGATAGTTTGATTAGTTTGGTATCTGGAAGTCTCATAATGTTCGTGCCAATCTTTTTATATTGGAAGAAGCAATGCCAGAAGAGTGAGGAAGCAGCAGATATTTGAGAAGCAGATTTTGGTCTTTTGTTTCACAAAAGACCATCTTAATAGAATCTCCTCCTCCTTTTGAATTTTATGTTTAGTGTCTAGAATTACCAAAGAAAACTTTGAAAAATCAAACTCTGTACATAAATTTACAAGCAAGCAGCAGTTGAAAGAAATTAGGATAATCTGTGTATGGAATGATACAAAACAAATTTATTGGGACTGATAAGATACATCAAGTACATTAGAATACCTTAATTAGAGAGAGAAAAAAAATTATTAAAATATTAGGTCATTACCCCATTCTGATAAAGTAAGGTGAATGGTTACGGTTTCAGTAAAACTGCTTCCACAAATAGGCCTCCTAATAATTTCTATTAAGAATAATTAACTATAATTACATTAAAATTGCAAATATCTAAAATATATATATTTTTAAAACAAAGTGGGGGGAGTCAAATACAGTAATTATGCAAGCACCAAATGAAAATATCTGAAAAACATTTTGTTTTTCTCTCCCCACTTTTTATTAATCCAGTGATTCTCAACAAGGAGGAAATTGAAACCACAGAATGGCATATTCAAGACTGTTGCAAGATCAAGATTCCAACAAACTAGAATTTTGGAAGTGGGAAGTAACATTCTGAAATATGCTAACAAATGTTCATAGGCACAAAAAAGAAGTGTACTAATCCAATTTCTAAAAAAAGATATTTAATTTGTTGTGTTTCACCTTGGTTTTAATTTTAGCCGGATAAAATGTCCCTGACATGAAATAAAAAGGATTTGTTCATGTAAAAGAATTTGAAAACTGCTATGGGTGGGCTCCTTTTAGTATAGAATGATTGTAAAGTTAATTTCATAGACCATTAATTCTATTGTTTTGAATGTGATGTGCACTTATAGTCTACACCTGTGCTATGTTTGATTCAAATAAACAAATACATTGCTGGACGATTGAACTTTATATGATTTAGGATTAGACTAAGACTATACATCTTACTCCGATATCTCCAAACTTCCAAATTCAAACTTATCATTTGACTTTGAATGTCTTGGCTAAATTTGCTAATATAATAAATTTGATGATTGTGGCACACAACACTTAGAACAGTTAAAGTCTTAGATTTTTAGTCTAATACAAAGTACTAAGTACTAAATTTTCATTATTGAGCCAAAAAGTAAAAACATCATATTTCTACCTATTCTTCATATACAATTATATCACTTTGGAGTAAATTCAGAAATTGAAAAAGTGTACCCTTATTTTTTGGTGCTTCCTTGTCTTTTACTATATTTGGCAGCCTTTGAGTATTTATTTTTGTGGGTGGGGCTGAAAGTTTATAGAGGCTATACATTAGGCTATGTATTTATGTGTACAAAGACTAAGAAAGAATATATTGGCTAATGAAACTATTTTGTCTAAATAATAATGTTTTAGCTTGTGAATTTTGACTCCTTTACAGAGGAAATCTTCCGTAACTTTGGGTCAGAGTTGAAATATTATATCATGAAAAGGTGCCAACTGAAATTACTAAAAATATTTTGTTCTCTATACTCAGGGCTGGATTTAGGCCATAAGAGGCCCCTTCGCTCATAGAATTTAGAGGCCCCTTCATTACATATGTCCGCCCCCACCTTATTTCATGTCTATAAAAAAAATTCTATTTTTAGATCAAGCTACATCAATATAAAAAAAAAATGCATCAAAAGGAATGGGGCTAGAAGGGGCCCTATTTAAAAAACCCACTCCAACAAGAGGGGCCCAAATACTCTAAATTGTTCCAAATTAGTTTAAAGGGGTCCCATTAAATCAAAAAGAAGCAAATTTTTTTTTTTTTTTTTTTAGCTTAATCATGCACCCTCTAGTCTTAGGACCCCTGGGCTGCAACCCATGTGTAAATCCATCATTGCCTATTCAAAGAGGTAATGCTTTAATCCTACCAACCACAGCATATGCTGAGTGATGGAACTAACATAACTTAGTTGTATTCACTACAGAAACTACTTTCCTGGTTGTGACAGTCTTTCAAAGTGAGTTATAATGCCTTAGAATGAAATACCTGTACAAATAATACTAAACACATTTGTACGGACAATCACCACAATACACATTGAAGTAACATCTTTGAAATGTAATCAGGATTTCTTTTTTTATCTCTCATTTACCAAAAGTTACAAAATGATGTTACCAGTTGAGATAAAAATGTCTACATTAGAAAAAGGAAACAAATACAAAAACCAAGAAATTCATAAGTAGCAGAGCCTAAATATTAGAAAATATACAATCAAATCCCAGATTTGTACACAAGGCAGCTTCCATAGCATATTTTTAAATTGGATATTTTTCATATAACAACGAATTTTTGTTATTTACACTTTTTAAATATTACACATATATTAAAAAATTAAAAAATGAATGCCTGTATTTTTCAATTTATCAATAAAGAAATTAAAAACCAACTTTATACACCACAATACCTGACTAAGTTGCTCAATGAAATCAAACAGTAAAAAAAAAAGGTTGTGTGTAAGAAGACATTTTGCACTATTAGTAAGTTTCTTAATATTATGTCTGTTTACTTAATAAATAAATTATGATCACAAACACGTTGTTTAAAATAAAATAAATTACTTACCCATTTATTATTTTGTTGAGAAAATTCTGTATTCCCAAAATTGATGGGAATGAACATTCTGTACAGAAGCAAAAATGAAAATATCTATTTCTTAAAATATAAACAAAATTTAATAAAACCTCATTAAAATAATTAATGGTGGTATATTTTACAAATATATAAAATGTGGAAATAATAGAATTACCTAAGCTCAGAATAACTTAATATTACTGTGCCAACAAGTTCCAATAATATAGAGCAGAATAAAGTAGACCTGTGTAAGAAAACTGAGAATAAAATCCTAGACTATAAGATGTTGCCATATGACATAAGCTCCTGTAAGATATGGGTTACAGACTCAAGTTGTTTTCATTTTGTATATTTTAATAGCTGAAGAATAACTTACAACTATTAATGTTATGATAAAAACAATGACTATACTTAACGTCAAATGACATTTCAGTGTTTTCAAAGAAAATTGTCATCAAATAAACTTGATACATAAAGGTTTTCAGCTTACCTTCATAAAATATATGGTCAAATTAGGCTGGACTTGAAATCCTGTCTTTTGCCTGGGCTGAAACACTGATAATAAGCACTAGTGGTGGGTTGGGTATGTTGTGGGAATGAAAGGTATTATCATTTTATGCCTCCTGGTACATTTGTCACTCATGAGTATGGGTAAAAAAAAAAAAATATTAACAAGACAAGGAAATGAAGTTATGAACAGTTCAATACAATCTTCAATCTGTATCTCAGAAGTACTTACATGCCTCATGTCTATTGGAGTGAAAAGAAACATGTTGTCACTCCAAAAGTTAAACAGAAAAAAAGGAAGAGCCTTTAAAATATCTCACTGCCTGTGATTATCATCAGGGGGCGGTAATCCAACAGATATTTTAATTTGTTTACAAATTAAGAAAAAATGCTTAAGCTTTCAACATGTATTATTTTATTTCTACTATAGCTTTCATAAGAACAAAAAGATTAGGTATGAGAAGATACATTTAAACTGAATATTATTAGGGGATGTTTAGAATTTAGCAGATACTGAGACATACAATGAAAATGGAAGACAAAAATGAGATAGATTAATACAAAATAATGCTTTCTTGCTGTTGTGTGTTTTTTTTTCTTTTCTTTTTGAAAGATGAAATTAAAATTTAATGCACAAATAAAAGAATTGTTATAAGGTAAAAGTATTATAAGATAACCTCATCTTAAACTTGTTTATATTCAGCTTTGAAAATGGACAGTATTATAATTCTGCTTGTCTCCTCCTTAGAAAAACCATTATGCTCTATCTATATCTCATAAATAATGGACTATTCCATTTTGATTCATTGGAAAGATGGAAAAGACATACCAGAGGTGCTACTTGATTTCAGCGAGAAAATGAATGGAAGATAGAGTTTAACATCTGTTTCAGTGAAATGGGAAAAGTTGTCAATTTGAAATCTTTTCATTTATACCCCCTTATTTAAGTAACAACCAGCATTCATATTTATGATTGTTATTACAATATTTTGTTAAAATTAAGTTCAAATATTTAATGATGTAATAGGGATATTGCTATGGATATTGTATTAGTCATAGAACTCACCATGAGCTTATTCAATCATATTTTGTTAATCATATGTGTTTCTGTATGTTTAGGTTTTATTTATATATTTAAGTTACATTTTTTTAACTGAATGAAACCTGGCCCCACCACCTCCAAAAAAATTGTTATAAATAGATTTTTAATATAGATATAGGCTTAAACTCATACGATATATTGCTCACTGAATATAAGTACTCTTTAAAGTTTTACTAACATAATCTGGCAAAAACCAGTTTTCATAATAAAAGACTGGTTTCCTAAATAAAATCTTACACAGCTCAATGTCTTTCTATTTCACATTTCTTAGTAGTAAGCCCCCTACTTTAGTCTTAGGGGCATACAATCAAGGAGTTGTCTCTGAGCATCACCAAACCTCTGTATGTCACTGCCCCACTTTCCTTCTGCACAGTTTAGAACTCAACAGTTTTCCCTCCCTTAGAACGGTTGCCAACTAAAGCAATAGTCCAGAATTTTAACTGCTTGCTGATTATAGTTTCTCTGCTGATAGATGTGCCAGTAGTGTAATGCCTATTTGGTGGGCTTGCTGACCTTGAAAACCAGTACTCAAGACCCTGACCTTTTGCTTGGGCTTGAATACTGACCACAGGTACTACTGGAGAAATCTCAGCTTAGAATAACACAAGTCAATACTTGTTGGTGAGATCTCATTACAGCAACAGAAAACATGAGACTAACTTGATAACCATTGCTCCAGGGTGAGGACACAAAAATTTAAATCATCCATTTTTCAATTATCTGAAGTAAACCCATTTTAATATTTCATCTCGGACAAGAGTTTTGAGAATTTAGAAAACAAATATTCAACATTTGATAAACATGCTTGAGTAGTTCAATTTCAATCTTGTTAATTTTCTTGTTATCATAGAAAGAAAATACATTTGACTTATCACAGCTTGATTATGTTTGACAAATGGTTAAGTTGGTTGTGCTTTCAACCAGAAGCTACATTTGCAAATACATGTGCCCGAAATCCGGCCTTGGGAATGGCAAAAAGATGTGAAGCCAGCTTGGAACAGGCAAAAATTGACATTTTTTTTTTCATAAAAAATAAACTTGGAAAAAAAACTTTGAACAAAGTATTTGAAAATATTATTTGAGGATATAGATGCTAAATTTCTTTCAGAACATAATTTTCTCCTTCATTCTTTTTTGATAATTTAAATATTCAAATATCTTAAATTCTGAATTATCCAAACATTTTTCAATCCATGTCCCAAGGTGACCAGATAATCGAGAAAGTACTGGATTTATATTGGAAAACTCCAAGACTATTATGTAAAAATTGGATCTTGCTTGGCTAATGATTGTATGAAAAATTTTCTGTATATGTCATAGAAGAAAAAAAGGATTGTTCAAGAAATGCTGTCCAATGGCCTGAATTAACCAAACATTCAGGAGGATAAGATGATTGCACATATCTTCTTTTTCTTTCACTAAATTTTCATTCAATGCAAAGCTCAAAGTAGAGGGCTGCTAAAACGAGGTTGTTGTATAGGCATAAGCGGATTATGGGGATACATATGATAGTTAATGGTTGGCTCTTGACTTGATGCTAAAATTGTACTGTTCTGGGAAGCATCCTCTTGGAAGTTTGTTCCATCAGTCAACATAAGAGAATGTAATGGATTTGACTAAAATTCGAACTCGGCTCTCTGATTCCTCAATCTGAGCCGCTATCTATTACTCCACTGTATGTTGATGTTTAAGTCTCTGAGTATGACTGAAGAAAATAGATTAAGAAAAAGTAATGGGACTAGTGTCACAAACAATTTATTTTAATTCCAAACAACAAACTACATGGTTTCCACTTCAAAGTAACCTCCCTTGAGCCTAATGCCCTTTTCCATCCTTATCTGCCATGCTTCTATGCACTGCTGGAAGGATTCTTCTTGTATACCCCTCAGCTTCATTGTTACAGCCCTCTTGATGGCCTTCACACCTTCAAAATGGGTCCCGTTGATGATTCCCTTGAGCTTGGGGAAAAGAAGAAAGTCACATGAAACAAGATCAGGTGAGTAGGAATGTTGTTCCAGTACGTCAATGTTCTTCTTGGCCAGTAAATGCCAGATGCTCAGGGCATTGTGAGCAGATTCATTGTCGTTGTGAAGCAGCCATGATTTATCCTGCCACAACTCTCATATGAAAAAAAAAAAATGCAATGTTTGCAGAAAGCTAAAATTACAGTTATATGATAACACAATCTGCTTATCACTCTTTCAGCCATAGCTCACACAGCACACCCATTCCTGTTATTTTTCAGACAGACCCCATATGTTGGTAGGTATGTGATGCTTCATACTGCTTTCCATTCCGTGGAATAGTATGGCTTATGTACCTGAAACAACATGGACGCAAAAACTGACATATAAACAAACTTCTACATGGCAGACACACTATCTTAACAAAAAAAAAAAAAAAAAAGTGTCAAATATGAAATGCAGATTGACTTGAATAACTGAAAAACACCAATGATTGTCACCCAGGAGAGAAGTTTGTTAGTAAAAATAAAATAACCAAAGAATGATGTTGATCTTAATTGCTTTTTTTTTGATATCTTGAATTTGTACAAACTTCTGATCAGACCAGGAATATTGCATGGAGCAAAACAAATAAAAGGTATGGAGAATATACTACATGTGCAAGAACTTCACTTCTCAGCACCATGGGCATTTACTTTGTGCTGTAAATATGACAAAGTCAAGCAGACAAGAAAAAGAAATCACCAGTTGTTCTTTCTATTCCAATACATTATTCAGATGAGCTGACCGATCCGCCTCTCCCAGTGCGTCAATCAGAGGAGCTGACCGATCCGCCTCTCCCAGTGCGTCAATCAGAGGAGCTGACCGATCCGCCTCTCCCAGTGCGTCATTCAGATGAGCTGACCGATCCGCCTCTCCCAGTGCGTCAATCGGAGAAACTGACTGATCCGCCTCTCCAGTGCGTCAATCAGAGAAACTGACCGATCCGCCTCTCCCAGTGCGTCAATCAGAGAAACTGACCGATCCGCCTCTCCCAGTGTGTCAATCAGATGAGCTGACCGATCCGCCTCTCCCAGTGCGTCAATCAGAGAAACTGACCGATCCGCCTCTCCCAGTGTGTCAATCAGATGAGCTGACCGATCCGCCTCTCCCAGTGCATCAATCAGATGAGCTGACCGATCCGCCTCTCCCAGTGCGTCAATCAGAGGAGCTGAATTTTTTTATTTTCCTCAGAATAGAGTAAAATTATCACTTTTCTACAAAATTCTTAAAGAATATGTATGCACAAGTGATAAAGAACTGAATAATGTCCTCATCTTTATTTTTATTATCACAACATTTTGATCATTGCATCCTCCGGCCTTCTCTGTTGATCCAGGTAACCTTCAAAGAATTTTGAATGAACCACTTATTTAACCTTGTTTTTGGTCTGTTTTTTTTTTTTTTTTTAGGACTACTCTCATTGCTAGTCCTGTTTGCAATGAGTCCAAGTCTGTCCTACCCAGTCCAGGGATTGAACTATGTACGTCAGGTAGTACAGACTCAGAATCACTGGAAAGGGAATGACCAGTAACCAAGTTGTATTAATAAACAAGATATCTATAGCTATTATTGTTGAATAATTCAAGTGCAACTTGCCTCATAAATTGAATAATGGGTTCAGTTTGAAATTTCTTGAAGTTCATTTGGATCGATAGATACCTGAAGAAGATTAGAGGGCACAATGGTTGAAATATGGTGACAGTAGCAACAAATATGACATTAGTCTGACTGTAAATAAAATTTACTTCTCATATCAGAAATTCAGACAGAAAAATGAAATAAGTGAATAAATTTCAAAGATACTTTTCTAACATTATGAAAAGATAGTGCTGTAAACTTTCCCATGAACTCAATACTTTATAGCTGCTTCTCAAATTACTGGGGGGAGGGTATTAAATAAGGTGGAGGGAGTCTTTCAATTTCAAAAAACTGAATAAATGGTTGGGGGTAAAGGTGGGTCCAAATAAAGGGAGAATACTTTTTTTTCCAGAGACAGAATAATAATCCTGCATTGTTTGGTGTCATGCAATTTTAATAAATGGGGATAGTTTCTTAATTTTCAAAATTTTAATAGTCATTTCCACACCCCATTTATTGAAGAGGTAAGAGTACTTACGTGGAAAATCACCACTGAATTCCTTTTTTAAGTTGAACACCAAACCCTGGAATATATGCAACTATCTCAGCCACTTAGAAGGCCTATGTTCTACCACACACACATATAATTGATTGAATTCTCTCAATGTTAACAATGGAGCTAACTACTGCTGTTAAAGTGGTTTATAGGAAAATGATTTGCTTACTACTTTGCTTTCCTGCTAACTAACATGACATGCCAGTGATGAGTTTTTACAAAGATGTGGTAATATAAAAGATCACAGGGAGAAGTAAATTCATCTTTCATTTTTTTTTTTTTTTAAATGAATCAACATAAACAGAGTTTGAATCCCCCCACACTATAGTTATTGAAATAACAACATCAGAATGATATCAGGATTTGGATTTATGTCTTCAAAGTTTATTTCCTCTCAACACAGCAATTCTTCTAAACAAGAAGCCATGATGGAAATGTGAGGGAGAATAAGTTAGCAGTATGGAACAATATTCAATATTCCAATTGAAACAGTTTGTATTAATTTTACACTATTTACCCCAGAAAAGACATGGACTCACTTCTCCATGAACTGTCTCATCACCAGATGATATCTTTAAAAATCACTTTTTATTTAAAAAAAAAAAAAAAAAAAAAAAAATCATTTCACTCCTTGCAAGGCAATAAAGCCACTAAGACACAAGGGGTTACTGAATGTTGCAGCATTTTACAAACTTTTTTTTACTGTGACCCATAACAAGAACCACAATTTTCATTGCAACCCATTATACCTATGTGTAATAAATCAAAGACAAATTCTGTTCATTAGGTTCATTTATTTAACATCAACAATTTATATGTATATTTCTTATGATCTGTACATATTAGAATTGCATGTATTTGATTGTATTATCTATTTGTATGAATATAAAATTATTACTTTAAAAAAAACTAGCCCATTCTTAAATTTTGCCCAAACAACAGCCAACTCACCAAAGATTCCGAGACATCAAATGAACACATCATCCTACTACCACAGAAAAAAATGTAGCAGTACTTGACTTTGACATTGAGTCAAGAAGTTCACTTTTAGCCCCAACTTCAGATGCACCTGAATTATTCAACAATAACAGTTTCCACCAGCCACAAAGACGAATGCACTGAACATCTGTGTAGCTAAGTTTTGGCACAAGGTCACTCTGTGAGAGAGAACTGTCGTCTCTCATTATGCAACGAGTTTGACAAACAAGATACATAAACTCAATGAGAACAGACTATATATATATATATATATATATATATATATATATTTAAAAAGTAAAATATAATAAGAGCTTATCTCAGTGAAAAACTAGCAATGATTCATGACTGTTGTGCAACATTTAGAGGTGTTTATATTCTGCACTTTGCTCTCATTTTCATATTTTTGTTTTTTTTTCTTTCTTTTTTTGTTGTGACCCACAGTTTGAAAAACCCTGTGTTAGAGAATATGAGAGAAAAAAAACATTAAGGAGCAAGAGCAATAAAAGAACAGGAATTAAAAAGACAGAAGATAACAACTGACATTACATTTAAACTTTTGAAGATCAAAGTTGTCTGGAAAGTAAGAAGCCAGAAGAGAGTTCCATAAAAAGGAAGTGTGAGGAAAGGAACTGTTAGTATAGAACTTAGTTGCATCTAGCCATTTCAACTGTAAAATAGTGAGACTTTGCTGCACTTGAATTCATAATGTCTATGGGCCATAGAGGAAAGTTCATCAGAGTAATTACCATGAAAGTATTTATAGAAAAGGCATAGGAAGCCATGTTATTACAGTGAGAAAGTAACTGAAGCTGAGATAGCAAGTCAGTACTAATAGCATTGCAGATTCTTTGGATATTAATAAAACTTAAATAATATGTAGCGTTGGGAGTATAAAATTTCATTAGGGCTTTAAAAAAAAGACAGACATTTTAAAAGTATATATATAAAAATATATAAAACAAAGGGGAAGGAAGAGCAAGGATAAGAAAACAAAATTACCAAAAAGTAATAGATCAAAAAATGAGACCAAAAAAAAAGTGCTAACCACTTATCGCTCCTCAGAGCTTAAAATGGGCAAACCACAAATATGTGCACATTGGATATTATATATATATATATATATATATATATATATATATATATATATATATATACTACCAAATAATGCACAGTATAAATCAGACATATTACATTTAAACTCAGCAAAAATATCCAGTCATATTCTGAAGGAATCTCCACTGTTACTGATACAAATGTAAGTCAGTACTAACTGTCCCATATGAGAAGGCTGCATTTAAAGGTAGATGTATTTTGGCTAATTTTTCAAAGTAAAAATTACAAAAATTATTTGCTTAGTTAAAAAAAAAAAAGGAAAAACTCATTTGAAAAATTACAGTGCTGTTTATTTTAATGTGCCCTGAGATTTTTTTTCCCTTAATAACCAACAAAATGTGAGTCTAGCTATACTGTACAGTTTCACTAGCCTTTCTAATAAAACAACACTTCTAAAGTTTCTTAAGTTTTACTTGTAAATCAGTAAAAAGTAGCTTATCAATTAAGTCATTAATACTGTAGTTAATTTTTACGTTCATCTTGTCTGGTTTTCACACATCTGTATGTTGAAAATGCTCTCACAACTGAGGAAAAACTGATGTTATATAGCTCTCCCAGCCCCAGACCCATGCTATTATCTAATACCTGCCCGGCATCATTCATACACAAATAGTCAATGCCACCTACTCTAAGTAGAATGTCAATGTTTTCCATTGTGAAAGAGGACATAACTCCTAGTGCCTACAGTTCCACATGCAATCAACTCTGAGTCTCTTATCAGGTTGACTTGATTCTCTGTTAGTCTGTTGCATAAGGCTGCAGAATACGCATAGGATTAAATGAAGTTCAGCTTAGTAAATACCAATACATTTTTATACCTGTTTTGAGATTTAAATCTACTAAGGTGCAGTATATTTGTCAAATATTTTGATGATTTGTCTTTTTTTTATTCTTTAAATCTCAGTTTGGATTTGAATTCTTTTAAATAAAGATTCGTTGCGTTTCATTCATGAATCACTTTCTGTTGCTGCCGGTTAATGTGTTGAAAATTTATAAACTTCAAAAGTGAAAAAAAAAAAATGAGGTAAACTAATGAAAGGGAGTTAATAAAATTAAGTAAATACTGAATTTCCTCCCTTGAATAGAAATCATTTCCTTTCAAAGTTATAGATGATTGTCGGTATTTCCTAATTTAATCTCTATACATAGGTAACTCCATGAGATCGCTAAAAAAGAGCCTAGCATGATGAAAAAGACGCCAAACTTGACAAAAACAAAATTTTATTGTCTAAATGTTTATGTTATTATGAAGAGAAAAGACTAAAGTTTTTTAAATTATTTTTTAATATTTTTCCTTTTTTTAGAACATTCTAAATTTTGATTAAAAAAACCTTGTTTCTCTTTGTATCACCGGAACTAGTAAAATAACATACAATTTTTAGCAAGTTTTTTTTTTTGTATGGCACACATTAATTTGGAAAATCTTGCAAAAATAACAATAATTGTCGGATGTTAATGAAACTTTCAGAAACTATTCATAGATGATGGAAATTATTATAAATATGTTGTTTTTTTTTTATTAAAGTCATGGCAGAAATATTTTTTTATGTTTATTACCCACCCCCATAACTAATTTTATGAAAACTTTAGAAATTCGATTGAATCCAGTTTAGTGATTACAATAGTTAAAAGCACAAGGCTTTGAGGAATGCAAATCATGTTTTTTTTGTTTGTTTTTTTAATTGAACCCCACTCTACCTGAAAATCAGCTCTGAATTGTAACATACAAAACTCAATAAAACAAAAATATTATTTAATTTCAAATGCTTTTATGAATATGGACAATATTTTCTGAAAGCCAAATATTTTTTTGATGAAAAATGAATTTTTAATACAATTATTTGTTATTTCTTTAATTATAATAGATTTTTACATTTAAGTTGTTAAAATATTATAAAATTAGTTAAAAGCCACATCCGCTTTTGTAAGTGTCCTTATGAGATAGATCTTTTTTGGCGTGTTGTAAATTGTATCGTTTTGACTAATCAGAAGATCCACAGTAATTAAGAAATGTAATTTTGTGTTTATAATCAGGCTGTAATTATAAAGTACAGAAGACCTACCAGAATACAATTAAGTTGCGTTATTAGAGCTAAGCATTGTTCTCTTCTGTTAAGGTCTTTACTTTTGCGAAACACATGTGGAGAAGTTAATTTGATTTTTTAATTTCAACTGAGAAGAGTACCTACAAGTATCAGTATCATCTTATGAAATTTATATGATCTTATTAATCTCAGTTATGACATTTTTTCCATAAATGAAATATCAAAATTAATAATAAAATGAATGGAAATACAAATAACACAGTAAAATGTAGTAAATGTACATAAAATTATAGTATTTTATGTACACTTCTGATATAATTTCATAAGAAAGGTACCTATAAATTAATTAGATACCTTTCTTATGAAATTTAATCTCAATCTTAACAGTCTTATTTTAATTTCTTTATAATATATTTTCCATAAAGCATCGTAAACGTAAAAGTGAAAGCTAACTACAAAAAAATTTAGAGCACTGAAAGTTTTCCTTAAAAATAACGAGGTAAATAATTTGTTCATTTAAATGTAAATTTCACTTTTCTCCTTCCGTAGAACAAATTATCCTCACGTAATCCGTCAATATGTCATTCATCTCCTGTCAAGTGACGCGAAAAGTTATGACCGGCTTTGTTTTATTTTCAAATTACATCTTTTCGGTGCAGAAGCTAAGTTAAGCTTGGTTCAAAATATTTTAAACATTATAATTTCTGATTTTCTTAAAATAAGTATTGAAAAAATGATAATTGATTTTTAAAAGAATTTCAAACTGAGATTTTCATTTTTTTATAAAATGGAAAAAAATGACTGCCGTGATCGATTATCTGTCAATTTTGCTGACTCAAAAAAAAAAAACAAGATTTTTAATGAAAATTTTGGACGTGCTAGGACAATTAAAAAATATAAAAAAATACCCCAAAAATACTTTGATCTTTCCTCTTAATTAGAACAAACATTTAGATGATAAAATGTTGTTTTTGTCAAGTTTGGCATCTTTTTTCATCATGCTATACTCTTTTTTTAATGATCTCGTGGTGGTACCTAGGTTAATAGAATACTGAATTTGTGTTACTATTTTATATTAATTTCCATAGTAATATACCAAATATGTTCACCAAACACACATTTTAGTTGAATATATTTGTGGCAGCCTGTTGTAAGTATGGTAAGTGGTGTACAATAATTGTTAAGAGTGCTGTCCAACTTGTTGGTAAAGGTTTGCATTTTATAACCACCATATAAATCAACTCCGAGTTTTGGAAAGATATTTTTAGGCTTAAAAACAACTTGTATGCTGCAATTTACAGTGTGTGTGTATGTATATAAAAACTAAAAAATGGCATTTACAATGTAAGTGGTAACATTTAACCTGCATGATTTTTTTAAATAACATTTTAATATTTAATTTACATTATTTTTAAATCAAATTTTAAAAATTGCTATATATAAGCAATGTTTCAGTCAATAAAGTTCTCTTTCTAAAATTATACAATTTATAGTTGCCTTGACAAAATTAATTTGTAAGTTAGCAGAAAAATGCCAGTGGTTATATATTTAAAGAAATAAAAATGATATAATCTTGGCTTCTAATATTATTTTAAGAAATGAACATGAAGTAAATAATTTAAAAAATATTAAAATTTTTATAGAATTCTATAATTTTACACCTGGCAAAGTTAGTCATAATCTTATATACTACAGAATTTGTAGTAAAAATGTCATCTGGCATTTCACATTACTACAAATTACTCAAATGGAGCCAAAAAAAAATACAGAACTACCTAAATAAGTTAAAATAATCTGTTTAATTAGAGTTACTTAAAAATAAATAATTACCAAATTTCAGTTTGTTGAATTCTTTTTAATATTAATACAAATATTATTGTGAATTATTATTAATAAAAGCATTAATAATTATTTAAATATACCAAATTTTAATTGAATTTGAGAAAGATCTATAAAAAAAAAATGTTCATATTTAACTGAAGAAATTATTTCAGTAAGTGAAATTAATCTGCTGTTAATTTTTTTTATTAATAAAAACATCATAAATAATTAAATACATAAATATAATGTATTGTTGAATTAATTTTCATTAATAAAAGTTTTAAAAGAAATGCTATTAAACTTACCCTTCTCTGTCAGTAGGATGGGTATTCCACTAGTTCAAGAAAGAGATTTCAAGTACAATTATCATCCAAAACATCATTCACATGAAATATAATTCAGTGCAAATTATGTTAATTCCTTCCTATTCAAATATAAAGCAACAATTGTAGTAGTGCTGGACTTGGCATAAAGTCCTTTAACAATTTTGTACCTGAGACAATTATTGCATGTTCTAATATGACCCTCGAACATCATGTTAGGTCAGGAGGAAAGACAAGACCTGACAAAGAGTGAATGAGCTTCTTACAGGCGCCAACATTAAATATAATTAATACAAATATAAAATTTGTCACTTAACTGATTGGTGTTATCTTCAACATCCCAAATCCAGAGTTTTGTAGACAGACCTACCAGAAATCACTCTGTCCCCTCGTCAGGAGGTAAGGCTAGGATGGGGTCTCAAGCCTTGAATGGCAACCTCCCTAGAGACTGTGTCTTGATAAAAACACTTGGTATACTTGGACCACTGTGAGTATCATGAAGAACATCTGGTCTTGTAAAAAACTTGGCCCAAATTATTATGACAATTCTTTTGTTAGATAGGACCTGCTCTTGCTTTGTGCAAGATTAATCCCAGTCCTGCCTCAACAAAAAACATGTTTATGTATGTATGTACTTCAAGAACATTTTCTAAACAAGTTAACAAGTTGTCAACTTGCTCTGAAAATCAAGTACTCCAATAATAGACATGTTATATATCCTTGGAGAAGAAATTTATTAATAATTCTTTAGGGAGTAGGTTCCCAAAATGTACTTGATTTTAAATATCTTCTATTAAGTGGATCCCATTAGAGATAAAAATGGTTCTAGGTATGATTCTATGTAGTCTCTCCTTAATTAAATTTGGATCAACATTTTGCAAAAAAAAAAAAAACAAATTTAATAGACAAATTTCTATCTGTGATTCTCTGCTCAAACACAACAAAAATGACCCATTCCTGAAAAGAATGATCACAAGCAATGAAAAATGTATTGTTTACAACAATGTCAAGTGAAAATGAGCTTCAAAAGTAGATAATGTTAAATATTTAATAGGATCAGAATGGCACTGAGTTTCTTCCACAAAATCAAAAACTGAATTCAGACAAGCACCATTTTCAATTGAACTGATTAAAGGCAGCAAATAATGAAAAGCATCTGGAATTTACCAATTGTGTTGTGTTGTCGTCTATCAGGACAACACCAGACATCATGGCTCTTTGCCAACCTAGCAAAAATTGGTACATCTTGTCTGGGATGTCCTACTACACCTGCCATACTTACCTGATCTTGTACCATCAGATAATCACTTATTTTGATCCAGACAAAATTCTCTTAATGCAAAGAACTTCAATTCTTTGGAATTCTGTAAAAACCATTTAAGCCAATTCATCACTCAGAAAGCTGCTAAATTCTGAGATGATGGAATCATGAAACTGTCTCAAAGATGGTGAAATGTTATGGAACAGAATGAAACACACAGATGGATGAATAAAACTATCTAAATATTGTCTTTGAAATTCAAATAAAGAAATAAATAAAAAACACCATGTAATCGAATGCATAATTTAAATTAATATTTATATTTAATTGCAATATAAATTTAATGGATTAATGTTAAAATTTTTCATGATATAATAGAATTTCTTTTAACAAATTTAATGTATAATTCTGAAAAAAAAAATTTTGCTTGCTTTCTGAGACCCCAGAAAATACTAGGAACTGCTGAATTTTTTTTTATACTGTTGTTCACTGAATACAAAGCTCAAGAACCACTCAAGGTAGAGGGTGGATCTTTTCTGTTAATTTACCCCAAGTAATGTAAAGTTACTTATCACAAATATTAATTCACCCCAAGAAATTATAAATTTTGAATCAACATTTGTTTTTTATTAAATTTTTGACACTCTTTTGAAATTATAAATTTTAAATAAAAATTTGTTTAGCTTGCCTCATAACAATACCAACCCTAAGAATGAAAAATTACCAAAAATCAGGGAACTATTCACATTTTGTAAGTGTGGATGATATTCGAGGTACTTACAAGGAATATTTTATTATTTAAAAATAACTTTTTAAAAATCTGTTTTTATCAGAGTGACCGCAAACACCGACCCCACACTTAGAAATAACATACTCGAGTAGCCCACATTTAGAGCGATTGCAAAGGTCAATCCAAATGAAGTGCAATGGAAGGGCCTTACTCTGAGAAAACTTGGTGTGAATTTTAGTAAATATAAATTCTTAATATTTTGGGGTGAATTAACAGAAAAATCCTAGAGGGTTACTGAATAAGATTGTTGTAAATGTGTAACAGAAGAAAATAAAAAGTGCATATTATGAGGATATGTAGGATAGATAACAGTCGACCCGAGACTAGAAGAGGTTAAGATCATATTGATCAAAGAAGCATCCTCTCGAAAGTCTGTTCCACAAAGTAACAGTTCCGGGGAAGAAGCTGCCTGAATGGAACTTCCTCCTTACCAATGGAATATGAAAAGAATGTGAATGTGCATATATGGTATGGTGCGTGACTGAAGAAAAGATAACATGAACCAAAAAGAAATCAAATTTCCGTATAGAAACTTTTTTTTTTTTTTTTTAAATAAAATCATGACACAAGATGTAATGAAAAATGTTTATTGAGGTTTTCCTGATATGTACTGTTAATAATTATGCATATAAAATCCAACTGACAATGTTGAGGCAGACAAAACAAAACAGGCAATATACATTTGTCCCATTGGCCGAGGCCAGCCTATTTACTGAGGTCCCCTCCCATTACAGCTGTGCCAAGAACATGACATAGCAATAGATATGAAGCAGGGACCCCCCGGAGAAGAATATAGATGGTATCTAACCACACATGACAACCACAAGTAGCAGTCAACATATTCAGGGCTGCTGTAGGTGACTGCCATAAGGTAGACACCACCTGACCACTTGAAGAGGTTTTACTTTGTTCATTTTTATTTATTTATTTTTTTTTTTTTTAATGAAGGAGGAGGTAAAAAAACGTGTTCACACATAAAAAGGTGGGGGGAAAGGAGTAGACGTGGTGGCTGGACATTAAATTTACAAAAAAATAAAAAACATAGCAATGAAATGTTTTTTTTGTTTTTGTCTTAGACAGAAAAAAAAAAAGAAAAAAAAAGAGGCTTTTCTAACAAGATTAAAATAAAAGTTAAACAAAGTACAATAAATTCTTAGAGCAAAGAAGGAGAGATGAAGATGAAAGAAAAACAAAACTGGTGATGGAAGAGGAAGGAAAAAGAATGAAGAAATTGGGGCAGATGCAAAGCAGGAAAAAGAAAAGAAAACAAAAAAGGAAGGGCTTTATAGAGAAAACTTTTGGTGACCTTTAGGAATTTTTGGCACTAAAGTCAGAAGGATATTCTTTTAATCAAGTCACACTTACAGTAGGAGAGAAATATTTCAGCTTGATTGGAATTTTGAAAATCATTTTCTCTTCTTTCTACTTCCACAACTGCTTTACTATTTTGCAGAGCTCGACAAGTTCTCAGCTGTGATTCTGGACCTAAAATTTTTAAGAGTCAAATGAAGGGGAAAAATGCATAATAGCAATTGATTTCCAGGTTTTGTTGCGTATGCGTGGTGTGTGTATATATATATATATATATATATATATATATATATTTTTTTTTTTTTGCAGCTTACTGTATCTCCAAGGGAGATAACTTTGAAACAATATCACTGCTGCCTTGAGTAAAACGTTTCAAATGGTGTCGCAGTGTAAAAATAAATAAAATACAAATTAACACCTACCGGATAAGAGCACCGTGTAAGCAAGACAGGGCCAGAATATTTTACCAGCTTCAGGTAGCCACATCGATTATCAGCATCACAGGTCAAACATGCAGCTGAGTTAGTTGGATTTTTAAATTTTAGAATTTAAGGCATTTGGGTTTGTTTTCAAAAATGGTTCTACAGAAGTTTACTTTCCTTTCTTTCAGTAATTAATATATGCATTTATTTTGTACATACCAACTCAATAATTGGAATGTGATTTTGTGGTGGTGGGAAGAGAGATTTTGGAAATATAAAGATTTTTTTGCGGTCGTCATCTAAGGCAGATATGAGCACCTGGAGCTTCTTGTTTTCTTTCTTTTTTCTATTTTTTTCCCTTCTCCAAACAAACCTCACAGACAACAAAAGCAGAGGACAGTAAGAATTGCAGATTTTAGAAGAATGTCATGTATTCAAAGACATTTTGATTCTTTCCTACATCATGAAGAAACCAAGTGACTGTAACTATTAAGATATTTATATCACATGGGTATTGCCAATTTTACTTGTGCTTAAATGGACTGATTGCAATAGGCATTGAACATGAAAAACTTGCCCAAGGTTTTCATAATCATTCCCATGTTAAAGTTTGAGTCCGCTATGTTAATATCAACATGGTAAGTTAAAAAAAAAAAAAAAAAAAAAATGGACTCACTACTTAAGACATTGAAAGAAAATAAAAATAAAAGCGGAGTATCTGATTAAAATCAAAACCACAATTCCCAATGAGGTTGTCATTTTAAATCTTTTAGTGACCAAACAAAATTCCTTATGACAAGATTCCCCAACTTCATTTTTTCCTTTTTTATTATCAGAATTATATGATTATTTTTCTTTATTTAAAAAAAAAAAAAAAAAAAAAAATGCTATGATTTAAATTTCAATGATAATTAGATGGAATGGTAAATATATGAAATAATTTTGAAAATTCTTATTTTGAAATGTTTTGCTGATCAAAGAGTGTCATCAGAAAAATGGATTATGGTGAAATAAAATACATTTTCTTGATAATGCTGTTTGATCAGTGAAACATGTCAAAATAAGTTTTTCAAAATTAAGATTTAACCTTTTCCGTTGTGTTCATGAAATTCAAGAGAACCACATCTCTTATATTAAAATAAAAAAGTGCTGTGCTGCAGTTTTATCCAGTAAACATTTTTTTTAACCTGATTACAGTTAATTTAAGAAGTTTATTTGAGCCTGTAAAAATTAATATTGTGTCATAAGTGCCAAAATCTTTAGCATAAAGAGATGTATTAAGATGATTTATATTTGATAATGATTCGAAGTATTCCTTCAGTTTGGAGCATCAGAATAAACAATTAAAAATCGTGGTTCCATTGAATATCCTTAAGTATGATAAACCAAAAACAGTATCTCCAATTAACAGAGGAATACAGTTTTATGTAAGTGAAATGAATTCAAAAGTGGACAATGGTTTTGATATAAGCAAACTGGAATGAGCTTGATAAAAGCTGGCATCAAGTGCTAATTCAATCAAATGTCATATGTATAAAGATTTGTGTGTAGCAACAGTAGCCTAACTTCAACAACTTGTTAAAGAAAATAAAAGAAAATCAAAAGGCAGTACTGAGAATAAATAACAAAAATATTGAAATAATAAAGTTCATTAAAGAAAAGGGCATAAGAAATAATCAGCCAGATGTACAAAGAATCTTGTATTAAACTTAGTACTTGGTTTTGGAAATGTGGCTGACTATTTTGGACCTTGGAAAAAATCATGCAAAAAATAAATGATAATTTAGTTTGGATATAAAAAAAGAGAATGATTTAAAGTGCTATTCCATAATTTTCAAATGAGCTCTGCTCTTAAGAAACAGGCCAGGTTACATGTAAGGCAGAACAAATAGTCTTTGAAAATGATTATAGTTTGGTTTCTTATAAACAGAGCACTGAGAAAAAAGGAAAATGCTAATTCAAAAAATAAGAAAGGGCATATGAAAAGATCAAAAAAAGTCATTTTAAGTAAAAAAAAAAAAGAAAGACGGGCATAGTGGAGAAGGTCAATAAATACTTAGAAACTAAAAATATTCTAAAAGTGTGTGTGTGTGCGTGCGTGCATGCATGAATAAAAAAGACAAAAGGAAAACTTATCTTAGCCTTTTGTCTTTATTATTCATATTGTCTTTTTACAGATGTGAAAAATTTTACATGTTCATGGGATAATTGTAGCATTCAGTAAAAATAAGATTTTTTTTTTTTAATGATGCCTTATTGGGTCCACATATCTTCAAGCAATGAAGATGCCTGTTTTGGCAAATGTCAAAGGATTATTTGCACATGGATTTAAAAGTGTCAAAAATAATTGGAAAGGTTTTTTTTTAAATTCAGGAAATCTAAAAGTATTTCTTATGAATTTTGCTTTATCCAATTCATATTCTAAGTTTCAATATATTAAATAAATAATCTATATTCTTTTCCTATAGCTGTGGAAGTCAACATAACAAAAAAAAAAAAAAAAAAGAACTTTTCATATCTTAATTATATTTTTTACAAGGTATATGTTTCTAAATATGACAATAACTGACTTTGAGTCAATAAATTTTGTGTAATCTATTAAAACTTATATTTTAGAAAAATTAATAAGAATTAGTTTACTCTAAATGGCAAATTTATTTTAAAAAAATAAAATCAACAAAACCTCAACATTAGTTTTTACTAGCTAGGTACTGCAAATTTCAATATAATATAAGTGGACTGACAAAATTGGGACATGGGATGTGAAAGACTTGCTTAACATCGAGATTGTCAGTCCTGAACTTGAAACCAAATCATCCATGATAAGCATAAAAAGCCAACTTTTTTTTCTTTTTCCTTTTTTTTAACAAGATTAACTTTAACCTTTTTAGACTTGAACAAATAGTGGCTTTTTTTGTTAAATACCTTTACATAAAAATGAGCTGTACAATACTAGAAAGGTCAATCATACAAAATAAGCACAGTTTATTTACATAGGGTAAAAACAAAGGAGGGGGATGTAAAGAAAGGGAGAAAGCATATGAAAAAGGAAGCAATATAACTATTGTTTGTCCAAAATTATCTAAAATCAACTTTAGGAATTAATCAAAATAAATGAACTGAAAGGAGAAAAAAGTTTGAGATACAATTATCTTTTGAAGCAGATTTTATAATTGTGCTTTAAAATATCAAAAGATAAATGATTCCAAAATAAAGAAACTATACACTCAATATACAATTTTTTTTGAGAACCTTTTTCTCCTCATTAAACAAAATGGTTGGATCAATCGAAGGGGGATAACCCCTGATAGAGAGGGGCACACAAACACTATTCATAACAAGAATGGTAGATGGGAAGAAGGCTGAGTGTGTATTTTTTTGTCTTTTTCCTATGCAGATGATTGTTTTTGTCTAATTAAAAAAAAGAATGCATTCTTTCTGTAACCAATGTGATTTGATATTTTAGCGAGATGTGATGATAATGAAAAAAATTAAATCTTTAGAATGAAACGAACACTACATTTCTAGACAAGTCTTGAGTTAAATACTTCAATAATTTTGAGAACATGACTATTGTTTATCAAGCATGCTTAGCAAAAGCAGTAGAGAATTATTACCTGCTTAAGGAAAAATAATAAGGACACAATAAATTGCTAGTAATTTAAAAAAAATAAAAATAAAGAATTGAATTTGTGTTTTTATTTTATTTGAATATGAAATTAATTTTGTCATTGTTTAGGACATTTGTTTCATGTTTTTAAAAAGATGAATACACTAGCAATAATTCAATCATCTTGGTAAAATAGGAGGAAAAATAAAGTTTGACTATTGTTTGCTTAGTAGCAGTGGCTGGCTACTCATATCTGAGTATGCCTATATACTAGGGCGGATAGCCAATCTCTATTGCGGATGCCTGTTCAGGCACATTTGTGTTTGTTCAACACCCAGAGCCCACCTGTGGTTGATACTGAAATTATGCTGAGCAGATCTTAGTTACAGTTTCTGGGAGAGAGCACATTATCTAGTGTGATTAACAGTCTGAACAAGAGCAGTATGCCCAAACCCTCGGTCATGATGACTTGTGACTTCATGCTAACAAAGTAAGCAGGCAATAAATCGCTACTACTTTATCTTTAAGTAGGTGATAAATTGCATTGCTTTCCTAAGCATGCCCAGTAAATGATAGTTCACAAGAATGTGTGCATGTGTGTGCATATATATATATATATATATATATATATATATATATACACAATGCAGCTAAAACATTACATAATAGCAAAAAGTAAATGTTAATCCAGAAAAGAAAATAGACAAGCCCTTTTGAGTGTCTCTAGTCAAACCTATCACCGGTTTCCAAACTTAAATGGCCTGGTGTCAAGAAAAGCATCTGGCTTAAAAATACGTATTCCATTCCAAACAAAATTATGATGCATCATGACAAATGGTTAAACCTTGTTGGGTAAAAAGAAATACCCACAAAACAATAATAACAAGCATATGAAACAGACATACATTTGAGATAGACAAACCTTCATAGATATCAGCAAGTTATATATTTAAAAGTTATATTTTTAAAATATAGACATACATATGCATGTATTCTACCTAGATTATATACTCATATGCAAGTTTATATCACAAAAAACAGAAATTAAGATGGACACAAATGTATAAACATGCACAATTTATATATCTACATAAATGCATGGGTGCCTGCCATGCAGTAATGGTTAGTAAACTCATGTCAAAGACAATTGCTTGTGTTGAGAGTTAAATCCTCAATATTTCCAAATTGTGGCATTGCACAGACTAAACTTAGTAAATATCTACTTTGGGTGCTTGCCATAGAAAGAATAACTGTGAGTATGTATATCTTTCACATCACTACTAGTATTGTTAGTTCAACCATCACTTGGTGACTCCCAAAAGCATGGCCTCATACTCAACTGAGCTGAGTTGATTACATGTGTACATACCAAATATAAGTATATAATTATTTAATATATGCACACACACATTATATATATATTAGTATGAGTAGAATTAATGATAATTAATCCAAACACATAGATTTAAGATATTTTTCTCTCCAGACTAATGTCTATCTCTTTTCAAATGTATATTCTTTGGCACATCACCAGGTGATTGTTCATACAATATGAGAGAATTATTGCTGATATAGTATTAACTGATGATATATGTGATGAAAATGCAACAGAAAAATATAAGGATAATAGTGAAATATAATAATATACCTATGTTCAATTTTAGAGACATTGTTTCTTCTGTTTGGTAAGGCAGTCAGAGAGAGTAATTTATTTCGCTAAAGACTTTTTGAGATCTGGTTCTGAATCTGCAGTTATTCATAAAAATTCAAAGGATCTGAATATACCCACAGCCTGGTCTCCAAACATGACAGGTTTTGAAAACAAGCCATTTGGTTTGTATCTTCATGCAAACTATCAAGAGTATCTGTATATCAGCTACACGATTCTTACAAAGAACCAATGCTATTTAAAATTCTAGATAAATTTCATACCAGTTATAAAATGAGCAGTTTTCCCCACATTTGGCATCCAGGGCTGGTGCATACAACTCCCAACACTCCTCCTGACTAGAGGAGGTGGGTAAGACTGATTGGGGGCCTTGAGCAGTGCTTTGTGACCCTTACAATCTTATCAACATTTTCTTTTTTCTACCTACATTTATAAATGTTACAAATTAAACTAAGCACAACTGACTATTAAAGGATGACACATTTTTTCAGATTTTGATATTATTTTGGGTGTTTTTTGTTTGTCCAAATCTGTGAATGTTTTGCTCAAGCTAAGTTTTGTAAAAACACTATATAAAATTCACTATTTTTTATAGATAAAAAATAGTAAATGTGTTAAAATTATTCGACTTTTTAACAAGAAAAATCTCAAGCTGATGTTAAAAATTGCCATAAAACATTGTTGATTTAAGATGGAAATGATCTACTATGACATGTCTCTAATCTGTATTTAGATACATTGTATTTATTTTTAATTCGTCTAGATGAATTGTTTACCTATATTGCATATAAAATTTGTATTTTATATGAATACTACCTTATGAAAATTGAGATGTAGTAGAGTGAGAGGTCCCATATAGATTCCTTGAGCATGAGACCCTTGCACTGGCCCTGCTGGTATCAATAGAAGTAAACATTTATATTGAGAATAGTTGGCTTCAGAAGGAATAATTTTCTACAGAGAAATTGATCTTTTTCAGATAAAATTTTTTTTTCTTTAAAAGCTACAGTTGACTTTTAGCATTTGCTTTTGCTGATAGTACCATTCAAAGAAATTTAATTGGGCATCTTCTGACAAGTATTGTTATCTAAGTTTATAAATCAAGCAAAAGAAAAATAGTTGACAAAAAATTATCATATTTGACAATTATTTTTTTGTCCTAGACTTGAATAATCTATATAAACAGCTTAAAATTATTATTATAAAAATTTAAAAAAATATTTTATGTTGTGTAGAAAAAGAAAATAGAACAAAAAGTTGCCTCCAACATAAGAATGCATAAAAAGTGATTTTTTTTTCAATCTGCCCTTCCCCCACCAGTGTGGACATGCTGAGCCTCAGCCTCTACTGCCCAAGAACCATTTCATAAGGAAAAAAAAAATTAAATTCAACATGCAGACTTTATATTATGTAGTGGCTGATACATCTACAAGTAAAAGACTTACCATTATTAACAACAGATTCCAAGTCACTCTGAGAGATGACTTGAAGTTTAGGGGTATTTTTTATGAGTGGAAAAAAAGTTTTAAATACCCACTTTGAGAAAAAAAAACAAAACAAAAAAACAGCAGCAGCTGTGCCTCAAACTAAAAAAAAATAAATTTGAATTTCTTATATTGCAAATAGTCTTTATTTCAAACTTTTTGAAGCATTGCAACATTTTGAGGTTGTAGAAAACAAATATAAAAAAAATCTATACAGTCAAGTTTTCATAATAAGAATAGAAAAGTCATTTTATGAGAATACCATTTAAGTTATCTTCAAGTTGGCATGAAGTAGGATATTTTGGTTGAGTGTTTAATTTATCAGAAAAAACAATTGGAGGCAAGCAGAAAAATCTGGCTGTCTCTGAGTTTAATTTTCTGCTCTTATTATAAAAGTTCATTTTTGTGTTGTTTTTTATGGCCTCAAAAAGACTGTCAAAAGTTTTAAAAAAGTATATTTGCAATATGAGGCATGGCAAAAAAATATCCAATTTTTGTTTGAATATATTACAAAATACCAGAACATTTTTCTAAAAACAAATATTCATCAATGCATTGAGCTTTCTTTTTTTTGTCAGAGCTAAGATTGAGCAGAGCACAAAGTAGCAGGGTGTGTGCGTGTGTGTGTGTGTTTGTATATATATATATATATATATATACATACACAAGCTTTTATTTATTTATTTTTTGTTAGTGTGTGTCCTCTGGAAGTAGCCATCATTATCAAACACAGACACTAGAGAAGAGGGGACTGACCAACCAAGAAATTAAAACAACACTTGGCACTTCCACTGTTTTGCTTTTCTTTTCTTTTTTTTTTTTAACAGAGAAATTAGGAAAAAATTATTTCCTTTTTGTATGTTTTAGTCATGTGGTGCTGTTAAAACTAGTTGTTTCTGTAATCATTTAAGATTTTTTTTTTTACAATTATGAAATTGCAGTTGTTTTTCCTCAGATGTATTTTGCAAAAAAAAAAAAAAAAAAAAAAAAAGTCATTGATGAATGTTAGAGAAAGATGAAATGAGTTTCTGAATGCATTTCTCTGACTCAATTCACTCACACACTCAAACAGACACTTGTATGCATCAGTATTAACATTCGAGCTTTGCATCATCTGAGCACAACTCTTAATATAGTCCAACAAATTCAGCACGCAGTAGCAAGCCATATTGCTTGTGTACAGGCAAAAGTCACAGTTACATGCAAGTAACATCAGAATGATACAGTATTTTTTATAAAAGCTGACAGTATGCAATTGTATTATGTGCTAGTGTACAAGTGGGGTCTATGAGAAAATGTAGTCATTTGTGAGTGTATGTGTATTGCTGATAGATTATCTATAATAAAATAATAATGGGAAAATAACAATAGTTCTCATTATGATTATTGTCGTATTTGCCAAGTATATACAAAAGATTTGCGCATTCATCTGTGCAAAGATATCCATCTTTTTTTAAGTGTGATTAATAAAGCTGAACCTAATTAAAGATTTCTACTTTAGTATTTACAATGAGGGAGTTAAAAACTGCAAGCAAGGAAAAAACAAAATATAATTTCTACCTAAATTTTTTTTCTTTTTCAAGTGATGAGAAATATTACTTTTATCATCATACTAAAAATTGATGATAAAGAAAAAAAATAAATTAAGAGATTTTAGTAATTAAAAATTATGTCAAATATTTCCTTAAGACTATTTTTAATGCTTGAAAAAATGAATCAAGTTCAAATAAAACCAAATTCTTTTTAAAATCAGTAACAATAAATGAATAAAATCTAAATTAAAGGACTGCTTAATATATTATAGTTATATATATATATATATATATATATATATATATATATATATATATATATAAAATCTAATATTTGAATGAATGTCTTGCTGTAATGTAAGATGGTAAGCATATAATAGGATACTGAATAGCTTGTAGATGACTGCAGTCAGGCTTCCATTAGTTGTATAAAGATGGACTATCCCAGATGAAGAAAAGGTTACTTTGAATAAATAATGACTTTTAGTAAATAAACTTGATTAAATAGTGCAATGGACAGAGGCGAAAGTGGAGGACAATTGATATAAAGTACCTCAGCTTTCGTCTCTAGTTCTCCTGTCCCCAGGGAAACAGAAACTAGTTCTGTCCTCATCATAATTACAATGTGTAAATAATTTCTATTACACAATGTGAGTGGACTCCACGCTGCATTAAAATGTAAGACCTTGGCAAAACCATTAGTGAAACACTACATAGACTATTTTGTTACACCATGTGTGAGTGTAAATGGTAGTCAGTAGAGAGAGAGAGAGAGAGAGAGCAACAATTTAGTATAGTGATTGGTTTCGCATTGTATGAACTGTACTCACGGATTTAGGGTAGGGAGAAGATTTGCACAATAAAAAAGGAATGTTAAGAAAAGGCTGTCTGGCATTATGATAATGTTGCTCTTCATTTCTTTGAAGAGGCATCATAGAAATGTGCTGTATTTGTCTACTTGCAGAAAGACAAAAGCGTGTTAGCTTTTGCAAATTATTCACACGCCTCTCTATATGAGGTGAACAGAGAGCATTTGTAAAACTGAAGAGTTCTCAACTTTTGAAAACTCACAGAAAAGAGCAGGCAATTCTGATTTTATAAAGAACAAACCATGGGCAACACAGTACAAACTTTAAGAATCATTCAAGTCAATTTGGAACAAAACCAAAACCACTACTTTATCAATCAACTATGGCCCTCTATTTATCATGAAAGTGCCAAATTTTAAGAAAAATGGTAGTTTGTATATAATGTAGTCATAAAAATGTAAATGCTGTAATTATGACAGTGTGTAAATTATGTAAAGAAAGCATTGATTATCATACTTAACTTTGACTGAAATTTAAATCTATGTATGTGAACAAGGTATAAAACTTGGTATGAAAGTTGTGTCGTCCCAAGTAAATAAAACATACTTTTTGGAAAATATGGGATTTAAAAATAATGAATTCTGTACATAAAAATATACACCATGTCTAAGTTCTCATGCATATAATTATCATGATGCATGTGGGTGAAGATTTCTCATCTAGATAACTGAATGATTCAAAAAATAATTAAATGATAATTATGAAACATGATTTAAAAAAAAAAAATTTCTTGACTTGGAATGGTTCTCAAGGCCTTTTTTTCCTTTTTCTTCCTGAGTTTTTTTTTGTTTTCTCTTAGATCTCTTGTATTCATTCTTGTATTTTAAATCAGAATTATTTCGTTTCCCTTTATCTTCACCTGCTTAACATTTCATTACTGTTCCTGACTACGACGGAATGCCTTGTGTTGTTTTCTCACCTCCCGTACATCTTCATATGTGTGTTGGCGTAGAACTCTCTCGCGCACCTCCTCAGCTGGATTTGCCGGCGGTGAGGTAGGACTCTGCAACTGTGATGCGTCCACCTCTTCATAGTCATGCCGTCGACGGGCCTTATTCTGACGAAGGGCTGCTGCCTTACGCTGCGCATCCTCAACAGTTTCATAATTTGGATCGTATTCACTGTCATTTTCACTGCCACCACCGTCGCGCATGACCTGATACTCGGGTTCGAGCTTAGGAGATGTGACAATAGAGCTTCTGCTAGAGGTAGAGGGGGTCTCCTTACTTGATGAGGGTGACACTGCCATGGTACAATCAGGCAACTTAGATGTGATGGATGATGTCATACAGTTATTATTGTTGTTGTTGGGGCTCTTGGGGTTATGGTTGGAGGAGTTTGACGATGACGGTGGTTGTTCTGAAGGGTCAATAAGGATTAGTCCCCTCTGGGCGGACATTGCCAACTGTGGCATGTTGCGGGATGAAGGTACATCATAATGTGCCTGGGAGAAATCAATGGGGAATGTACGACGCTTGTTTACCACAGCATAGTCATGTTGAATTTCAGCAATTACTGGTATGAAATCTCCTCCTGATCGTCGGAAATCTCCTCCATGAGGGTTCTGCTTGGTGACAGTCCGCAAGGAGTCCAAGGATGGAGGAACTGGGGCAGCTTCTGGGTGGCCACCTGAAAAAGTTGGAGGCGGTAAAATAATTGAAAAGTTCTTACTAGAAACAACTGTAATATTCAAAGTATGAAAACAAAGAATTACTAATTAAATATTTGAAAAACTAAAAGTTTGTAACTGTAATCATCTCCCTTTGATAACTACCATAATCTTTTATTTTAAAAGTTTTTTTTTTATTCCGCAAGTTATTCAGGTTAGTATTCTTATTAGGTTTATCATAAAGTTCAAACCAATGCATTCTTTGACCTTCCTCAAGTCTATATACATCTGGTAAGAAGGGCATTCCTATTCTAAAGAGGTGTACATTTGGGTACCAGATTGCTGCAGGCTGGTTTTATTTACAATTCTAACAATAGATGTTTTTCTTTTTTATATAACTTTTACCATCTGCAGTCATGTCTTATGATCAGATCTTGTATTATTTCATTTGAATGATTTGTTTTTTGCAGCTTATTTACAGCCAGAAAACATTTTAGATTGTAAGAATTTTTGGGGGGGAGATAGTAATGTTTTTCTAATACAAGCCCTACTAATTAACCCATAGCTAGAGGAGAAGGTGAATTCATACCTTTCTCAAAGGCATTTGCATATAAGTGAATATAAAAAACCTGACTAGAATTGGAACTTTATTCTATTTCCAATTCCAAGCCACTATTCATTACACCACCAGCACATCCAAGTTTATAGCACCTGGCATTCCCAAGCAGTCACCCATCTAAGTACTGGCCAGACTGAGTGTTGCTTAACTTCAGTGATCATACGAGAACCAGTGTTTCAATCTGGTATGGCTATAAGCTCTTGAACTATTTAAAATAGGAATCCTCTCCTATCAGATAAATTATGCATCTAAGAAATATCAAAGAATTCATGAACTGAAAAACTGATAAAATAAACTAGGATAAAGATGTTAGTCAGAACAACTCCTGTAATGATTAATGTCAGAATTTCATTTATCAAAAATATTTTCAATTATAGTTATTAGACAAAATCTTCATTAATGCCATACTGAAGTTGCTAATTAATTTTGTTAGTAAGAAAGACAAAAGAAAAAGAACATTATTTATTGCTTAAGCCTTAAAATAGAAAAAGAAAAGTGTTACAAGGAATTGATCCTTAGGAGTTTGAATGGAACAATTAGAAAAATAAAGGATGAATGGAATTTTACCAGCCCATCAGAAAACTAGCAAATTGGATTTCATCTGAGCATCTTTTAAGTGTAATTTTCACAGGAAGTAATTTTTTCCTGTTCTCTTACCTGTGGCTCCAATTTCTGCATAAGTTTCACTAACTTGGCTACTTCGTTTGGGTGGATTTTCAGGACGATTTGCACGACGAACAACTACACCATCTCCAGATCCTCCATCCACCTATTAAGTCAACACTAATAATTAGATTGATGCATAGATTTAAATTTGTATTACACGAAATGATGGAAATAATGAAAAAGACAAACTGAAGAATTTGGTTGTGCATCAAAATCTATGAATCAAAGCATTTTTTTTTTATTAACCTTTTTCTGAAATGCTATAAAATCCTCTTCACAAAGAGAGCAGGGTACATGTGAACAAAAACTATTTTGATTGGTTTCAAAAGTCACAAAATTGTTGAGTTTGTATTTATTTTGTTCTTTTACTTGAGTAATTCAGTCAATATGCATTGAAAATCTTTAACTATTGAAAGTAGACCCGACTCTTTTTCTAGAGATTATTAATCAAATTGAAACATAATTACAACACTTGCACTAGAAATGCAATTGGAAGATTTTACAAGTTTGTGGGTAAGATGATTATATGAATAAACAATCAGAGTTCTAAATTTGAATTTAAACCAGTCATGCTACTAATATGTCAAGTAAAACAATTAAGTACTTCACATATTAGTATATTTACCTCTAACTCTAAAATAATAAGGTATTGATTCAAGTTCAGGTAAGTTGACCAATGCAAAAGTCAGCACGACATCTGTCAGGCAGTCAAGTTCAGAATATCTAAATGTACTGATATGACCTATTAAAAGAAACTTGTTTATGTCTAAAGAGTTGTTGTATACATCTAGAGAAATAGTAGCCTATTTTTAATGAAAAGCTATCTTATAAGAGCCAGTTAACCAATATAAAAAGTCATTTTTCATTAAATTAATTTTAATTGTTTCATTTTACAATCTTATAGCATCCATGTCATTTTATTACATGGATGGGCTGAAAATTTCATAGGCTGACTATGAAGGAGTAATGCTAGAACTGTGAAATCTTGCATGCATTAATTTCAACACTTCTTATTAATAACTGCATGATTTATTTCCATGTTTACTGACATCTGACTGTTCAAAGAAAATTTTATAACTAGTAGCAACTTCTCTTAAAAATTGACAAAATTTTGCATTGTGATGTTATCAAGTACCTGCAAAAAAAAAAAAGTAGAGTTTATACCCCAAGGACATTCATGCTGACATGGTTGGTACATTAGGGGATGCTGTTCCAGCTTTTTTTAACAGTGTAAAAGTGAACAGTTGAATTTAAGAGAGGAAGAGGGAGTCTTGTAGATGACCAAGGCCTGGACATTCTGCAACTACCAACACTGAGGAAAACATTGACCATGTTCACCACATAGGTGGCTGACTATAAATCAAATAGCCAATGCTATTATCATATACCATGAGAGAATTGAGAATATTCTGCACAATGAACTTGGCATGACAAAGGTTTCTGCTTGGTGGGTGCCATGTCTTCTGACACCTGATCAAAAGTGCACCAGACTGATTACATCACAGGAAAATCTGACACTGATATAGATCCAGCTGGTCTCCTTGGATGTTTCCTAACTTATGATAAGTGTTGGATTTATCACTTTGAGCCAGAGACAAAGAGATAATTCATGCAGTGAAAACAACCTGTTTCCTTTGATACAAAGAAGGCCACCAAAGTCATTTCATCTGCAGGTAAGGTTGTGGCCTCAGTTTTTTGTGATGCAAAAGGTATTGAGTTTATTGACTATCTTCAAAAGGGCCACACTATCAATGGAGAGTACTATGCCAACTTGTTGATGCAGTTATGAAGGGTTATCAAGACCAAACACCCAGAAGCTGATGAAAGGGGTCATCAAGACAAGGCTCCAGCACACAAGTTCTGAGTTTCAATGGCTGCTGTGCATGCCTGTGTCTTTGAACTGGTTGATCACCCTCCCTATTCTCTTGATTTGGCCTCATCTGACTATCATTTGTTCCCAAACATGAAAAAAATTGTCTGGGAACTAGTAGTACAGTGATGATGACATCATATCTGCTATTGATGACTTTTTTGACAAACAGGATGAAAGCTTCTTCAAAAATGGGATTGAAACACTGCAACACTGATGAAAGAAGTGTGTGGACCACAACGGGGACTATGTTGAAAAATAAACCTTGGTCACATTTCATGAGAGTATCTTGGTAAGCCTATGAACTTTATAACCAACCCCTGTATATCAGCATTACTGTGACTTGATATACAAGTCCAAACTTCTTCAACGTGTTATGTCCTTTCAGGACATGGGTGATCATGACTCTCCACAACTTCCTGTCCTTTGTAGTTTTTAGTAAATTTTGTCTTTTTGTTAGATTTCCAAATCTCTGTCCTGCCAAACATTTACACAAGCTCATTAGGTACATTATGCACTGCTTTACTCTGTCCCTTTGGTCGTCAATGTCAAATTAATATTCTCAGCATCCTCTGAATAATCTTTCTTTCTTTTTCTCAATTTTTCTCAGTTAACCTTGCCTAGAATACTGTACTTGTCAAATGCTTAATTTACTGACTTGTCCTCAAGGAAAAGTCAGTCACCAAAATCTAATTATTTAAAAGATAAAGTGGTGCATTGTTCTTTGTTATACTTACAGTAGCATACATATTCTCAGTTTCTGGAACAGTTTCATACATATTCAGCAGTCGTTGACGTGCATTGATGCTGGCAAGAGATTCTCGAGCAGTCACCTTGGTGTACGGAGGTTCAACTTTAACTGAAAAGAGAAAACATCAATTGTTTGATTTGGAAGTAAAAGATTTGTGCAAGATTACAAAGAGAAGTTCTACCATTACTAACTGTTTATTAAGTCCTGCAGACTGATACCCTCAGCTTTTAAATTTTATAAAAACTCTACATGTACACATAACAACCACATGTTCTTCACTGGGACTGAACACATCAAAATTTTCTTAATACAAAACATTTTGTAACCCTATTTATAAAATTCTAAATGTTTGAGTGTATAAATGGACGATAATATTGACAGTAGCAATATTTTACCTAACAAAATCTGTAACAACATTACTGGCAATTACTTTTTGAAATTTTGAGATTTTTTGAGATTCACTGATACTTTTGGACTAACCTTTGATGCTTTTATTATAATCTTTTCCCTTCCATTGGTGTCTTTTTTTATCATTTCACCCCATGCAAGACAATAAAGCCACTAAGATGCAAGGGGTTACCGAGTGTTAGAGAATATGAGAAAAATACTATTAAGGAGAGAGAACAATAAAAGAACAAGAATTAAGAAGAAAGAAGATAACAATCAACATTGCATTTAACTTTTTGAAGATCAAAGTTGACTGGGAAGCTAGAATCCAAAAGAGAGTTCCACACACAAGAAAAAAACTGTTAGAATAGAAATTATGGTTACATCTAGCCATTTCAACTGTAAATTGATGAGGCCTTACCACCAATCTAGTACTGCACTTAAATTCATAAAGTCTAGGTACCATAGAGGAAACTTCATCAGAACAATTACCATGAAAGTATTTATAGAAAAGGGATAGGGAAGCCATATTACGGCAATGGGAAAGTGACTGATGCTGAAATGACAGGCCCAATAACTCTGCAGATTCTTCTTTGGATTTTATCAAGAATCTCTAAATATATAGTAAGAGCACCAGACAAGATGTGGCAACAGTATTGAAAACCAGGACAAATAGTAAACTTATAAATAGGTAAGATAATTTTAGGAGAGAAAAATTGTTTAGCATGACACAGTGATCCAACTTTCCTAGCAGCAGGCCTGGCAATTGATTTAATATAATCTTTCCATTTCATGCTAGCAGAAAATGTTAGCCTGAGAAGGTGCAATGAGTTACTATCATGGAGGTTAGCATCAGCCATGCTGATGGAAGGCAAAAAGGTCTCTCAGATGATTGAGAGAGAGCAGTTTAATTTTCAAAGCATTAAAATTAACAAGACATTTCTTGCCCCAGTAAACATTGTAGGTCATTTTTGAGATGAGCTGCCAATTTGGCCATATCAATCTGATCAGATTTACTATTCAGACAGGAGTAAGTAGTTTATCATGTGCATAGATACTGAATTGAGAACTGATGATGGAAATTAGGAACAATGTAGGCCCAAGGATAGAGTACAGAGGGACGCCTAACAGTGATGTCTATCACATTCAGTAACTTTAAAGGAGTTTTGAATAATAATAATAATTGATGGTCATTTTAACAATATCTCATCCATTCTACTGCCATTCCAACAACAGAAAAGTCATTTGCCAGCTTGCTTACATGATGCCTGCACTACTCAAACTCTGTATGATGTTCAACTGGCTGGCACTATTGAAAGGAAGACACCTGATTCATTCAGTTAGCCTACCTACAACCCAGGTTGTATTGCATCAACAAGAGACACAGAATAATGTATCACAGGATGGTATTTGCCTATGGTACAATGGTATGTATACAAAAGTACAGGCTCAAGAAGAATATGGTGTCACAATACTATTTATACATTGCTTATTTTGAAACCTGTGAGCATTACTATAATCTAATTCTATTTCCTCTATATTGAGAGTAAATTGAAATACATCACATACTTTAGTTTTCTATGAATGTATGGAAATGTTTTGAAAGTACATTTTCACATGAGTGTCAATTACTAAGGAATGAAAACAACTATGTCTTGTTTTATATGATTTTCTTCCACAAATTATGGCCAACTTCAAAATCCCACTGGAGGAGTCTTTGAATATTTTTTATTCAAAGAATCTAAAAAGAATGCAACATGATTACTTTGTTTTGGGTTAATTACAATTTACATTATTTTAATGCTCATAAGAAATTTTGAATTCAAGAATTCTTCATAAAGATATTTTTAACATTTGTGTACCTAAGAGAAAACAAATGGTGAGATTTTTAAAAGGACGGAATATCATTTTTTTTTTATAGGAGTTGAATAATAATGAGAAATATGGAGATCATATAAAATCCAAAACCTCAAATAAAGTAAATACACACACACACACACACTTTCTACAAGAATTATTTTTTGTTATATAGCAAAAATTCACTTCCTCCTTAAAACTACAAATACCGAGAAATGGCATTTTTGAATAGCAAGTCTTTTTATGCAAATCTAAATGCAAATATATTTTATTTACAGGAAAAAGGTGATGTATGGATATGATTTCTAAGAATGGATGTTAGAGAAGTAAATCAAATTGTTGCCTTAGGTAGAATATGTCAATCAATGACCCTGTGATATAAAGTCATATTAAGCTTTATTTTTGCTTGATTTGGTACTTGTAGTCATTCTCCAATCATGTTTAGGCATTTTATAAAAACAATCTTGTCACCCAAGGTGAAATTTCAATATCTTTAGAAAAATTCTTAAAACAGCTAGACACACTACAAGTTTGGTTGGTAGCATTTAAGATAAAATAATGACAATTATAAGAGATAAAATAATCCTTGATGTGATAAAATAATAACTGACAAAATAAATCTACAAACGTTTGTAACAAATCCCTTACACTTTTTTGCATGTAAAATTCAGCCAATAATGACAATGATTAATAAATGGAAAATCCCTTTGCATCGTAACACACACACACCTTTTGTTAAATTTTGGAATAAAATCCTTTCAAAATATGAATTGAATTTTTAGATATCCCATTTAAAAACAATGCAATAAATAAAGTTCATGACAGCAGTAACTGGGTTTAACTTTGCAAATTTAAAAAAAATTTAAAATTGAAAGAAACCATTTATTTTTTTAAAATTTTCATAAATCTAAATCTTTGTGAATGGATTTATATGGAATTTAAAATTTCTTCAAAAAACAATCATAATACAAATAAAACAGCAAGTATACATAATTCGAATGAATTTGCCCCAAGACAAAACAAAGAATATAGTCTGGTTGGGATAGTTAAAAAAAGAAAAAGTTAGGTGTATGTTGTTGGGTTTTGAGGAGCACAAGTGGACACATTATTTAAGTAGTACATTTAAGTTTAGTACATTAATGACCTGTAGAGAACATATCCAACGTGATGACTCTAGTTGTAATAAATCAGTTAAACAGGAAAGATTCAATAATAACAGCTGAAGTTATTGATTATGTATTTAATGTACTGTGTGTGTGTATATATATATATATATATATATATATATATATATATATATATATATATATATATACACACACACACACACACAGTACATTAAATACATAATCAATACATTTAAAAAAGAAACTTAAAAAAATACTCAATATATTAAAAAAAAATTAAATTTCAATTTAGCAAATTGTATATTTTAACCTCTTCCTAATCAAGTATATTTTTAACATTGTAACATCTGTGTTAGATTTTCTTATAAAAATTTGGTAAGTGAAAATCTTTATTGCCTGTTTTAAACAGCTTTATTTCCTTACAAACTGACTCATATCTACAACAGAATATCTAATAATGTAATATGTACGTGTGTTAATATATTTTAATAAAAGAGTATGAAATAGCTTAAAACATGAATCTATATATAAGTATAAAGTTATGTATTCACTAATATACTGAAGCTCATATAATGAAGAAACTTTATTGCAGTGAAGGGAATTTTCAATTCATTTATACAGGCTAACTCAAAGTCAGCAAAATTAGGGATGATTTAACAGCTTACTGGAGGTAAGAACTTAAAATAACAATTTTTAGAAGAAAAACTGTCATAAAGCAAAAAAAAAAAAAATGCAATAATTTTTTTTATTAAAAATACAAAACTTGACTTTGTTCAGACTAGCACCTCATTTAATTTCAACTTTGAAATAAAAGCTGCTTTATAAAAAAAAAAAAATTTACACCAATGATAATTTTTTTGTAAACCATTTAAAAAGTCTGGTTAAAAATACTGTGCTTAACCTTGTTGGTCAAATGAGGACTCATGAATTTAATATGCAACAAAAAATATTAAAAATATGGATTTCATTTTCACAACCTTTGTTGTTTTTATTATTACATTATAGTAAGTGAAACAACAACAGTGAATGACATTTCTCAACATTTCTAGTCTGTAACAGTAGCAAACATTTCAATGATTCAATAATACTAATCTTCATGACAACATTAAGCAATAATTATGAAAAATTTAGTCCACATACAAAGCAGCAAAGAAAATACAATTAGAATTTTCATGGTAGCACAATAAGGCTGACCTTACATTGCAACTTGAGTTGATAAATTACAGCTAAAAATTGCAAGCATTCTCTCAAATACTATATATATATATATATATATATATATATACACACACACACACACATACATACGGAGAAAGTAAATCAATGATGCTTATACTTCAACAACAGACATTACTTTCAGTTAAAATTTAATTTTACTCAGTTGTTATTAAATCTTTTCTATTTCTGCAGGTATCTCTGAAGTTAATACAGTAAGCCAAGCATTATAGTCAACAATCTCTTCCTTTGTAATGAAATTAATAATTCTGCTCAGTAGGGCTGTAATTCTAGTTAAACAGAAGAGTCCCTTCTAGCATATTTCTAAAGACAGGTAAGCTCCAATTTCTGTCCCACCTAGACATTGCTAATTCTTTAGATAAGAACATGCAATCAATTTGAATAGTTGTTTTTTTTTGTTTTTGTTTTTTTACTGTACGTTAAACCAGGAATGTAAAGGTGGATAAAACAGGATGCAATGAATGGCTTGCAAAGAGATGTGCTTTTTACATATTTATTCATAACCTCAAGGTTTTATGGTTCACATTTTTCTCCTTTCTCTTATATTATGATAAAACACATATTGAAAACCATTAAATATTTTGATAAAAGATTATACAAGGCAGGAGCTTTATATTGCATGGAGTTCAGTGCCAAGAGAGTAGATATTCTACACCAAGTGAGAAGACTGAAATGTGTTTTTTTTTTCACCAAGGTCAAGGGGATTTCACTGAAATCTTGGAATTTAAGATTTTTATTCATTTATCCATCTAATCTGAAATCAGACAATAACAAGTTATAATTATGAAATTCAACAAAATATTTGCTAATCACATTTAATCTACACTACATATTAGCTGATAACCAAAATATGAACTTCAATTAAAATAAGAGTGGAGAATCAAAATCAATATTCTCTATAATCTTTAAAATAACTCACTTGGTCTTTGCATTATATTTGCAAATGTAAGTGTTTGTAAATAAATATACTTATAAGATTATATGCAGATAAAAAGACAAATCTGAAGAGCTCACAGCTTATTAATAATAAACATTCTAATTTTTCACTTTCATCTTTAAACTGTTCAGGGTTATAACTCAAGATACCTTAGCCTTTCACTAATGACACATTTCTTTTATGCCAGGTAAGCAGGTATAAAAAAAAAACTGAAGAAAAAGCACTGGCAATAGTTAGAATAAAATTATTTTTTATCAAAAACAAGTCAGTGATAATAAAAAAAAATGTAACCTTGTAAATTATTCTTGATAATTATTGATTACATCTCATCTAGACTTCATAAGATAAAAATAATTATCTAAAGCATAATTCCAGAGGACTGCTTTGTCAAAAGATCGTATCATTTTGTTCTTTCTACTGATTATGAAATGACCATTTGTAACAACAAAAGAATTCAATTCATAAAAATGAGAATCTTATGTCTATTTCTTATTAAGCAAATATAACAACTGAAACAAACTTCAGTAGATTACAAGGTTTTGTTTATTTTAGCTGTGAACAGTACAGAGAATCTGATTTCAAGTACCTTTGTAATTATACAGACCTTGGGCAAATTCTTTCATACATATATCCATGATGAAAATAAAACAAAGTAAAAGATTATATATATATATATATATATATATATATATATATATATATATATATATATATATATATATATATATTGACCTTGAAAAGAAATTCAGCATAAAAGAATAGGGTGCATGCATGGGTTTGGCTTCAGGAATGAACAATGCAATGCAATTTCAGAAGATGGAAAGAAGTAAAGGACCTCAAAAGGAAAAGCGTTGAAAGATATAAATATTGCAAGAGCTTAATTATAAAGAGGAAATCAAAATTATTTATCAATCTTGAAAAATTAAGAGAACAATAAGTACATATTTTATCATTATTTATATGCATAGAGAATTTTTTTCTTAATTTTTTTCTTAACCTTTGTTTAAATAGGGAAAACATTTCAATATTATTATTTATATAATATATACTTCAGAAATTTAATTCTTTGAAATATTGTATTTAATAAATGAGAGGCTTAGAAATGAAAAGTTTACTGAATATTTATCATCCTGCAGCTTTAATCTTGGTAGTATGCAGGACATCTGGGCTTATATAATATTTTTATAAAACATTTCTTCATTTCATTTGAGGAACAAATGTTAAAACAGTCTTAACTCTTAAAAGCATAACTGTTATTAAAGATTTTTGTCACTGATGAGGCTTAACTTCAGACTAACAAATTGAAAAACAAAATTCTAGGAAAGAGAATTTGAGTGATTTTTTTCCTTTAAACAAACAATTACTCATTTAAAAGATGATTGGTTATTCCATTTATTTTCAGTTGATCAAATTTCAAAAAGTTCAACTAAATTTACATTAGATCATACCAAGATCATAAATGTTGAATATTCAAGTCAAAATAGTAGAAAAAGGACATATGCAAAATATGATACAAAATGATGACAAGCTAAACAGAAATGTAATTCAAAATTGAAACTTTTCATTAATTTAAAAACTTTGAAGATTCAATCTGTAGAGAAAATGATCACCTCAAATTTTAATGTTTATGTCAGCATGTGTGTGTGTGTATGTATGTGTGTGTGTGTGTGTGTGTGTGTGTGTGTGTGTATTTGATTGACAAATTAAAACTTGGTGAGTTCAACCTGTTATTGTCAACATTTACAAGAATGACAGATGTTCAGGTTCAAATGATTTTAAAAGTTACACCATGATTGATTTTGTATAGACTCTAAGTATGAGGAAAAGGAGGAAGGCAAAAAGAGAAAAAGAAAAAATATCTTTATTCAAAAACCTGAAATGTTTTACTAAAGTTTACTGTTTTATAAAAGTGTTTTTACTAAAGTTTGTAAAGAATTAATATCACTGTTCAACAAGGGCATAATTTTACCAAAAATATCAAGTCAAAACAAAAGAAATGAAAATTGTACTTTAGTTTTCCTAGTAGTTTTTAAAAATTTTAGAAACAGATAAACCAAGACTGAGCACTTATGAAGCCCCCCCCCCCAATCAATATTTCAATGACCAAACATTAGAATTTTTGTGAGGGTGGAGAAGGGTTAAAGAAACTTAAGAAAAAATGTAGCAAGTGTGTTGAATTGTAAAGTGAATATGTGAAATAACATATGCACTCTCATGACTTTAGGTCGTTTCCTTCTTGGCCAAGCCAAGAACTTTTCAGCATCTCATAACAGCTGTTTTAATTCCCTTGTAAATCAAATAAAAATTCTTGCAGATTCACATTTTTTTCATGCCCAAGCAATCTAGAAATATCTTCCCATTTATTGCAGTAGAAAATATTTTTAGCATCAGAGTGAATGCTTTTCTGATCGTTTGCTAAAGCTTTCTTCTTCAACATGTTTCCAAACAAAATCCGTACAAAACACTCCAGACATTTTCCTTGTGGCTTCCCAACAAGAAGACCCACCTTTCCACAATTCATATTACCAAATATTATTATTATTAATATTATCATTTGTGTTTTTCAACTTCATGAACCTTTCGTATTTGTGCTCATTTATTGCTCAGTTTTGATGTTAGCACAGAAAATGTTGCGGGAAGAGAAAAGATATAATCTACAATCAAAATAACTAAGACAGACAGAATCAGATAACAGGGAAGTAGTTGATACTTGTCAAAATGCAAACAACAATAATTCCAAGTGAATGCAACTGGCTTAAATTTGAAGATCTCTTCAACAAGAAGCATCTGTATATGCATTTACAATGCACACATCAAAGACAGACAGAGACAAGACTGTCTGGTTTATAGAGTTATTGATCAATGCAGGATTGATTCTTTATCATAAAGCACAGAGATCTTTTTTTCCCCCAGTTATATCAGGATAAATCGAATAGTTTAGCCCGATTATTTTGTCTAAGAACTTACAAACTTTCGGTTATGTTTTCTTTTCTTTTCTATTATTCAAGTATTTTTGTTGTCTATGAGAAGGCAAAGTTAACGTCCAATTTTCAAAATTTTTCATCATTTTTTTTTTATATAAATAAAATCATGTTCACCAAAAGGCAAACACGAAATTAAAACTTCCACAAGAGTTTTGAATTTTATTATATTTGTTTCTATCTAACCAATCCAAAATGGCAAGTTTACAAATGGTATCAAGGATTTTACTAATATAATACTGTTACAACACACAACTAATATAAATATAATAATAATTCAGGTTCATATTTGAAATCTGAGAAGGAAATCGGATTGTAACATTTTAGAATGAAGTTTCCAGAAAATGTTGAATTGACTAAGTAGCCTGATAGTTGGCTGAAGTAGCTGCCCATTTCTCACACACACACAAGTGGCTAGTGTTTCAACCAAGGAAAAAGTTAACATCTTATTCTTCCCATATTTCAATAACTCATGTATTGAACTGAATTAAGCTTAACATTACTGCAGTACTTTCTTAATATGGTGAAACACAGGCATCAGCTTTTTAATAAAGTTACCATTTCCTTTGTCTAAGATTTATTTGCATCAAAATCTTACTTAAATTTAAACCAGTTTCATTGAATTACAATCAAGATATTGAGAAAAGAAAATAGCAAATCACTGATGCAAGAACAAATTCAATGAATACTGCAGGAAAGAAGGTATTATTTATAAACATAGGTTATGTATTTGAGTTCATTTAAAGTTCAATAAATAAAATTTATCTTCCAATTGGAATATAAATTGTTTAAAAACCAAGGAGTTTATATTTTCTTTTCTTTTTAAACATGAAACACTTAAAATTATAATTATAATGAAACAGGAAGCACTAATTACAATTAAAAAAATAAAGAAAACAAATTCAAGAAATATTCTGCATATGCAAATTTAATTCTTTTTGTAATTATTTCATGTTTATAGGTAAAATAAATATTAGGTTGTTACATACATTTGTTCATTTTTTTTATGTTCTGCAAATAATCTTTCATAGCATTTTTTGCTTTTTAGTAACTCTGGTCATCTTGTGAAACTGTTATCTAATGTTATTGAAATTTTATTTCAGATTAGACACCCCTTTGAGATGGAATGCCAAGTAGACAAGAATTAGCATGCTCAACAACATCTCTTTGCTTTTAATCAAGCTGTCAAAGCTTCTCAAGACATTTGTGCTATATATGGTGATGACTTTATTACTTCCAGAATGGCACAGAAATGGTTTTCCAATTAAAGAAGTTCAAACTCACAGATTCTCCACATTCTGTCTGGCCTGTTTAGTATGAGAACCAATTGCACATACTGATTAAAGAACCATGCCAGACCACGAGGGAATTGGCTCAAAAGATGGCAAACTCTCATGTTACTGTCACTTATCATCTTTACCAACAACCAAATGGTCAATGCTAAGTTGTATGCTGAACAAATGAACAGGCTCAAAGAGGCAATTCAGCTGTAAAACCTGACCAGTGATACAGTGTGATTATTCAACATGACAATGCTCGTCCCCATAACATGACCAACCATGCAATAAAAGAGATTGGTTGGGAAGTTGCCACACCCATCACATTCTCTTGATTTAGCTCCTTCAGATTATGACCTTTTTCGGTTGCTTTCTAACAATTTGAGGAGTGTTTTATTAACAACAATGTGGAGCTTAAAACGTGGCTTGAGGAATTGTTTTGAGCGAAAACCTACTGATTTCTATGTCAAGGGATTGAACAGTTAATGGAATATTGGTAGGAAGTCATAAACAATGAAGAGGAATACATTGCTGAATGATTCATCAGAACTATTAATAAATAATAAGTATTTTAAAATAAATTATAAAAAAAGAACAAATTTATGTAGCAACCTAATATAAACATTATCATTAGGAATAAATGAAGGAGTTTTTTCTGCAGGTCTGAAATATTCAGATAATAATTATTTTTAATACATTCAATGAATCCTAGTAGAAATATCCTATTTGATTTTTATGTATTGATTACATTAGGCTTTCAAAATTTTATTAAAAAAGTGAAATAAATAAAAATGATATTGAAATGATGTTAAAGGCTAAAATAAATAAAAATAATATTGAAAGGCCATTAAAGAAACTTTGTATAAAGGGATGCTGAAATGTCCTCAGCCTGAACTACTTCCCAAAATCTGATCAAATGACCAAACATCATTTTTATTTTGTCAAGCCAAGAGCTTTTAAGCATCCCTTCCTATAGCTTCATGTAATGAGAGCAGCAGATATACAAAATAAACATAACATAGTGAATTGTGATATTTTCAAAGAATTGAAATGTTAAATAATAATAATAATAATAATAATAATAATAATAATAATAATAATGAAAAGTACTCAATTCAATGGATGTTTTACTACTTTTATCTAAACAGCAAAACTGTACTTGGAATTTTTATGTCCCCAGAAACTTACTTCCTTCCCATCAATGCCACCCAGTAATTTTTTTGTCTTCTGATGATGTTGTTAACATTCCTTGTTTATTATATCTATGTTTATTTACTATTATGTTGTGCTGATATCATGCCAGTGAATTTAAATGATGAACAGTTCTTCATTTATTATTTGAATATAATTGATAAAATAAAAGCATCTACTTAGTTTATTATTTAAGTAATCATAGTAAATCAGGAATAAAAAACATTTCACTGACAGAATCTATAAGCAAATAAATTTCAATAGCATAAATGAAAATAAATGGGAAAAACAATACATAAATTTTTATATATCAAGAACAATTTTAGAGGGGAAAAACTATAACAAAGTGGAAAATGTTTTCATGCAACATATTTTGTCATTGGACTAAAATGATGTTTAACATTGATGTGACTACACATGTGTGCAAAGGAAAGAGGATGCTGAGAATTTTTAATTTACATTTTTTTTTGTTTTTAAATATATGGTTTTGGGCATAAGGCCAAGCCAATTTCATTTAGATTCCTTTTCACATTTTCATCACTGAATAGCCCACATTGTGATAATAAAAGATCTGACAAGAAAGGTAAAGTGTTGTAAGAACCTTGACACAAATTTATTGTGGATGATCTAGCAATTAATGAAAATGACTAAGAGAAATTCCAGGTTGGCTGATCTTTTGCGTGAGTGAGAGAGAGAGAGAGAGAGAAAAAAAGAAAATAAGATCTTTCCTAAAGAGTATTAGTGTGAAGCTGACACTAGTAGATTCAACCAAATTACTTACTTGGTTCATAATTATTCTGTGAAAAGTGGAGGTTTTTCCCCCTTCTCTTTGAATATATATTAATCAATGAAGTAAACAAGGGTGTATAATAACAGAATAGTCTATTTCAAAACTGTCTTGATTATACAATTGTCTTGGATTTGTCATAGTTTAATAACATTTCTTCAAAGCGCCAAGTACAGTGACCAAAACATGGTGATAAGAACAACAGGAGGATGTAAAATCAAAACAATCTTTATATATAAAAAATAAAAATAAAATTAGAACTTCCGTACAATAAAAACCAATATTAGTAGTTGTAACAACTAAATAAAAATAAACTAACTTTAATATTTTTAATGTTTTAATATTAATGAAAGTACTAGAAGGAAATGTAATTTCTCAATATAAAAATCAAAACTGATTATTTTAGAAGAGAGAAGAAAAAGCAATTTTCTTTTATTTATTTGCATTATTTACATTCAAACTTTTCAGTACCCTGTGGTTGCATCAGCTGGAATATGAAAGAGTAGGGATTAAAATCTACAGAAAATTATTACAAACTACAAATTATTTCTGGAAAAAAAAATGATGGACAGCAAATTCAATCAGAAGTTAAATGGTTCAGTATTGTACCCATCATTAGATGAATGGGTTTAAAAATCAGAGATGGTGTGCAGTAAAAACAGATAAAGTAAGTTTTCCCTCTGATGGGCAAGTGAAAGCATTTGCCATCTATCAGAGAAGATTAGATTAGACAAATTAGATAAAAAAGGCTTTATATGCTGCCTTTACAAAGGATTCATTTGTAGTGTATGAAGAATCCATAATGTGGTGCCTGCATCCAGACAAATCCATGGACATATACCTGGTAAGACTGGAAATTCACAGTACTGTTTGAAGGGATAACTGAATGTGGTCTAGAGTATGCATTCATAGCAGGTCTGCCAGATCAGGTGCGGCAGCCATACAACTAAGATGTAAGCATCTTCCCACCATGAGTAACATCATCTGCTACATATGCAGAATTGAGCCAATGAGATAAATGACAGGAAACATGCACGTTGCTATTGATGCAACTGAACCAGCCACAGGCCTCCATACTTTCTGGGATGAGGAGATATTAAATAAAGGATTCAATTTAGAATTCCCTGAAGGTTTATCCAGATCGATATACACCTAAGGAAGGCTGAAGAGCACAACAGCTGAAACATTGCGATAACAACAAAGATGGGGACAACAGTCCAAATAAAAATAAGTGTAAATAATATCTCAAGACTGTTTTGGAAAAAGAGTCAGGAGACAATGTATCAACACTAATCTCTTCTTTAGACAAGTAAATAAGATGCCACCTGTCGTCAAAGTCCATATCAACAAGACACTAGGAACTTATCTGAAGTCAATGTTTTGGTGGTAAAAAAAAAAAAAAGAAAAAAAAGTTCTCCAGGTTACAATCTTGTACTCAGAATGGACACTAGAAGGGTACTGTGTGGTGTCCACATTACACTACATAAATTTCCTTTTTTTATTTTTTAGTAATATTTAGTAAATTGTCAACAATTCTAAAATATTAGTAAATTTAGTAAATATTACTGAAAAACATCAAAATTTGAGAAATTTCACAACAAACAAGATATAATCCATATTTTAAATTAGCTCTACTTCTCTAAATGCCTGCTTAAACAGAAATTTATGCAAGTGTTATATATATATATATATATATATATATATATATATATATATATTTGGTGATTTTACAAAACAGTTTCTAATGCACAATAAAGCAAATTTAATTATGTATTTCCGTTATTGTTGCCATAAAACATTTTCTATAGTTTTACTAAAAACAAAAAAGTCAACAAGGTACTTACCAGGTTGTAATACAGCCTCAGCTGGTAGACCACCCCCAACAGCTCCCTCAAGATTTTCTTCAGGAGAAGAGTTATTACTTTCAATATCTTCATCAATGTAAGCCCGTGGGGGCTCAGGTGGGGGTATTTGAAGATCAGGACTTTCTAATGGTTCTATAACAGGGAGACTGACAGGGCTGGTGCTTCTACGGGGCTTGTTTACAATAGCATAATCATCCTCAATGATACGAGGCTGTCCATCAACCGGTGATGCACACAAGGGGGAAGTGGGTTCAGGGACCAAAATGCTGGTAGTGGTTGTTCCCCCTCCACCGCCGTTCCGACTAGTGTCAACACTGGCATAAGGGTCCTCCACGTCTGGTTTAGTGCTTGCACTCTCGCCAGATATCTTTGAGTAAGGGTCATCCAAGTCCTCCCCAGGTACGATGCTGTATGAGACATCTCTGAACGTAGTGCTTTCAGATGGTGAAACGACTGAGGAAATGGCGGCACGCTTTTTTCCTGAGATTTTGAGTGAGGCATATGTATTGTCTTCTTCACCATCAACTGAGGCATAAAGTTGCTCACTGCCATAGTTGTTGAAGTCTGCCTGCGTGATGGTAATGCAGCCGCTCTTTTTGACAATATTAGTTGCTTTTCCCACATGGTCATAAGCATCATCTTCATCGTCATCATCATCATTTGTACCTGGGGGCTTGGGCTGACCAAGATGATCATATGGATCATCCTCATCATCTTCATCATCCTCTTGACATGGCCCGTGACAGCTGATTCGACTATTAGTTAGATATCCATTTGATGGGTGATCAACCATTGCCACATCTGGTAGAGGATTAATATTTAGTTTTCCTGGTGGGGAAGGAAGCTGTCGACCATTAGGCAAGCCAGAACCATCAATGGATGTTGGTCTGCTACTGCTAGAAGAAAACAGAAAAGACAATGGAAGAATGATAAAAGTAAAATATATAAAGCTTCTTCATGTGCAGCAACATGGAATTATAAAGGCTTCATTACATAATTCAATGTACCTAACCATAATGTAGTTTTTCTTTTGTAATATTAATGCTTGCTTAAAAATACACACACACATAATACAGAACTGAAAATTAAATTTTTTTCATCCGCCTCAGCCAATTATTTGTTGATGTGGGTATTTTTTGAATTATATCATTAAAGACAAAAGCTTAAATTCAAAGATGATGAAACAAAAAATTAAAGTTATAAATTGAACACAAGTATTTCTCTATAAATTAACAAAAGTATAATCTTAACTGAAAAGCTCAGAAAATGAACTTCCCTGTGCACAATTAAAATAACAAATATTTGAAGTACTGACATTAAATATTTTGTTTATTATATATTATTAGGCTTACTATATTATTAAAAAAAATAAAATAAAAAACAGAACAATACGAGACCCAAAAGTTCTTTTAGACAAACAGGTTTCTCTCCTTCTCAATCATAATAACCTATTTTCAATAAAGACTGATAATGAACCAATGTAAATTTGTTGAAATATACTTTTTTTTAATCATTTCATCCCAAGCAAAGAAATAAAGCCACTAAGATGCAAGGAGTTACTGAGTATGAGAGAATATGAGAAAAAAACTATTAAGGAGAGGGAATTTAAACACTAAGCCAGGTAGAGAGGTAAAGATAAATAATTGATATCATTAAACCCAAAATTTAAAGTAGTCTTCAATCTAAATTTTCTTAGTGGCAAATTTATACAGAATTTATAAAACAAGCAGCAGCAGCATCAAAAGTGCTTCTTTAAAATGTTACCTATTTCTAATGAAACCTGTTACTTACTTTTAATGATAACAAATTAACATTTTTATAATGAAACTTTTACCATAAAAGGATTTCATGAACACAACCATTCTCTAATTAGTTTAAAATTTTGCCTAAAGTATTCTGAATCACTCTCCAATAAATCTTTTCTTTCAACAAACTAATTCCCAGCTGAGTTGCAACAACCTGGAAAAAGGAGACATTAGTTCACACATGATACCTTTTCTTATTTTCAATTGTAATTAATAAATGGGATTTTTTTCAATATTAAAAGGTGAAAATTTAAGAATGTATCATTGGGCTTTGATTAAATCCTTAACAAATTAATTCACTTTCAAATTAGCAAGATAACATTTTAATACCAAATGATAATCCTTTGGAGATTTAAAACAAGTTTGAATAGATAAGTAATCATAGCTGAAATTATTATAAACTCACATTAAAAAAGTTCTCCCTTGTACTGCCAAAGGGAGAGAAGAGGAGTGAGAAAAAGAACATGTGAGATATGAGTGAGAATGAGGTTCCAACTTATCACATTGAATAATGGTTTTTAAAAACCACTTAAGCAATACCAGCTCACATAGGAAAAGAAAGAAGGTAAAACAAGAAGAGAGGGAAACAGAGGAGAATAAGTAATAAAGGACCTAATAATGGCTATTTATGTATTCATTTCTTTGTCAGTAAATGTATTCTAGTTCAAATTTAGAAGAACTATAATTTTTTTGCAACATGCCGATGTCTATTGAAATCCTCACAGTATTTAGTATTGTTGAAGTTATTGCTAACATTTTTTGTCGTTTTTTACTACTGTGCATTATATTTTACCATAATGAAATTTATATAAAAACTTAAAGAAAAGAAAACAATATTGCATTTTTATTAAATAAATATTTGTTATTAAAATCATTAAATTAAAATCATTAAATTGTTTTCAAAAGTGGGAGTATTTTGTCTGTTAAATAATAAAACTTTTAATTTTCCCAAAAAATTGATGAAGATTTATTATACTAAGCTATAAACCTTAGTAAAATCAACTGTACTTTGTACCGCCTTATCTGTTTGCACTTCTCATGAAAATTTGGTTTGAATCAGTCAGTGTATGGCTATTTTATAGGGTGTGACAGATGGACTAACGGAAGTCAGAGAATTTTATATATAGATAGATGAGTCATAATCAGATGGAAAAATATATAATGCATCATGTGCATTTATAAGTCTTTATCTAATGTTTGTAACTTTTTGCCATATTAGAGTTATCACTATAAAAGAACAAATAATAGAGAGAGAAGGAGAATAAAAAAAGTAAAGGGAGAGAAGATGAAAGAGGAAATATGAGAGGGATGTAGATAAAGGAGATAGTAATCTGTCAGAGAGGTAAAGAAAATTCAAAATGGATGTTTTTGTTGCCTGCCAATACTATGACGCTAATTTTTTTTCTTTCATATACCAAAGCATGTTTGAATAAACTTTGGTCTGAAATCACAAGGCAACCAGGTGAAGAATAAAGAGAAAATAAAGTACAAAAAAGTCTTAGCAAACAAGAAATATTCTAATTGAATTAATGATAATTGACAGGTCACAGTGAAGGATCAAAATACTGTCAGCCAGTTTTTGAAAATGGTAAGAAAAAGCATAAATGCTAATATAATTCCACTCTTCATATTTCTGTGGAACATTGAGAAATTAGAATGACTTCAATTGCTTGACATTAAATTTTCTTTTTTTGGTGGGGGTCGGTTACAAGATTACTGGAAACATTTCTCACAATACTCAGATATCAATAAACATGCATACACATGAAAAATATGCATAAATATACACACATTTAAAGCTTAAATACCAAAACTATATCTATACAGTTACATATACAAAGAAAAGGCATGCACAAAGCACATGCATACACCAAAATGTTTAATAATTTGTTGATTTTTTTATTTAAAATAGAAAAATCTCTTTAATTGCATCAATGGAAAGAAATAAGAAATTTGATTTTATGCTTAGGTTTTTTTTTTCCTTTCATTTTAAAACTAGTCACACATGGTAATAACTTTCAGCAGTTAAAGCAAAAAAATAAATAAGGAGAGTTATAATGAAATTATTTTATTATATAAATAGATCAGGGAAAGAAAATGTAAATGTGATCTTTACATCTGTTTTTCTTTCTTTTTAGTGTTTCTTACAGTATTATCATAAAAGTGAACAAAACACATGTAAACAAATAAAAATACACAGAAGCTTGCCAACAATTTTTATTCAGATTAACATTTGTGTCAGTTCTTTTTGTCTTTGTATTTCTAATATGAATAAATCACTAGATGTTCAATGAGATCAGTCATTTGAAAACAAGACAAAAATGTTAATCTAAAGAAAATGCATCCTTCAACATATCTGATTTGGTTGAAAAATGGTTAGGTGGGAAAAAGCTTACTTTTCATGTAATATTTTTGAAGCCGATAAGGTGCTGAATGTTACAAAAAAAAAAGAAAAGAAGAGAAAGTAAAAAAATTAGTGAAACTTTCAGTCATAAAAAATACTATCACAATTCTCAAAAAATGTCATTTATCATGATTTACAATCAAAGAGCAAAATGTTTTCTTCAAATCCAAAAATAAATAAATAGTATCTAAACTTTACATTTAAGTGTATTAAAGAATGTAAAAATATGATAGAAAAATATATATCTGAATAATAGTAAGTAAATAAATGACAAGATGGAAAACTATATTATGACATGTTTCTTTCAGAATGAATGTCTTCAAACATGTCTTTTATATAAAAAGAAAATTTTTAAAAAAATTAATGAAATTCATCTTGTATATAAAAAGAAAAATATAATAAATGCCACTTACAGTTTACATCAAAACATTAAAAATAGAGAGACAGTCAAAATTTAAACCTTAATGTATGTAAATTTAGAACTTAACCTACTCATTCAACTCTTTATCACTTATTTTTGTTTTCAATCATTTCACATTGTATGAAGAATACTTTTATGAGAAAAGGAGATATATTGTATGATCCTGGATGTAAATTTACTACGCGAAATTCAAAAATTTTGACACTTTCATTATATTTTTACCTTAATAAATTTCTTTTTTTCTTTTCAAAAAGTTCTTTCCCTTTTAAAACTGTTCAATCTTCTGAGATTTCATATTTCATAAAACTATTTTCAAGAAAAAGTAAGTCCTAGGTTTGCTCTCTGACAGTTTTGGTGATCAGACCAGAGTTAACATTTTATATAAATTAGGTTTTTATCTGTACAAAACCTGTTGTGAGTGTGTGGGTATGTATGTATACACTTCCAGACAGTATAGACAGCAAAACTACCAAATGGATTGAACAGGTATTTAATCCCAGCAGCATGATAAGCATATTGAGGGTACACTAAATTGTGTTAACAAAAAAAACAAAAAACTTTAAGGACCAAAGTTACCTTCTCTTTTTTAAAGTTGCTATGATCATTTAAGGACCTATATATATATATATATATATATATATATATATATATATATATATATATATATATAGACATACAAAAACATATACATTTGTAAGTAGGACGGTAGTATAAAAAGATAATATATATATATATATATATATATATATATATATATATATGTATATATATATATATGTGTGTGTGTATATATATATATATATATATATATATATATATATATATATATATATATATACCCCAAGTATAGGATATATTAGAATCACATTAATTAAAACATTTGGGAGATCATAACCCTAACTCCAGTAGTACATTAACTGCTATATGTACTAAATTATTTAAAATATGTAATTGACCATTTTAACAGATTTTGAATGAAAATCAATCAAAATACATAATTTAAAGAATCCAATTTTTATTCAGTTTTAATAAAAGTTTCCTAAGAAAAAATACCTTACTTGCTAACAAATGTTTCCAGTGAAAATTACATAAACATTATCATGTATGATAAAAATAATCTACTATAAAAATTCTAAAAAAATATGCATATATAATATAAAATGAAAAAAAAAAAAATTAATTGAAATTTAGATCCTGTGCACAAGTAGCTTAATATGTTGATATTTCACTTTTTTTCATGCCCACAATGGTTAGATATGTAAGTAAAGGACTGTTAAATATATATACATATTTATAAATAGTTTGAATTATTTCTATAAGTACTGGATGTATTTTTAAAAAATTCTATGAAATATTTTCATATTAAATATCAAATTACATAGACTGACATGAAATGAAAAGATATTGAATCACTTGCTGAGTCTGCTACTTGGGAAGTTGGTTCACTGTGCCGTGCTAGACAATTTTTCTTGCCAGAATCTGTCTTACACCTTTATAAGACTATCATTTGTCCAAGAATCAAATATTGCTGCCACATCTGGTTTGGTGCTACTACTATGTATCTAAAGATTCTTGACTGAATGTACACTGTCATCAGTCCTAACTTAGCATCTCGTCTTCTGTCACTTTTCCACTGTCATAACATAGCTTCTCCAAGCTTTTTCTCTAAATACTTTCATGGTAACTGTTCTGATGAGCTTTCCTCTTTCGTTTCGCGTGAGTGTTTTCGTATTTGTTGTTGTGTCTGAATGAGTGCGTGTCAGTGTGTGTGCTAGGGATGGATGAATGTTCTATAATATTATAGTCCCGCATTGATTTCGACCAGCGAACTGGTATTTCTGCCACATTTAGTTATTGTGGGGGTTTTATTTACTAATAACATTTTCTTTAGTTTCTTGTAAATATTTTGTATTCATTTGTATATACTCATTGGGGTTAATTTTTAAAATTGTTATTTTATTCCCCTCCCCCCACAGACATTGAATTGTACATATGGGGACTAGTCAGTATTTTCATAGAGAGACAGTGAGGTATTATGGTGGTTGTAGTAAGAACGGTACGGATGAATGTGGTGTTTTGGTGTAAGGAATTTTGTTCGTACGATTGGGTCAGTGTTTGCGGCTAGCTAAGTTATAGTTAAGACAGATGAAGACCGTCCTATTTTCCCCAATCCCCCCTTTGGCCATGTGCCACATTTCTGTATTTTCGCAGAATAAATATCGCTTTCCTCTTTGGTACCTCAACTTCATGGATTTTTTTTTTTTTTTTTAAATCATTTCACCCCAAGCAAAATGATAATGTCATTTGAATGCAATAATGGTTTCTTTCACACTTCTTACTTGTGGAACTCTCTTCCTGCTTCTTGCTTTTGTGTTAAGTACAATCTTTAAAAATGTAAATGCAATTCGAATTATCATCTTTTGCCTCCTTAAATTTTGGTCTTTTAATGTCCTAATGTTTTCTCATTTTCTTTCACTCTCTGTAACCCCTTGCATCATAGTGTCTTTATTGTTTTGTTTGGGGGTGAAATGATTAGAACAAATATGTCCATCAGAGATCTATTCTAACTACTACAATTGTTTTCATTGAAGCACTGATACCTTTATATTATTTTCATTGAAAATAAGAGAAAATTATTATATTTATAATCAAACATGTAGAGATATTACATTTTTTTTTCTTATAGTCATATTATGTCAAACACTATATTGTAGGAACATAGTAACTACTTTTATCACATCAACTATAAAATAGAATTTAGGATTTGGTATATGTGGCCGCAAATGTAAATTTTAAATAAAGAAAATTGCACCACTTCAAAATTTTAGAATTTGACATTTACATTATAACAAAGTAGACAAATACTTTACTGAAGTTCTAAGAATATTTTCATTATTTCACACATTTTCAAATTTCATCTTTGTTGTTTTTAACAGGTTTTAAATATGTTTAACCTTCCTCAGGCAAATGGCACAGGTAAAAAAAAATAAATATGTCCATCATTGTCTATAAAGCTAAAAAATGCAATGTTAAAAATAATGAAAAAAATTATAAGAAAATTATAAGATAATGAAAAGCATTCTGTAATTATTAAGTTAAATGAACTCACTTTAATATACAAGAGCTCAATCTTTGCTGTTGCATTATTAGTTATTGTTCTGGTACAACAACTGTGCAACCATTGAATGTTTATTATGAGTTTTGTGCCTTCAGATTTTCTACCTTCATAAATGAATGTTGCCAGTAATTTACAAAGTCTCTAAAATACAGTAAGTTTCACCAATGAAAAAAAATGTATTAAGTGTCAGACAAGAAAAAAAGAAGCAACGGCAACAGATCTGACAAGCTTCAGTGTCCTTGCACTGGTAAGTGTCTTTCAGAAACAGCAGCTACCAAACAACAAGATGACTCAAATGTCTGTTATTTACAATGAGAGGATGCTGAAAAGTTCTCAACCAGATCCACTTCCCAAAATCTGACCAGAGGAAAGTATTTGTGATTGGACTGAAAACTTTTCAGCACCTCCTTGTACAAGTCTATCCAAATAGTGACAAGAATTAAGTGTACATAACTAAAATAATGTTTCTTCTACTTGAATAAAGAAGCAAATAAATATTAACAAAATAAACCATGTATATTTGAAAGATTACTTTTAATTAATAAATATAATTTTTGAAAAGCTTTCAATATTTTATATCAGTTGATCAAACTTCACTTACCATGACACTATATGAGATTGTTGTGGCATAAGTGGAAGTCTGGTTTGAGGCCTGCTGCAAGTAAACAATTCCCAATAGTCCATGTTGACACTTACATTTACTATGATCTCTACTGTGAATGCTGTATGGTCTGCTACTGCTGCTCTTACGAGGTATCAATCTTGGGTAGTATCTGTACCATGTCACTGCGCAGAACCTATTCTATGAATGTAGGAATGCTTCTCAAATGGCTCTAACGGAACAAAAGGAGCACTGACACTGATTGCAGTAGACTATCACCACATTGAAACTTATTGTAGCATGCATTGTAATCTAAACATGACTGAGTGCTACAACATCACAAGATGGCTGAAGACTTTGAAAAATTTATCAGAATATCAACTACACCTCATGTACACAGGCAGTATCCTGATCAAAATCAGCATTATATACTCCAGGGTGTTGCAATTGTTCTCTCCTGTCAGTGTGCATGTGTTATGAGTTAACAGCAAGAAAAATTTGAAACTCAAATTTTAAAATTACAGCCAATTTAATGGATTTATGCCAGAATTAGAAAATGTAAAGTAATAAAAGAACATCAAAACTGGGATGGGCCAGGCTGATCAGTTTCATGTGGAATTGTCAGGCTTTTGCTCACATCATTTATACAATAACAAATGGAAATTGTTGACAAAGATGTAGAGAAAAAAAATTCTATTTCACCGATTTTTCTCTTTTTAATATAAATTCATATTTTTTTTAAGAGTTCACAAATGTTAATATCTTTAACAATAGCAAATAGCATGATGTATTCTATTTAACCTAAAAATTTAAAAATGCAATTGAGATAATAAACTAGGAAGTATTAGTTTTCACATTTTTATACATCCAATACTTTAAATATAATATGCATTACAGAACTTTCTGAACACTAAAATCACCTCACCTGTTTATGAATAGATTCTTTACTGAGACTGTATAAAAGGGTGAGATTTTTTTTGTCCCAATGAACTTTCAAAATCTGACTTAACTATTCATAGTGGAGTTTTGATTCAAAGTAGACACAGCTTAATGCCATATTCTATTTGAGTGCGTGTGTGGATAGATATATTTATAATTTGCACTCATCAATCATGATTGGGTTTTGATTCAAAGTAAAATAAGCTCAGTTTCCAGATAGTACCTCTCCTTTTACACTAAGAGGAGGAGGGCAGGGTCAGTTATGATGACTAAGGTCTCCCAACAGGAAAGTACTGAGGAAGATTAGTTAGATTTTTCTATTTTTTATTTTTATAATAAATAGCAAGAGAAATAACAATGCTATTATTACTGATATTCTGAATTGAGTCATTGGGCCTTCATTATTCAACACTTTATTACCCTTATCCTTACTGTTTTTATCATTACATTTTGGCTGTATTCTTGGGCCTTACTAAAATGTATAGTTCATGTGGTTGTTCACTCCCTGCAACCCCTAGAGAAGCTTGCTTGGTGAATGAAGCAATTGCATAATTCCCAGTGGTGCAAATGATTTGTGTTCAAATACAAATCTTCAAAGTAAGTAAGCCTGAATCTTCCTAGTAGCCATTTCTGTATATTTAACCTTGTACTGGACGGAGTATAAAAGTTCTATGTATGAGTATTAAAAGATTCTTGTACACAGGTGCAATCCAATATAGTTAGTATAGGAAGAAAAGAAACTACTATTAGATTTTTTTGGTGAAGGAATCTTTAATATTCAAGTATTGGGCAGTCTAAAGAAGACCATCGAATGCATCAGCCAAAACATTGTGTTAAGAATAAAGATATTAGTCTGAATAATGAGTGAAATAATGATAAAAGTGGTGGTAAACTATCACGGACCAACAAACATCAATTAAAAAGGATAAAAAGAAATAGCTTGATCAAGTTCTGAAGAGTGAGGTATGAAAACCTTTCAGCTTTTTTTCTTTTCTTTTTGATAATCTTTTATTCCTCCTTTTTTTTTCATTGATCTTGCATAAAATGTATCTGTTTTAATGGCTATAATAAAACTTTGTACCGTTTAAAGAAAAAGACCCCGATTTACTATAAAATCAATTTTTTATAATATAGCAAAAGTGGCTAGAAAGGTGTGTGTGTGTGTGTATATATATATATATATATATATATATATATATATATATATATCTTTAGGAAAATTTTAGCCAAAAAGTAGCTTTTTATTTGTTATGTTTAGGGCAATAGAGATATATTCTGACATGATCTCACTGAGTTTTACATTTTCATAGCAATCATAAGGCTTCCATTTGACTAAAATTTGAGTAAAATATCAACATGATCTAGGAAGTATTTTTCAGTTTACAACATGCAATGTTGTATCTATAACCTTCAAGTATTTTTTCATTTGAAACAAATGATTTTGAGAAACATTTTAAATATTGAAACTTTTCTTAAAATGCATAGGAACCAAGAATTCAGTCTGCTGTCTAAATTTGTGTTGTGTATTAGTGTCCATCTGTGTATAAAGGTTGTTTCCCTCTATTGTAATATTTTGACGAATAATTTAAACATTTTTAAACTTGTTGACATTACAGACAATGTAGTGTAAAAAAAACAAAAATTAGAAATTTACCAATACTGCACAAAAAGTGTAAATGAAAGCTGACAGGCTTTGCAATAATGGCAATGTTCTTAGTGACTGCAAGTCACCCAAAAGAAGGGAACCTACAAGCATCTTGGGTTGTGCTACCAAGGAAAAAGGCAACTTTGATTGAATGCCTCACGTTTCACAAGAATAAAAACAATGCAAACAAGTAGTGAAACTGAATGGACAGAATGTTTGAAATAATAATTGTGATTCAGTATTGGCGTTGTTTGTTGCATGGCTGTCAAGGTTGGTCTAACCAAACAAGTGCTTAATAAAAAAAATAAATAAAAAATTTTATATATATCGTAAGTAGGATACACTTTGTGACTTTGATGGGTCATCAATAACTGGCATAAGAACAAAGAACTGGTTATTTGTTTAGGTGGCTAGGTCCCTTCCTGCTTACAAGTCAAGTGACAAGAACACAAAGTTCAAAATCAGACCACCCACAAAAGTATACGATGAAAACATTGGATGTCAAAGAAAAAGGACCTCAATATCAACAAAAATATATCTTATTAATCTGAAAGATCCATTACAATCTCTCTATATATCACAAAATAGAAGCCAAAAAAATGAATTATGTCATAGATATTGCTTTGTTTGAAAAATAATTAAAATTCCTCTATTCAAGTACATAAGATTGATTGATTTGCTTTTACAGCTTATCAACCCTTTGTGGGCCATTTGAAGACAAAGCACATTTTGGATTGTAAGAATATTTTTTTGCAAATGAGTAATGCATTAACAAATCTATTTTTGTTGTTTTTTAAGAATTTTTCCAGATACATGTCCTACCCATAGCTGGTGGGAGGAGATGGGTTCATGTCTTTTACAAGGGTATTTGCATGTAAGTGAATGTAACAAACCTGACTGGAATTTGAACTTGGTTCTCTTTCCAAGCTGTTATCAAGTACATAAGAAACATGTATAATCAATCATATTTTTAAAATATATTTTATGAAAAATTTTACATTTTTCATAAAAGTCTATATAACTTTCAAATACTACTAAATAACATTGCAGAAGTTTTTCATTTGAAGATGATAAAAAAATGAATTAATATACGTCACAAAAAAAGAAAATATCTGGAAGGATATTTGTCAACATTAATAAAAGGCAATGATTCTCAACTAAAAATCAACTATGTCATGTGTTAGTAGAAAATTTATTTTTCATGATTTGAAAAATATGAAATGAACTTACTTGAACAGGTCAGACGTCCGACTATTTACTGCTGGGATTCCATTTGACAGTGGAATTATTCCAGTCTCAAAATCCAGTGTCATATGTTCACTCTCAATAATTGACTGTAAAAGAAATATAGATTAATATTAATAAAGCAACGACTGCACAAAAATAAATTATCTCAATGGAAAAAATAGTTTCCAAAACAAAACTGAGAGTTCACTTTGTAAACAACCATTCTCCTATTTACTACATTTCTGACACAAACAAACTTACATATTGATCAAATTAGCTGAATTTTATATGGATATCATTTTAAATGTTATTTTTAGTGGCTACTCATATTTTAGTAGATGCTCCATTCATTTATTAAACAGTATATTCATTTATTTTTGTCTACCAGCCTGAATATTTGAGAAATCTTATTTACTTTATAAACATACACACACATACATATATATACACCCCTGATCAAAATCTTAAGACCAAATACAAAAAGGTTAACAAAAAATATAAAATACTGTTACTTTAATCAAAATATATTTGCAAAACATTTACATTTAATTAGAAAATTTAGTTTATCAACAAACAAATGAAAATTTTAAGCTTTTAACTGATTGATTTAAACAAACATTGAAAAAAGGATTTTTGGGGTTGGTCATAAAGATAAAACCATGTGTGAAAAAACAAATTACTGACAAAAATTTTAGAACTCGTCAGTGTGCTCATAGCTTCAGGTGTGTAGACATCTACATAGCTCATTTCCAGTATTAAATTTCAGATTTTAAAGTGACTAAGGGTAAAATTTTAATGAAGTTCGAACAGGGCAGGACTGTTGAACTTCAAAGACGTGGTCTTTTGCAACGAGCCATTGCAAATGAAATTGGCCATATCAGAACTGTCATTGCTAACTTCATTAAAAATTCGGATGGATATGCTTCTAAAAAAAAAATCAAGCAGTTGCCCCAATAAAATCTCACCATCTCTAGACAGACGCATCAGGCGAGAAGTCAAAAGAGATTCAAGCCTAAATCAGATAAAAGCGAATACAGATGCTGAATGCAGCTCTCGAACAATTCAATGGCATTTAAATAAGAAAGGGTTTAAGAACTTGAAACGGCTGCAGAGGCCTTGCCTTCTTCTTCGCTATAAAACCTTCCTTTTACAATTTGCTTCTGATTATTGAACTTGGGATGTGGATAAATGGAAGAAAGTATTGTTTTCAGATGAGAAAAAAATCCAATCTTGATGGCCCAGACTGTTTTCAGCGTTACTATTATGCAAAAGATATCCCCAAAGAAATTTTCTCAACACGACACAGCGTAAAAAGGTTGTCAAACAGCTGCTAGTTACATTGACATGTTAAGAAAGGCATCGCTAATTACTGAAGGCCCTCATCTATGTGGAGAAAACTGGATTTTCTTACAGGACAATGCTGCAATCCACAACACTCTCCAGATCAAAACCCAATTGAGAATGTTTGGGGATGGATGGCAAAAGATGTTCATAAACATAGATCACAATTTGAAACTGTGGATGCTCTTTGTGCTGCAGTTTATGCATCCTGGGTGAGCATCCCAAGCACCCTCATGCAGAAGTTAATAATGAGTATACCAAAGCAAATTTTCAAAGTCATTCACAAAAATGGAGGATATACTGAGAATTAAATTGTCGTTGGGACTTATTTGTTCTGTATTTGCTATTTTTATTTACATGGTCTTATCTTTATGACCAACCAAAAAAATCCTTTCTTCAATGTTTGTTTAAATTAATCAATTAAAAGCTTAAAATGTTCACTTGTTTGTTGATAAACAACATTTTCTAATTAAATGTAAATGTGTCGCAAATATATTTTGATTCAAGTAAAAGTATTTTATATTTTTTAAACTTTTTGTATCTGGTCTTAAGATTTTGACCAGGGATATATATAAATATACACACACACATTATATATATATATATATATATATATATATATATATATATATATATATATATACATACATACATACATACGCATACAATAGCAATTTATCCCCCAAAATATTTTTGTTGGCCATTATGTCCTTGCTCCTTTTTGAAAATATAAATTAAACTTTTGAATATATTTGGTAATTTATTACTAGAGTTAATTTAAGAGGTCTGAGCTCTTTAGTTTTATATAAGACCAAATTTTGTGGCACAATGAGTTAAACCATAAAATGAATTTATTACTTTACTTGTATTTAAGCTAAGCATTGTTCAGTGAAAAAAAAAAAAAAGATACCACTACTTCTTCTATGTGCTATGTCTCTTTAGGACTTGAGTGATAACGGCTCTCCACAACTTCCTGTCCTTTGTAGTACTTGGTAAGGTTTGTCTTTTTGCTATCTCTCCTAATCCCTGTCCTGGCAACCAAACTCGTCAAATTTTCTATGCCATCTTTCCTCATTATATGCCCTAAAAATTTCAATAGCCTCTTTCTGATGCTAAGTATAAGTGACATTTTTGTTTCCATTTTCCATGCTGAGTCCATGGTATTCCCAGCATCCTTCTGTAGAACTTTGTTGCTTCAAGTCTTCATCTGTAAAGGGAATATCTAACATTTACTGCTACATATGAGGACTAATATTACATTTTAGTACTCTGGATGTAACAAAGTTCAGTACTCTTTTCCTTGTTTCTAACAAATTTTTTTATTTAAATTTTTGTACTAGTTTGATTGTGGTATCTCCAATTTGTAATTCACATGTTGGGTTATTCCTTTTGCTGACAACCATACATTCTGCTTTCTTACAATTAGTGGTTAGTCCTTTCTTCTCACTTCCTTTACTACATTCTGTTGAAGTTCCTTTGGTTTCCTTTCCATATCTGCTATCAACACTGTTATCAGCATATCTAATGACAGTGCCCATGAATAATGAATTCTGGTGCAACTTCTAATTCTCTCAAGATTGCTTCACTATAAAGTTTGATTAAGTCTGATAAGACACATCCTTGTCTTACATCTCGTTCTATTTTTGAGGATTTACTAAATTCATTTTCTATCCATATGCAGATGATTTCCTTTCAGTATAAATCCTGGATAATTCTAATATCCTTCCCAAATAAATCAAGCTTACTTAGCATTTCCAACAGTTCTTTGTGAAATACTTTATCAAACACTTTTGCATCATCTATAAACACATATAAACATCCTTCTTTATTTGTATTGCACTTTCTGATATCATTCTGAGTATAAATATTGCATTGTTCCATTGTCTTTAATGAAAACTCACTCATCTTGTCCTATTTTCATTCTAGTTCTGCTGTGTGCTGCATTCATTAGAATTCGGAAAATGCAATAAACAGGCATTAAATTCTATCACATTAGCATTTTATTATAGAGGATAATTACCTTTTAATTTAATATAATTGAAATAATATTAGGAATGCAACTTAAACATTTATCTTTCAATGCTTAACAACAGTTATCTCATCTTCTGGCAAAAGAAAAACAAACAGGTGGTACTGATACCTGTGAAAATGCATAAAAGTTGACTGTGGAGAATTAAACTGTTTTGGTTGAACAATTTTACTTGCTTTTATTCATATTTAAACCAAAAGATAATAAAAAGCAACAACAACAAAAGGAAACACTGCCAATAAAACAAAAGCAATTCATGCTAGCAGGAATTGATTAGAAAAAGAGATTGAATCACTTGAAGTTGTTCACATTCAACTCTTTACTAAATTCACTCATCCAAACATCTAATCAAAATTATAAAGAATATGTATATGAAATTAAAAAGGTTAGAGAAAGGCATTACTTGAAAAACTAAATTAACAAATGTTACAATATGTTGTCAAATATCTAATTATATTTTAAACCAGAACACAAACAAAAATTGTAAAGTTTGTTCAGTTTTGCATTTACATATTTGATTTGGAATTTTTTAAAAATCTTTTAAGGAAATAATATATTTAAGCAGAAAATATTTTTCTTTACAATATAGTCAAAGTGGCAAGTATCATCATATATAACATATTTCCTTAGAAAACAAAACTCTAAAAAGGAATATTGTTTATTAGGAAAATGTTTGAAAAGGTAGAATTCAGCTTCAATTTAAAACAAGCATTAAAACAATGTAAGAACATTAAAATGGCACAAAACTCCAGTGTCAATGAAAGATCCATGAAACTATCTTAATTGAATAAGTCTACCTTTGACTCCCTGAATTTGATTTCATCAAAATCAGGCAGTCAAGGGTAGAGTTTGAACATTAATTTTACAAAATATCAATAACCAATTGAAACATGGTAAATACTGATTGTTCTTTGAAATTCTGAGATTAATTCATTTTCATTTTTCTATTTAAAAGAGTAAACTCATCTTTACTAGTTGAAATTATTATTTTGTATTAACTTTCATCAAGTGTATGTTGCCTTCAGTCTTCTTTAGAAGTCAATCAGTACTTTTTTTTAATCTCCTCAAAAAGAATGCTATAGTACAAAGTGACTTCTGAAGCCCAACAAATACAGTATAGTCTTTAGGAAAGCCAAAGTACACATCAGTCAAAATATTAAAAAAGCAAGATGGAGATCCAAGTCCAAAAATTGTGTGGAAGAGAACAAATATACATCGGCGATTAATTTTTTTTCCTTTTTAAGTTATAACTAACTTTCACAAAAGAAAACATTTACATGAGGGTGTACAGAAAAGTTCTTGGCCCAACTTGCTTCCAAAAATCTGACTAAACAGAACTTTTTGGAACTTTTCAACACCTCCTCAGACTAAGTATTGTAGATTTTATAAGTACCAGATAACTAACTTCTGTTTCTTTTCAAACTGAATTTTCCTTCATTTTGGCTTGTTGGTTGTAATGAGTATTACTACTCTGTGGCCTAAGTCACTTATTTTCTACAAAACAAAGGAAATTAATGTTTAAGAAACTGAGAATAAAAGAAAACATAGCTGGTGTTTGGTTTGAACTCCAAGAGGTTGATCTTGTTTGAGGGGAAAAAAAAAGGTTGACTTTGGGAGTCAATTCCAAAGTGAAGTGGCAAGACAAAAATAGGCAAGTAATTATTGCTGAAGCATGTTTACAGTAAGGATGTTTTGGACATGCAAACGTTCCCTTAAGTGCTGCTAATGCTTTAATTGACATCAGCAAAAGTGCCAGAAGTTAATGAACAAATAAACAAGATTTCAAAAAGGAGTGGATAAAGGAAGTAAGCACTAGCTTGACACTGGCAGACGGAAGTGTTTCCCTATAGAATATAATTCTATTCTTACATCATGTAATATCAGCAAATATTTAAATGTATTGCAATCAAAATTATTTTTATGAATATTTAAGCATGAAGTAAGTCGTGAATTTAATGTTGGCCCATAACTGGTGATTCTAAAAACCTAAAACGTATGTAGGTAAAATTCTTAATTTGTGGTAGAGAGTCATTAAAAATATATGTCAAAGATGAAGAGAAATTAAAAAATATTGCAATCAGAACTTGGAGAAAAAGGATGTCAATTGAAGGAAATGTTAGCATTAGTTAGGAATTGATTAGAGAGACTTTGTTTTTTGTTACTTGTTTTTTTAAAATACTGCAAAAGCAAATTTACCAATTTATTCTGATGCTGAAATTTTGATTAAGTTTTTTGTTATGAAATAAAAGATCATAAACCTGAAAATACAAAAGGGTTTTATTATTTTCTGAAATTATGAGATGAAGTAGTTTCATTATTGCATACTTTTTATTTATTGTCTTCATTTGTTTTGTTTTGTTTTTGCATATTTCAGCAGATACATTCTTTGGCTTTCTTCAGGTGTATATGATAATTTTTTACCTAACAGTTCATATCCAATAAACAAATAAGAATTAAATTTACTTTGCTCAACAATATGACATGAGTAAACATTGATAAAATATATTCTTACCTACCTACAAATTTTAGATTTATAACTTTCAAATTGGAAGATGGTTCTGAATTTCTTGTGAAAAACTAGATACAAATTTTGTATCATTGGTCACAGAGTGGTTAAATTACTTAAAACCAATTCAGAAACACTGTGTTGATAGACTCTGAATTGACAGAAGGGTTCACATCCTTTAATTTTCTGACTCATTTAGACTAGGTTAACTATTTGTTATAGAAATGTACATTAAAAAAGCTGTCATGAAATAATTATATTTACATATTGAAAAGTAATTTTCTGTTTTTTTTTAACTTTGATGTGGTGCAGCCAATTGCAAAGTGCAATTGCTTACTTACCCGGACTACGTCGCTGCGGTTCTCATTCATCGACTTAGGCGCGTTTCCCGACCTGCCTTGCTCTTTCTTACTGAAATGTTAATTAAAAATGTTTGCTTTTAATTCAACACTCAAGTGGAGACATGTATTTCAAATCAAAACAATTGTTACTGTTTGGCTTCAATTAACAATGTTGTTTAATCGTCTTTGCATTAAAGAGAAAGTAACAAATGAAATGCAAATAAATACAAGTCTTCCAATCTGACCAGGTCAATGAACAATGGGGCTGAGAAAAACCCTCAGGTTTTACCAACTTTATTTTTTTAAACAGTTGATCAGATATTTCATACTAATTTAATGAGATAAGATAAACAAATGTAAAAGAAAAAACATCAGCATTTAAGGCAATCTCTTTGAAGAAAAAGATTAGATAAACAGGAAAATAGTTACTATAGAAATGAACTTTTAAGGGACAGGTTTCAACAAAACAAGTTTTATATATTGATAATTAAGTGCAGATTTTGTTCACACAATTTTAACTTCAGCAGAATTTTCATTGTATCTTTAAGAGTTTGAGTAAAGAAAATAAAATAAAAAATGAACTTCAAAAGTAACGTAAATATATTTCCACTTGAAATTTGAATTTCATAGATTTTTTCATGTTATTTATTCTGCAACTTGGGCAAGTTAAAAAAAAATTTCCATTTGTCTCTAAAACCCAAATCTAGAAATTAGATATTTTGGTTTGAGTCTCCAAATGAATTTCCAACACTGGTGTATTGCAGTTATTTTTATATATGTAAATAAAAAGATATACACATAACTCACAAAATAAAGTTACCATAAAGTAACTTGAAAGTAGTTCAGTTTGTGTACATTAATTTGTTTTTATTTTTGCAAATTACACATATTACAATTTTAAAAGTTATCTTTTTTCAAAAGTAAAAACAGAAAAACTTCATTATTTTTTTTGTTTTAATTTATATAGTTAACTTTTACATAAATTTAAAAATGATTAAGATTATGAAAACTGATAAGAAATTTAAAAGAATATAAGAGTCAACAGTATAATTATTATTATTGTGGAGATCTCAGATCTTGAGCAAATTGAATGTGTTGATAAATCAAAACTATTTTTTTTGTTTTAGCAGAAACTTTCAGAAAACATGAAGCACTTATCATACAATATCTTTTTCCAGTGAGTACTATTGCCTTTCTTAATTCAGTTTTATAAAAATTTTGGACCAGATCATCACTGTCATAAAAGCACAGATAACTTCCATTATCAGAGCAAGAGAAAGCGAGAAAACTTGAAGCAGAAAGTTACAGACAAAAAAAAAAAAAACATGCCTGTTGTGTGTGTGCATGTGTATGTATGTGAGTGGAGTTGGATGAGAATCTGATGTAAAACCTGAAAATTTTTTATCTCGACATATTTTAACGTTATTCCAGCATCATCAGAAACTTAATTTAATTTCACAAGAAAAAAAAACAGCAAAAGATGGGATTCACATTAAATATTTGAATGCTTGATTTTTACTTTTACTGTATTATAGAAATTAGATCTTAACTAATTTCAACTTCCCTAATTCAATTTAAGTATCTCACACAGTTTCAATGCTATTTTATTATAGTAAGAAAAGGAGATATATTGAAATAACCTGGTTGTATATTAATCATAGAAGACTCATAATGCATCTTTCTCTGAATAAATTATATTCACTTTTTATTAAAACAGCGTTTTCCAGGTCAAAATTGTGATAATGAAGGTTTCACAATGAAGTACATTGAGTGTGCTTTTAAATGAGTTTAAGTCTCATTTATGTTGATATATTCTATTCATTAAACCTCAGGATGTTTTGCCAATGTATTTTGGGGGAGACTATTTGGGAAACTCATGTTTCTGATGTAAAATTAACTGTTTTTCATGTGTTTGTAAATTTTTATATTGAGATTAATTAAATGTCTTTCAAGTCGATTACTGAGACTTTGTAGGTAATATAACAAGACTAGTTTTTTTTTTCTTTTTATATAAAATAATTATAATAGTGGTGGATTTTAAAAGTATTTTTTACATATTTTTTTCTACAAGTAGATATTTGGAAATGCAAATTAAATCTTTAATTATACCAAATGTTATCTTATTGTTGTGCTGTAAACAGAAAATTTATGAGTCAATTTTTATTTGTTGACTTATGTTTAATTTTAAATCAATATCAGTTTGAATGATTAATATATCAAGAAAATATAAGGAGTTATTTGTTTCTTTTTCATATGTTGTTCACCTGTATGTTTGATTTAGTGAAGTTTATCTAGATTTAGTAATTTAGTTTTGTATAGATATATTAATTAGTAAGGCATTATTTATATAGTGAAAACATTTAGTATTTTGCTGATGATATTTGGAAATGGGAGAAATTCTATAAAGGTGGTGTCTGAGAAAATGCAGACATATGTCAACTGGTAAGTTTACTCTTTAAGCCATCCAAGATTTCAATTTGTTGATGAGAGCAGAAGAATGCTTAAGGTATGAAGTGCTGATTGTTCTTAAGAGAAGCATTAAGATTTTAGCTAGAGCTTTTGCTAAGTTGTGAGGAGACATCCTATACCAGAGGAGATAATTTGCATTGGAGTGTCGCCACATCTCACAGAGATCAACAGAAGAAATGGCAGGCAAGAAACCACTATAACATCTCTCAATGCACCAAACTACAAGTTTACAATGCCGTTGTCTTCTCTATGCTACTATATGGCATTGAGATATGGCCTCTCACCAAGATCCTCACCTCTTACATCCATGACTGAGTCCTGCAACCTCTGGATCATCGATCTTGCACTACTTCAATCTTGTGTGAAATGAGGAGCTCTGCCAGAGTACTGGTCAGCTGAGCATTCTCCACACTACTGGTCAGCAGTGTTCTCTGGCTCAGTCCGTCCTATGATGACCACCCTGCCAGAGTTATTTACCAGTTCAACTTCAGATGACTTCATGGCATACCACATTGCCACTAGAAGGATATTGTCCACCAAGACATCCAGCAGATTAATCTGGTGCTGGAGAATGTTAAGATGCTCGATCAATACTATGAGAGCTGGAGGGACAAGGTGACTCTCATAGGCTCAAGAAATTTAGCAGCAATGGAATGTTGTTAGGTTTGTGTTTCTGGTAAACCATAGAGTTAAGGTATCTTTGGATGGTATTCTATTAATCATAATCATGTTTCATCTTCATGTGATGGTGTGTGTGTGTGAGAGAGAGAGAGACATCAAAATTTAATTTTAATAATTTAAAAATTTTTAGGCAAATATAGAAAGCTTTGGAAGATGTGGTTTTCCCATTTTTTACCTGTTTCATTTTATCAAATTTAGGGGACTGAATCAAGCTTATACACACACACACATGTAATGAGAACAAAAATAATATAAATTCTAATGTTCACAGCATTAATTCAAAAGTGGGCTCAATACCAAGAGTAGAGCAATAATTATTTATTAAAATTTTTTACATACAGACAAAAACAACTTACTCACTACAAAGATACATTCTTGTTTCAGTGCATCTGCATCTTGACTGGTGAGAACCAAAAATGTTTATGAACAATTCTATTTACATGCAAGCTGCTTATGAAAAAAAAACCCCAAAAAACATAGGGAAACGGAGTAGGGTAAAGAAAAGGGAGAAAAGAGAAGGAAAGGAAAGAGGCTGACAGAGTAAGACAATAGTATTTATGAATAGCAGTTTGGGCAGTGAAAGAATGTTGAGGTGTTAATACAAGGACCTGACCCGAAAAGTTTTAAAAATGCAGAAGTGTCTGCTACAGTTTTTGATACTGTGCAACGGTCAGAAATCTAAGCAAAGTATGCCAAAACTCCCAAGAAAAAGGAGAGAGAGAGGTGGAAATAGAAAAGAGGAAAATGAAGGAGAAATAAATATAGGCGAAGGCCATAGTAGTAACAAATTTTTTACCAATGAAGGGTCAAGGATCTTAAAACAAAACCAGAGCTAAATTACACAGATTTATGCTGAAGTTTCTGTTATTTGTTCTGGAGTAAACATAGTATGTTGATTAATCAATTGTCATTTAAGTAAAAAATTTTTTGGTATGTTTAATACGCAAGTTGTTTGGGGTGTTACAATAAATTTTAGTTTAGAATTTAAGATTTAAGTAAAAAGACATATAAAGTATGGAATGTTATAAATTTTTTATAAGCAAATTTTGACCTATTGCCGAACTGTATAACTTGTAGAATAAGTATGTATATAAATCAATTTATTTGATACTGTTGCTAGTATTATATATGTGCAGAAACAATTTAGAATCATAATGTAAGATAGATCAGTAGAAAAGTATATAAGAAGGTAGAAAATATATAAAAGAGGTGAGTTATACATTTAAAACTTTAGGAAGATTGCAATGTTAGATCTTTAATGTGCCTACAAAAAACAGTAGTTTGAAATCTTTGGTTTAATAATTGACTGTTATTCAAAAGTTCAATAATAGATTTTTTTCTACAGACATACAAACAAGGTTCATTCAGAGATTTGCAAGTTCTGGCTTGTTTGAGGATTTTCCACTTAACCTTAAGTGTTTTGTTTTC
>OZ038483.1:73369232-73506732 GCA_964036315.1 Acanthosepion esculentum
TTGTTCATTGTAATTAAATAATAATGAAACTATATATTATAATCTAATGATCTATTTTTTTTATTCCAATGAAGTGAATATAAAAATTACCTAAAAATACACAAAATTTTTTTTGACCTGAGTAGAAATAACATTAAATCTAAAAATGCTAGAATCAATTAATTTAACATGATGGCTATTTACATTATTCGGACTATTGTCCTCATCTTTGTCACCGTATTTATTACAACGTTTCAGCTGTTGTATGCTCTGGCCTTCTTCAGGTGGTTGAAATGGTCCGACACATGGCACAGTGGATAAAGGCGTTAGTTAGATCCAGTGACAGGACCCAAAGAGTGTGAGTTCAATATCTGGTTAAGGCGGTGGAGAACTTGGAGAGGGAATTAAGGAGATAACTGATAATTGACATCCATTAGACATGGCACGTGGAACTAGAACAGTCTACCCCAGTGAGCAAAATATAAAGTTCAGTTCAACATTTCAACCACCTGAAGAAGGCCGGAGCATACAACAGCAGAAATGTTGTAATAAATATGGCGACAAAGATGAGAACAATAGTCCGAATAATGTAAATAGTGTACATAATACCTCATCTCAGAAATATAGACAGATACTTAACATGAAGGTATATTTTGCTTTAGGAATTTAGTGTGTCTTGAAGGCCAAATATTATATTGCTTATTAATTATACATAAAGCACTTTTAAAATTTGACAAAATTAATCTAAATTGTAAGGCATCATGTAAGGTGATGATTTTTCTCTTGGAAAATATACAAATACTTTATTTTATTCTTAGAATGCAATAGCAAACCAGCATTGTCTTTTGTCAAAAGAGAAATGATTATTTAATCACTGAAAGTATGCATACATACATACATACATACATACATACATAAATAAATAAATAAATGTGAATATAAACCAAATTAGCAACTGTATATATGTGCATTAGCATGCATACACCAGTAAGTGAATAAATATTTAATTAATTTAATATAAGGATTAAACAAAACAGTGCTCAATGTGGTTAGACAGAGATAAGAAGCATATATTAATAAATAAATATACATATACCTACATTCTTGGTGCAACTTAAAGCTTTGTGGTAAAACCACAAAACTAAGTTGTACTATGAACAAAGGTGTGTGTGTATATATATATATATATATACATACATACATACACACACGTTATGTAATTTTTATATATATTATTTATATATTATATATGCGTGGTATTTATTGGAAAGTGCTCAATATCAGTGATAGAGCTAACATATTTATTTGGATTAAAGTGATTTTGTGACCTTGGGTTTCACTCTCTCTATGATCGTCATCATTTGATTGATGATCGCAGAGAGGGTGAAAGCCAGGGTCACAAATTCACAACAATCCAACTATATATAGTTCTTTATTGAAATTGAGAGACAATGTCTACTTAATCTTTTTATTGCATTTTCCAACTTTGCATATAAGTAACATACCTGGATTAAATTTATGGAAAAACTGTCCAAAGTTCATGATCTTGTATTTGTTCTTGTATTTTTTGATCATCTTATTATGATAAATATTAATGTCATCATCAAGTGTTATATAGAGATAACATCTATAGAGTTAATGTTATGTAGAGAAAAGTTGTTTTTGGCAATTTTTTTTTAGAAACAATTTTAATTTAAATGTACACGCATCAAATACAAATGAAGTCATCACTAGAACAGTTTTTATGTAAAGTAGATAAAATTTAATTTCTTTTTTTAATTTGTTCAATAGAGTTCATAAAATTTAACTTTTTAATTTAAATATTTTAAAATGCCATTGTCTTCAATTAAAAATATAGGTCGCTTCTTTTAGCTTCAAATAGCTTCAAGAATTTTCAGCCATTCTTTACAATGTCTGTTATGTTATATAATAATCCATAATACCACTAACATTAAACTATTTTAAGTGTAACATTTTTTTAGTAAATGTGGCATAAATATTTTCATAGGTATTTGAATGAGCATAGATTTTACCAGTATTTCTTTTGTCTAAATACTTAACAAAAGACAATTTGCAATGAAGCAATGTTTACTAAGTCACTAAATATTACTATTGTAGTGAACATGTTACTCACAGTGTGTACCTAAACTTGTGGGTTTGTACAAGATTAAGATTTCTATATATTTAACCATTTAATACACATATGCAAACACAGTGCATGTACTAATTCTTCTTAATATATCATTCCAAGGATTTTGCAATATACTTAAATCAGAAGGCACAAATTAACAAAACTTAATCTCATAATTGATTAACTAAAATACTTTTGAAAAACAAAATACCAGAATTAAACGTTAATGATGCTGTTAACTTTTCTTCAGCCTTCATCACATAAAAAATGTCAAGAATAGAAAGAAAAATATAGAATGTTGATGATTAAGTTATATGTAGACATTTAATATATTTATTTATTTCAGCTTATATATATATATGTATGTATGTATGTATATATACATATTTTACACACACAAACAAATTTCATCAGAAAGTAAAAAATAACCTTAATGTTATCCAATTTGATTTTTAATAGAACAAGGAGAAAAAGATTATCTATCATGGATAAAAGTCATTTTTGAGTAATCCTTTAGCTATTAAAAAAATACCTGCAAAATGGAAATTCTGTTTTTCAATGACCAAGTAAAAAATCAATTTCTAAAATAGACAATATGTGTAACAAAGTAACTTTACACATTTTATAGCAACCACCAGCTGCTTGAATTTCCCATGATCTTCAATTCAACTACCAACCCTTTTAATTATCCTGATTGTCTGCAATCTTTTCTTTTAAACCTTAGTTTTCCAATTTCATTTCTTTCAACTTATTACTCCTCAATTATTCTTTATTTTTACCCTCCCCCCTTCCAACACATGAGAATGACACCAAACATTGCATATTTCAACTTTTTATTTCTTTTTAAAGAGTGCTATCACAGGCAATATTTTTAAAAATCAAAAATAGAATTAAAAACTTTCCTTCTGCTACATTCTGAATAGTAGAATAAGAGATTGATTATAGAATCATGGAAAATTAAAACTGCCACACACTGGGGTACAATAAAAATTTTAACGTGGGTATGTTCACACTAAGGGGTTGTAGGTAATCTGCTTCTGCTTACTGTGATAAGGTTCAGTGTGGTGAAGTGTCCATTGAAAGGTGTCATGACACAGAGATGCAAAAATTTTCCTTCTATCCAATTAGAGCCTTGATTTGATTTGAGAAGGGTCAGATAGTGAGTTTTAAGAGGCTTGATGGTCATTTTAGAGAAATGCTGTGAGGTGACATTTTGGCTGGCAACAGTAATCAAATAAACATTCCTACACTTGTAAACCAGGTCCCGGATGGCCGCATAGTACAGATGCTCACCAAGATACAGACTGTGTGACAGCCACAGCACAGACCAGATAAACATGGCTCCAGGTGAGTTGACACAGAGAAAGAACTTACTTGCAGTAGGACAGCAGTCATGCATGCCCCAGTCAGACCTTTGCTTATATCACAGTGGTTTCATGAGAGGGTTATCCAGATTATGAAATGGTGTTTTGTAGTTTTCAATGATGAGAACAAGTTCTGCTTTCTTGCAAGTGATTGTCATTTGCATCCGTGACATAGACCTGGGCAACCACATCTTCCAGAGTGTATTCATCTATGATATACCAGCCCAACCCCTGGTATGGAGTAAAATTCTTACTTGCTTTTGGTGGTTGTGGCAAGAATATTGAACAATTCCATGCATATCCAGAGTAGTGTTCAATCCATTCTGCTGTCATTCCTGCAGCAGGAAGGCAATATACTGTTCCAATGACAATGCTCATCAATATTTACCAAGCTAAGAATGCTCTACAAACTGTTCAATAACTTCCCTGGCAGGTACAATCACCAGATATATATATATATATATATATATATATATATATATATATGTATATGGAGGAATGATGTATGACAAAGTGGAAAAAGTTTTGTGACATGTTCCAAATTTCCTACTTTGTCATTCCTTTAAAATTGTTCTTGATATATAAAAATTCATGTATCATTATCTCATATATATATATATATATATATATATATATATATATATATATATATATATATGGGACATAAGACTGAATTTTTCAGTTATCCGACCTACAATTTTTGTTGTATTGTATCAATGGGTGCAAGAGGCATAAATTATTGCAGGATAGTATTTGCCAATTTGCCAAATGTATGCACATAAGAGTGCATATCTGTGTTAATGTCCAATGAAGATATACAGTAAATGAATATGTTATTAATGGATAGTGACTCGGAACAAGAAATCAAGAGAGCTGTGTTTACATTCCAGTCAAGTTTCATTACATTCCCTTTTGTGAAAATACTCTTGTGAAATGTATGACTCCAGGAATGCCACAAGTTATGGGTTAAAAAATATAGCAAACTGGGTTCTTTAGCCTTGGGTGGCAACCAGTGTAGAAGGACAACTATGAATCCAAAACTGTATGTAGCCATGGCAAAGCACATACTATGCAGCTAATGAAAGGATTGTGAGTTTACAATGACTATGATCCCAAGTGGAGTCAGTCTTCATTGATATTAGCACAGGGATCTGAACACTGTTGATACACCTCTTATTTTGGAAACCTTGCATCTTATTTATCTATATGTAGAATCACTTATTGTAATTCAGGGTGTTGCAATATTTTTCATTGTGAAATTTTTTTACAATTTGTTCTGTTTGCATAGAAACTTGCCATACTGTCTACCTGTTTCCCTATCCAACAAATTTAGTTGAAAGCTGTATTCTCTTGAGATGACAAAAAAGAAAGCATTCTTAAATTAGGAAAAAAATATAACTTCTTTGAATGTTATTAAAATAAAAAGAAAATTAAAAATCAGTTTGATATGAAAGGGTAGATTTAAAAATTAGTATGACAGATGAAGATTATTGATCTGCCTATTGGCAATTCAATCTGTAAGAATTTTTAATTACTTAAAATTTTTCTCATCTAAAAGAGAGAAAGAGAAATTCTTCTATAGTTTAAACTAGATATATTAAGGTTCTATGTTTACAAATCTCTCTCTCTACCACATTATACACACACACACATATATATATATATATATATATATATATATATATATATATATATATACATATATGTATGTATATATATATATATATATATAAAGGAGAAAGAAAATGTGAGTGAATAAATTTATCAAATTGTGTGAATTTATACTATATGTATAAAATACTGTTCTTTTGATGTTCAGTATAGGTTTCTAAAAACATTATTTAATATATGCCAATTTTTTTTGGAAATACTAAAATACTTTTTCTCTAAATTCAAAGTCAGCTTCTAAAAGTTAGGTATTGACTTAATTAAAAAAAATATTTTAACCTTATTTTAACTAAAATCTATGAAAACAATTTTCATGGTAGACTGTTCAATTTTAATAAAATAGGAAAGCTTAACATTGCAAAGAAATGCCAACATTTTATGACACCAACACACCAAAAGGGAAGTATTAGTTAATAATTTTATTAAAAGATCAGTTATTGACCATTATAATAACAGAGAATTCAGAATTTATCACTTAAAGCTAGTATACAAAAGTAAACTTGGCTCATTATAAATGAAAAAGTTTTTTAACCTAATCTTAAATGATAGTAAAGTTGATACAAAGGCACAAGGGAGATGAAAATATAGTTATTTTAAAGATGTAAAATAATAGTAAAGAAATATATCTACTGAAAGTTCTTTTATCAATAAAATGTACATTTCTCATTTGTTTAACAAAAGTGTTTATTGCCCAACAATACGATGATAAACTTTGTCCTATTCTTTTAACCAAATAAAATCCTAATAAAGTTATTCTTTGGGCAGGAACATTTAAAAATTTTCACGTTGTAAAATGAAGTACTGAAAAAGAATCCCATAATATTTTTCATCAGATAACAAAAATTAGTACTAATGATGCTTTGGAAAATAATTTTCAAGAGAATTCATGCACAAGGTGAGAAAAAAAAGTTTTAATTCATATACATTCCAAATTACACAATAATTGAGATTGCAATTATTTTTTTTAATAATTTTTACTCTATTTTCACTTAATATAGATTTTCATAAGTGATTCAGTGTAGATTTAGATAGCATTTTTAGGGACAATTTCACAATGTTTGATTAAGTGTAATAAGCTTAGCTAAATAAATTTTAAAGGTTAGAAATTTTTCAGCATGAGATACCATCTTGTAGTAGAATTTTAGAATTTAAGCACACGATAATGTTATTCTTTGTGCTAGATAATAATCTGGTGTTTTACAATTGAGAATATTTTTTTAATAATTTTTATATTAAGGGTATAAAAGAAAAGTTATATTTTAATTTCTGTATGTTCAAAGTGAGTCAGAATAATAGAAACAATATAGTTTTGATTCTGGTTTATATAATATGAAGTATAACATACATTAGGTTGAAGTTTTTGTTTTGTCATGACAAAAGTTACTGCTTACTCCAGTAATTTCATCTATCAAGAGCTTTTATAATATTTATATTCCTATGTAAGCCTGTAATCAGAAGTATGTAGCTCATACAGCCCAACCACATTTCTTCTCTATTTAAGTCAAGTATCCACAGTCCTGCAGCAGTTTTCAGTGATGTTCTCTATGTGTTTTATACAGATCATTTTTGGGGCCCCCCACCCACTTTTAGTCTGATTGGTAAACAGGGAATCTTGATACAGGGTTGTTGGTTACACTTAACTAGTGCCCTTAAGCTTGTAGCCATTGCAAATAAAATATTATTAATCAAAGGTTGTTGGCTGACCCTTCTCAGTTCTTTTGGCACCCAGTATATATCTGTAACAGGTGGTTCCAAACAAATTCAGCATTTTCACAAATTGTTTAGTTACTGTCCAATGTAAACCTAAATGAAAATATTATATCAGAATTCACCTCAAATTATTTTCACAATTTAACCCTTCACTTGTTATACAAATTATTTATCCATTTTGCCACAAAAGAATTAAGACAAGTATGCTAGTAAACAGACATTTAGATTTTAAAATGGCAGGAAAGATTCATGCACTTTTTTTTTTCTTTTTTTTTTTTTAAATCAAAAGTATAATGTAATATACTGAAATTTGAAACATTTATCACGTCTACAAATATACAGAAGATAAATGAAACTAATAGAATTGACTTGAAAACACAATATTTAGAAATTTCTATCAGAATTGCACACCTTAATATAATATTTAAGGTTGAAAAGCTTTTAAAAGGCTTTCACATTGATTTTGGAAAAGTAGATGAGAATAAATTGTTATTTCACAAGCATACATATTTTGGTTATAAGCAATAGAAGATATACAAAGTCAACTGTAGCATATACAAACAAGTTAATATTAATACTTCAGTCAATAATATTTAGCCTAAGAATCTTTTTCATAAACATCCCCTAAAACAATCCAAGCTATACTAGAAAATTATAGAAATAACTTAATAAATTAGTAATTATCTTTTCATGATCAGTGTTAAGAAATGTTTTCCTTTTTCCACTAAATCAATTGTAAATATAATTGTGCCTTCAGATAAACAATGGTGAAAGTAAACAACTTAATCTAAAATGTTTAAGATAGAAAAGTGTGATTAAGGAATGGCTCAGGAAAGACTGGAGGCAAATTAAAGAAAATTACGTGAAAACACTAGTTATTCACAAACATGAAGTAATTAACATGCAAAAAAACAAAAAGGCAATATAAAATGAACAAATAGACCCTGATTTTAAAAGAAACACTTTTTCTGAAGATTAAAGAAGGTTATATAGACTGAAGTTATTAAGTATTTTTGCTTTTTACATTTTTTAATCTCATCTTGTTTTTAGAATATTTAGCTGATATGCTCTTCAATTTTGTTGGTAGTATGTAGCATCCTCAGATTTTCAGCAGAACAATGAAAACTGTTACTTAGTTGTATGAATTTGTTAAAATTTGAAATGTTGAGGGGATAAAAAGGAAAAAGTATTGAACAAATTTGTAAAACCACCTGATACAACATGTACTTATATTATGGAAATAAGACTATCACATATAAACTGAAATAATTTGTTACTGAAATGATGTTTAAATTTATAGCCTACACATTAAATGATTCATCAAACTATAGTGTGCATCATTATTTGAAAATATTAAATTCTTTAAGAGAGAAATTGAACATTTCTAAAACAAGATAGGTTTATAGTTTGTAAAATGATTTCTAAAAACTTATTTCTTATGAAAATTAAAAATCAATTATTAACTATTGATCAATTTTGGTTTATGGAGATTTCTTTTTCTTTTCTAAATAAAGACCAATTGAACCATACTGCATTTTTATTTTAGTCTGAAATTTATTTTTATGCTAAGATTTCACCCTTTTAATATCCCAAAACAACAATCAGAATAAAGTCAAAAAAGGTTATATTTAATTTTATAATTTTTCAGCTAGTTTTCAATGTCATGTTTATACAGAAACAACTTTATTGTAAATGATACAGCATATATCAAAGCAGAAATTCCTAATTTTGCATAGTTTTGAAACAAATAAATCAACAAGCATAAAAATGGTAATCACCCATAAAATAGAATCACAAAGTAAGCAATAAGATTCAGTTTAATCTGAAGAAGATATAAATTCATACATTTTATACGAAGAAAAACACTATTTTGGACTGGATTCAATTTATTTTCCAGGAAACATTTTTTGAATTTATCTGATTGGCATATTGCCAGACTGAATGAGTGCCAATTCTCCAGACTGTGTATGGAGGAACATGCATATTTCAACCCAACTTATGAAAACACAGTATGAAATCATAAAATCATAAACATGAAAATTTCATGACTTATTTATAGCCAAGCAAATTTTTCTTTACCTAATTCACACAATTAAACATAACAGACAAGTTCTTTGCTCTAACTTCTGACATTATATATTCACCACAAATAATTACATAAAAGTAAGGTGAACAGAATTATGTAATTTTATGGTTTTATTTTTTTCCTAACTTGTCTGTTTAGTTGAACATGGCATATAAAGGTAAACAGCATAGTTCTTTTTTAAGAAAGTTTAAATTTAAAATAAAATTGGTTTAAAAAATTAATACAAACTTTCACAAAGTATGTTTTAATTGAAATATAAGAACCGGTGAGATAATATACATTTTCTAGATTGGAGGTGGATCTAGTTCAATGTGACATTAAATATTTAAAATTATCAAATAAAAACAAATAAGTCATTTATACTTAAGAAAATGAGAAACAAGGAAAAAGGACTGCTGTTTTGTTTGACTCAAGCTGAAAATTTTAATAAAAGAAATTGTACAGTAACATCAACTTACTTTTATAATGCCATCAAAAAATGAAATCAAGACAAAGTATTGCTTTATATAGTTTCAATAAAATTAATTTAGTAAAACAATATCATCTTAACAAATGCACAGACTGAAATATTAAAAATCAAGTCTGAAAAAGATATCAAGACAAAAACAAATCCTGTGTGTATCTTCAGAGGAAGAATTACATAAAAAGTGCTCCTTAAAATATTATTTACTTAAAGCTTTAATGTTTATAGATATCTTAAAACTTTTTCAATAAAGATGTCAAAGGAAATATTTTTCAGGAAAATATGCTTTCAAAAATAAAATCTAAAAAAAAAAAAAAATCATAATCCTTTTAGGAAATATAAGAATGAAAAAATTATTTACATTGCACAACAGTTTTATAAGCAAGTATATCTAAAATGTAAATATCTAAAGTTAAATCAGTCACAAGCAACACTACCTACAATAAATGAAAGTTTCTGTAAAATAACTAGCTTTTAGAAAACAACAAAAAATAAGAAGCTTTCTTAAAAGAAACAATGGCAAAGATTTTATAAATTATAACATTAAATAATGCTACTTCAAAAGATATTGTGAAAATTCTTGCTGGTTAATTGATAATCAAAATAGTAAACATTCCAGTTCAGCATTAATAATAATGCATGATTCTAATTCTGAACCTCATACAACTAATCAATGAATATTATAAATTGTCATTGCAAATTAACACGAGTCGCAGAATAATCCATCATAGAAAATTTAAACTGAATAATCTTAAAAGTGACAAATATAATTAAATTTAAAACCACTTTTATGCTAAAATATTTTTTTTTAAAATATCAAAATACATACAACATTAATATGGAAAACAATTGTAGCATAATATTATGAAAGAGGAAGAAACTTGATCTTAATTAAAACTATCATAGCTCAAGCTAAAAAAAAATTAAAAAATAGATATCAATTTTAAATTGCACATAATTTAAAGTTTTATTTTGATTTTTTTTTCTTCAAAAATATGGAAAAAAAAATTAATTGTTCAACTGTTCTTCCTTTGATCAAAGACCAATGCTGGTAGGTGGATGTGAAGTAATTTGCCACTCTTATGGAGCAAAGTTGTGATTTTTGACTATTCTCAGAAACAAAGGAAACTAACAAAACAGCCGTGAAAAAGATTTTATTAAATTCACTGCATTGTAAGTTTTAAATTGTACTAATATAATGACATTGTATAATTTATAATCAGTAATTCACTCTTAGCAAAGGCTTTGATTTTAATTACAAAATAAATATATACAATAAATATAAACATATTTGCATTTTGTTTTTTGGATTGTAGCTTCCTTATATGGCCATGCCTATCAACATAATAAATTTGTTGAGCCAATGCACAATCAGGACAAAAGAATGGAGACTACAAGTGCAGTAAGAAAACAATTTTATAACCAACTTAATATACCAGAATAAAGGAAACTTTCAACTTTCATTTCATCTCAAATACAGCAGACTGAATTTCTATTTTATATTATTTCTGAAGAAGAAATCTATGTGTCATGTGGCGATCATGGCTCTCCACAATTTCCAGTCCTTTGATAAATTTTGTCTTTTTGTTATCTCTCTTAAATCCTGTTCTGACATACATTTACTCACTTTCTAGGTAGTTTATGCATTGTTTTCCACTGTCCCTCTTGCCTTCAATATATCCTATGAGTTATGGAAAAAAAAACAAAAAAAAACAGGAAATAGTGCAACCAAGAAGACTGAATTCTAGAATTAATGTGTAATAGTGAACATTGTTCAATAATAATGGAATATAAAGGCAAAGAGAATCAACTTTTAAATACAAATGTATAAATATGGTCTTGTTAACAGCTGCTAAAGAGAAAATATTTTCTTAATGTCTGATCCACAAGATATAGGTTATATGAATGGATATTTACTAATACCCTTGGAAGTTATCTAAGATGCTCCACATCTTCCTCTAAGGAATAGTAGTAAATTATCTTACATATGAGTGTGTGATTAAAATGTATTTTTTTATGGTATTCATTCAGTTATGCTGCTAGACAAATGCTATTTGATGTCAGATGATGAAAGATGTAAAAGTTTCATGCAACATGTCCAAAGCTGTCCATCACAAGTTATCTGCATTTTGCTATTTCTGCTTAGGCCAGATCAATAACCAGGCAAGCGTGCGCGCGCACACACACACACACACACACACACTGTTGCATGTCTCATGAACTTAGTGGCCACCGGTCTCTTTGGCATACAGTGGCAGATACAACAATTGTGAATCAGTCATCTGGTTACATTGAGCTGAAGTATAACAAAGCCATACCAAATGAGTGAAGATACTTGATGGATTCTGCTCCACTATAAATGTATTAAGGATACACATTTTGAACTTGTGTTCACCTGCCTCCACCTTTGTTGCTGATAGATGAAGATAGAAATACCTCCTTCATTCATAGTAGATTAAATAGGAAATAATGAAAGTTATGATACAATTATTTAATAGCCATAAGACATTGTATTAGGTAAGTTTTAAAAAAGAATTAAAAAAAAAAAAATCATATATTGATTTTCTTCCACAGATTAATGAACAGCACCAACATAGAAATATCTGCATGGGTACTAAAGTTCAACCTCTTTTTCAAGTTTATTACAATAAAAAAATTACAATTAACATCCAACAATATTGATAATGAGTCAAGAGTTGAATTTCTTTAATTGGAATCCAAAAATACTGTTTTAAATTCTTTGTTTCAAAAAAATTTAACCAGGCTGAAATAAACTGGAATAGAAAATTCCAAATAATATCTCACCCAACTGGAATAATTAACGTACAAAATAGAATTTTATTTCTTTTTCAAGAAAAAATTGTTTACAAAGAACTTACAAATAAACACATCCTCTGATGTTTGTGTTGGTTTTCTTATTTTTAGTTACTGTCAATTGTTTTAAAAACAAAATGATTTTCAGATAAAGTAAAAAAAAAATGAATAGTTAACTTTTCTAAAATTTTACTAGCATTAACAAAAACAAAAAAATTAGATGTAGAGACAAGAACACAAAATGAATTATATTTCTAATAATTTGCAGCGTAAATTCTTGATGATTAATAGTTTATTTCAGTGAAAGAAATTAATTCTGGCAAGCACTAAGTATCTTGTGACAGAATCTACTGTCCTTCCAAAAGCCATGAGTGGTCTATATTTTGGCCTAAGTTCAATCTTTCTGATGATCATTAAGCTTTATTCTAAGTTTATATTTTATCAACACACACACACACACACACACACATATGTAGGTACCATCCACAGATTTGCTAAAAAATGACCATGATGAAAACATGCCTCAAAAATAAAAACAAAGTTTTATCATCAAAATCTTTAAGAAGAAAGATCAAAAGATGTTTTTTTTATTATTAAATTATATTTTTTGATCTTTTTTAGAACATTAAAAATTTTGGCTAAAAATCTTGTTTTACTTGCATCAGTGGGGAGACAAAAGCTTAGTATAAGAAATTTTAGTGTCTTTTTTGCAGTGAAAAACATTGATTTGGAAATTCTTGCAAAATCAAATGTCAGATTTTAATGAAACTTCCAGGAATTATTCACAAATGAATTAAATTATTTTAAAAAATTTTCTTTTTAGAAAATCTTGCCAAAACTTTATATATATATATATATATATATATATATATATATATATATATATATATATATATAATACTTATGTTACCCACCACTTATTTAATTTTAAGAAATTTCAATAAATTCATATTTGTATCACTTAATGTTTATATTAGTTATATGCAGAACTCCTTGGAGAATTTAAATCAATTTTTTTTGTTTGTTTGTAAAACAGGACACAGTAAACAAAAATCTGCTCTGAATCATAAAATTAAAAAAATGCAGTAAAACTAAGACAATTAATTATAAGAGCTTTTAATTGCTTTTATGAATAAGATATATTATGGACACTATTGTCCTTATAAAAAATTTTTTTTCAATGAATAAATTAATTTTTACAAGAATTGTTTTCATTTCTTTTTTAATCTTTTAAATTGTTATTAAGTAAAAATTACATTTACTAATCACAAATAGAAAAACTTACTACAATTCAGCAATACACAATATTTTTAAAAGAATTTAGAATTTTTTTGTGTGTATAACCATGCTGATTTTTGTAAATACAGACATATGTGTATACAACATTATCAAAAACTAAGTTCGATAACTATAGTAAATTTAAAGTCAAATTACCTAAAATTAAATATTGCAGAGAATGTTTTCCTAAATTTTTAAGATTAAAAATTATATAAAAAGGTGCTCACATTATATTCCCCAAGTAATTTTTTCAGATATTTGCCCCATAGAAAAAAATTAAACTTCCAGCTGTCAGTCAAACTATTAACACCTTAAATAAACACCTACATCCATGTTAAAAAATGCATTTCTGCAATATTTTAGACTAAAAGTAATATTTGTTTCAAATCAGTTTAATTAAACTTTAAATCAGCTAATCTTCCTCAAATAAAGTTTCAGAAAAGTATATTTTATTTTTTTAATAATGTGAATTACACTGTGCTGACAAATGGCTAAAAATGGTGCTAAAATCAGTAATTTTTAGTGATTAAAAAAAAAAATCCTTCCAGTCAATTTAAATTAGTTTTGAAAAAGTAATTTTCTTATTGGAAATATTAATTTTAATCTATTAACTTGAAATTAAAACTAAAATAAAAGTTTGAAGAAAGATTTTTCATTTTTAAAAATTCTTTTATGTTATCACATTTCTTTGGAAGTACCTACATAGATATGCCTCTCATAATATAAAAATGTTAAACTCATGATTGGCACTCAGCCAAATATTTGCAAAAAGAATACAGCAGTGGATTTTAGAACTGTTCAAAGCTTATCAGTAAGTTAAATAATTTGGTTCTAAGCAAAGTTCTATTTAATAAAAATGCCTGAGATACAAATTCTTATTTTCAAAAACTGCATTTGCAACTAGATAAAGAAAAAAAAAGAAAAAGAGACATGAAGGAAACGGGGTGGGGAGAGACATGAAGGAAACATGGGGGGGGGAGACGTGAAGGAAACACGGGGGGGGGAGAGACGTGAAGGAAACATGGGAGGGGGGGAAGAGACGTGAAGGAAACACGGGAGGGGGGGAAGAGACGTGAAGGAAACACGGGAGGGGGAAGAGACGTGAAGGAAACACGGGAGGGGAAGAGACGTGAAGGAAACACGTGGGGGAGAGACATGAAGGAAACACGGGAGGGGAAGGAAACACGGGGAGCAGGAAGAGATGTGAAGGAAACAAGGGGACGAGACATGAAGGAAACACAGGGGGTGACGGGAAGAGATGTGAAGGAAACATGGACGGGAGGTGGGAAGAGATGTGAAGGAAACACGGGAGGTGTGAAGAGACGTGAAGGAAACACGGGAGGAAAGAGATGTGAAGAAAAGGGAGGACAGAGGCATGTAGGAAATGGGGGGAAAGAGGCGTGAAGAAAGTGGGAAAAGGAAAATATTTTCTATTTTGCAAACATTTTAATAAGTATAATTCAAGGCCATCCATCACCTTGGTTATAATTCTTAAATAGTGTAGTATATAAATCCACTTCCTAAACTTGATACAGTAACCAAACATCAAATTTTGTTTTTAATCCATACTTGGTTGAGACAAAAACTTTGCAATATCACCTTACAATTCAAAAATGCTTATAATTTGATCATTAAAAATAAAGAAAAAGGAAACAAGAACAAACATACAATACAATTAGTCTTTAAAAGAAAAGAAATATTTTTCTCACAAAAATACTCCACTGTAAGAAAATTATTATCCAGCCTTTTCAGAATGCATTTAAAAAGTTTAAAAAACAGTGTGTACACATTTAAACCAAACTGTAGATGTAGTTTAAACTGCTAAATGTGCATGAATCAATCATATGTGAAAGTGTAAATTGTATTCATGGTAATTTGCAGGCACTGAATGATGTTTGCAATTATTCTGCCAAGTTTACACAAAATGTTTTGAGTGACTGTTTTTGTTTATTCCTGGAGACTCCTTGTGGAGTACAGGGCTGCAAACATATCAAGTAATGTTTCTTTGGTTTCAGAAGGAAGTGAATTTCTATGTGGCTGTGGTACTCACCTAATGCCAAATATGGGCTGACTTACTGATATTACTGTGTACAATAATTTTTCAGTGTTGTATATTTTGAGAAAGTAGAGTCTATTTATAATAGACTACTTTCTCAAAATATACACCACCGAAAAATTATTGTACACAGTAATATTTCCTTACTGGAAAAAACCCATAAAGCAAAAAGCAATCATTAAATTCCTGACACAACACTAAGAATATGAGTGATAGTAAAAACTTACAAAGAAAAGTTTGTAATGATCTCTAATTGTTAATTCTCTTTTGGAATCTATTCCTTAATTTGTACAATCAATTATTTATTCCACAATTTATTCAGACTAATATTATCATCTTTGCTGCTTTATTATCATTGTTTTGACAAATAAGTTCTTCAGCCTTCCTTAGATGTATAACAATGGCATTCCAATAATCTAGACAAATTGTTAATTGTTCAGCAAGACAGAATGTATGGTTGTGAGCAAAAGGAACAGCCAAACATGCAAATTACAAATTAGAGATACCAAAATCAAACAAGTACAACAATATCTGGGAAGTGTTTAACAGAGGACAAAAAGTGTGATACTGAAATCCGAAGGTGCTTTGAAATAGCCAAAAATGCATTCCAAAAGCTAAACAAAGTATTAAATAAGAAAATTTCATTAGAAACAAAGAAAAAAGTACCAAACTGTTATGTAATATCAATCTTCCTACATGGCAGTAAATGCTGGACAATCTCCTCACAGATGAAGAGACTTGAGGCAACAGAAGGATATTGAGAATACCATTGACCGAACATGTGAGCAACAATGAAGTTTTAGAGAAAATAGAAACAAAAGAGACACTAACACTTAACATCAGAAAGAAACAAACATTTCTGTGGCACATAAAGAGGAAAGTGGGCTTGGAAAATTTTATATTCACAGGATATATTGAAGGCAAGAGAGACAGAGGAAAACATAACCTACCTAACGTGTTTGTGTAAATAGATGGCAAAACAGGGTTTAGGAGAGTTAACAAAAAGACAAAATTTACTAAGAGCTACAAAGGACAGGAAATTATGGAAAGCCATGATTGCAACATTCTGAAGGGACACAATATATAGAAGAAAAAGAGTATATCTTGTATTTTTTTTCATTGTTAGACCTTTTTAAAATGTTACTTGTATAAATCATGTCAGACATTAAATATTTTTATTAATTATTTTCTCCAAATGAAGAACATTTTGTTTACATAAAATTGATCTTTTCTTTGAGCATTGGCTTTGAGTGCATAATGATGATGATGATGATGATTTTTGGTCATCAATATATTTACAAAATGGCTGTTGAATGCATCTGAACTTTCCCCAGTTAATTGAGTTTAAAATGCACTAAAAACAAATGATCACACAAGAGAATAAAATCAAGTTAGCTATTGTTACCAAAAGAATTGGCATAACCAATAATAAAATATACTAAGGTGCATCCATTTCTCTTGTATACAAAGACATGATTTGAAAAGTTCTCTTTTACACGCTATGTTCTTTTAGAACACAGACAATCATGACTCTCCATAACTTTCTGTCTTTTGCTGCTCTGAGTAATTCTTTCCCTTTCCCACCCTTCATCTTTGTATGCCATTCATTTACTCAGATTTGTCAAGAGTTTCCCTTGCTTTTCAAGCATTCACTATGTACTGTGTATGTTAAATTATCACAAGCTTTCTTTATATGTCCTCAAAATTTCAGCTCTTTCTGGTCATGAGCATAAATTTCTTTGGAATTCCTATTGTTTCTCACATGCTTTGTCCATAATATTCATCAGTAGAGCTACATCAAAGATTAGGTATTACATAGTAGTCCTACAAATTTGTCTTTGTTTCTAATTCCTTAAACCTTGCTTAATTTCTTAAATGCATCTTTCATTATTCCTATGCACCTCCAAATTTTGCCTGATTTTGCCATCCTGTATACATAACTCAGAACTTGGACTGTCTCAGCTATTGACAACCATGCATTGTCTTCTTACAATTAATGGTTTCTTTTTTTTCTTTCTTTGACTGCCTTGTCTAATAATTCTTTCTGAATCTGCCACCTGCGCAGTTAAGGTGCTATGGTAATACTTGCCAATAATAAATCCTCATAAGTTTGTAGGTTCTCTGTACACTTTACATAAATCCAGTGAAAAATCTTTGTTATATACCTTTTTATATCTTTTTTACATTTACAAAACTTGTTCTCAGTCTGTATGCAAGCTATTTGTTCCCAATAGTGGTTACAGGCTATTTGAGGAACTTTCCTTTGTACATGAAGTTTTCCTAATATTTCAAAAAGCTCCTCATGTTGTACCTAATCAAATGCTCTTGTTTAATCTATAAAACATATGTATAGATCTTTCAGCATTTGTATTGCACTCTCATAGCATTCAGATCATAAAAATAGCATTTTTGTTCCAGTGCCTTGATCAAAGCCATTTTAACTTTGCCCTATTTCTAATTTAATTTTGCTTTAACTTTTATTCATTTGTTATAAGTCTCAAAAAGCTGAATGTATGATAGAGGTTATAGTCATTTGCAACTAGTTTCTTTGACAGTACTATAAAGACTAATATACTGAGGTCTTCCAGTATTTCAATGCAGTCATATTCCATTTATCACTTCAGTAACCTTATCAATCCCCAATTCATCAAAGTTTGTCAGCATTATTATTAAAATCTCATCTAATCCTGCTGCTTTGTTCCTCTTATCTTAACCAGTGTTGACCTAAATTTAAATTTTAATACAAAACCTTGTTTCGTGTCTAGGAAGGGGTTCCCGGATCTCTCTCTCGATCTTTCTCTCTCTGGCCTCTGTGCTGGTGCCGCAGAGTTTCACCCGTGATGTGTGTAGTCTGTGGCATTGCCTGTTCATTCTGAGGGTACACGGTTGACAGTTCCCTGGTTGCTGTTTCCGACTGGTAGTTAGGAGCCCTAACTCTTGCGTAGCGTCTTGAGCGGCCGCTCTGATCAACAGTTGCATAATATCGGGGTGTCTGTAGTGCCATGTAGCGCATGGATAGGTGTCCCTGCAGTCATCTCCGGTGGGCAACCCTGAGGCCACATTATGATTCAGGCTGTGTCAAACCCCCTCTCTGCCCACATCATGGATGATAACCGTCGGCTTCCTGTAACTCAGGCCTTCTCTTTTTCCAACACCAATTACCCACCATGAAGTACAAAAACCAGAAATATAAACCTAAACCAGCCTTCCAAAAATCACCCAAACCATTAAATATCTCCTTCTCCAACATCCGTGGCATTAGAACCAACTTCTGCAGCGTTGAGTCCTATCTGCTCTCGCTCCAAATCTTCTGTAGCCCCCTTGCCTTGATCGACCCACTGTCTTTGTCTTTCACCACATCCCCTCCTTTGCCACTCCTATCTGCTCTTCCTCCAACCCTTCTTTAACCCCTTGCATGATAGTGGCCTCCGGCCTTGCTTGGGGTGATACGATTAAAAAAAAAAAAAAAAAAAAAAAGTCCTTTCATATTGTTTATGCCTTATAGGTTCCTTTCCTCAGATATATTCATTCTGTCTCTGTAGCATCTTTTCTTTTTCCATTATAATTGTTCCTTCTTTAAATTTTATGCATCCTAACAAAAAGCATATTTCCTGTCCTTCTATTTCTTTTAACTTTTTCTAAACATGCCTGCTATGTCTATGTTCTGCAGTTGTTTTATCTCTGCACACTTTTTTGCTCACTTGCACTTATTTCTGTTATTTTTGTTTAATATATTAAGTGCCATTACTGGATGTTATCGGTTTTTTTCATTAAATAGAGAATTTTAATAGAGATGACTTTTACTGTTGCCAATAGTGATTCCCATAAGGTTTTCCATTTTAAGTTTCTGACTTGTTCAAAAGTTTCATATTTATTCTTAATTGCAACTGCATATATTTGCTTGCAAATGAAACTACGATAGATTTTGTCATATTCCAGTTTAAGTTTTGCTTTCAACGTCTTTGATTTTTAGAAATTTATCCTTACTGGGAATATGATTGTTCCTACAGTCAGTGTTTGGGTATGTTTTAAACTGTATTTCTAAATCATTTGTTGATGATATATCTGGTTTTCTCTTGTTCATGAATTATGAGATATCAATTTGGCAAGTATGTTTGAATGTATGTTAAAAGGTTGATTATAAAATGTAAAAGTGGTTGAACAAAAAACAAAAACAAAACAAAGATTTCAATCCTGAAAAACAAATATGGAGGCTTTATTTAGTGATAGAAGTATGCGTGATATGCTGAGATAACTAATAATAACAAAATGTTAAAGAGACAAATACATCAGTTCATCTTCAAAACAGCTTTTCCAATCAAAAGGTAGACAAGATATGAAAACCAAGTTAGTTTTCTACTTATGGACTCCCCACATTAGATTCTCAGGTAACAAAAATTATTAAAGAATTGATTTTTTTTTTTAATGACATTATATAAGAGTCTTAGGGTGAATTTTAATACTTAGTTCAGCCTGGGATAACTAGTTCATTTTTACATTAACAATTTTCAAAAATAGGCACTAATGAATTGCTAATTCTTTTTTTATTTTTCAGGTAATTGTAAATGAGAATGGTAGGGTGATAGAACCAAAATGTATTGCTCTGTTTTTGTTTTTTCGTAATAGACCCAGTTTTAGTCAAGTTCAATTAATATATTTTTTTATCTCAGTAGACATCTTCAGAATATCCCATATTATAGTGCATTTTTTTAAAATATTATTGAATAGTTTGAGGACATTGATTGTTCAGTTTTAATTTACCATATTTAACTGTTGAAAATAAAAACTATCAGAAATATATCTATACAACTAATATTTTTAAAAGTGTAACAAAATTACATATATACATTACATTGAATAGACAGTATTTTTATTTTAATGAAAAAAAAAATTGAATTAAATCACTGACTGATGATTCTATGAAACAAATATGGATACACACACACAGAGTGATTAAAAAAATGTTAACACTTCTCTGGTAATATATTTGCTACAAAAGATACTCTTATCAAAGTATTAACATTTTTTTAAATGGAAGATTCAAAGAATGTATTGATAGATGGTGAACAGGTGGAGACTGTGTAACATCATTAACTCTGCTTTTCATATAAATGGTACTCTTAGAGAAAAGTGTCAACATTTCTTTTAACAGTGCATTTGCATATATCTGTCATCTATATAGAGAAGCAGAATTACATACACACATGTATATATATATATATATGTGTGTGTGTGAAAACATCATTTAGTAGGTGAGGTAATTGTATGTATGTTTTCTACCAGAAATGTCAGTGTTCAGGCCTAGGTAAAATCTCAAGATTTAAAAAGCCGATTTTTTCATGGCTGATGAACTTTCGTAATTTGCAAAGTTGGTACAAAACTATCTTCACCCCAATCTCTACTTAGCTTTTTGTCGGACTAAACATGGTCAATATCTACTGCCCATAGAATCAGAGATACAACATTCCCAATTAGACAAACAAACACAGATAATGAATGATTCCATATTTTTACATTTCGTTCCTTGGAGCTTCATCAACATTAGTAAATATCATTATTAAAAATTATTTTTTCTTTATTCTCATAATCAGTATAATGAGTGCATCAGATAATTCCACAATACATAACAAAATAGCAGCAAAAATGTCACATATTGATCCAGCAAATATTTTCATAATTCCAAACAAAAATGGAGCAGCAGTAGCCTCACATTTTACAGCATATGATCAGCATGACATATGCAATAAAACAAAGGACATTAAAAGACCCTAATGTTCTAGTAGGGTCTTTTTGTAAATGTCAAAGGGCTTTCAAAAAGTACAATTTTTAAATGAAACCAAAACAGTCAGAATAGTATTGTAATGAATTTTTCACATAGGTCATATCACAATTATTGATTACATCATAACAGGCACTAACTAGTTGAAATGTTCTCATACTGACAGTTTTGGTAATAATTGCAAGAGGTTGCAAAATAACTATAGAAAGAGCTAAATTAGTCCTCAACTAATAAATCAAGTCAACCATAAATAAAACAAAAAGTTGTTTTTTTTTTAAATCACTTAAATGAGTAATAAAAGTGGCTAAGCAATATGACAGTGATAGGACATTGTTGGAGAAGAGGGTTTTTATTTCTTGGTTGGCTATTCACATAACCCCCATCTAGAAATATTTTCTTGTAATAGCTGTTTTAAAATTGTTATCATCAGAATTTTCTTCTTAGGTTAAGTTTTATACTTTTAAAATCATTATTCCTTTTGTAATTAATAAACATTGTCAATTCATAAATGTCACCACAGTTCTAATAATACAAGATTAATTCCTAATCACTTAATTTTAGATGCTACTAATTATTGGTAACAAAATGGAATGTAAATGAATTGTTTAAAACATAAAAGACACTTTGGGGTTCAAACTAAAAATAGTAAGGTTGTCCAAATATGGTTAAAAATAATCACTTTGCAAAAGAGTCAAGATGACTATTCATTTAATGCATATTATAAAATGTTCTTATTCAAATAAATTATAATAATGTGGAGTGTTTTCAAGAGATTTTATTATCTATTCTGAGTGAAAACACAAATCTATTTTCATTTCAAAATTTATTTAAATGTTATCAAATTAGGCAAGTTTATTTACAATACATCTTATTGTAAGAGTATTTATATACTTCTATTCCTTAAGCTATCAAATACTCTATAGGACAATTTAAAATAAAAAAAAAAACAGTTTGACAAATTATAACAAAATAAAGCCTACTAAGTATATTAGTTATTTTGAATAAAATAGTACAATTCCTATCAAAGCACACAAAGGATATTCTAGTAATCCTTTGACAAAATACAACTTTTTTTTGTAAAATGTTTAAATAAAGTTTTAATTCATGCATTACATTTCAATAAATATTCCAATAATTTTTTTAAAGAATCATGTAAATGGTTTCAGAATGCTTTTGAAATTACAAATTACTTTTCACTTATTAACTATTAGTAATTTAAAAATTTTAAAAACTGTCATAGTTTCTACTAAATACTAGCTTACTATTTTTACAATTATAGAAATTCAGGTATACACATTTAATGTATAAATATTTGTCAGTATTCACAAGGCTTAATTGTGTCTGATCACAATTATAAGAACCAGTGAAAATAAAACTTATACAATATAAGCAACAATCTGCAAGACTACCATTACTGTGGTAGGCAACCCATTTAAATAATTATAAAACTTAGCTTAGTTTGGCATGAGGTAACAGAAGTATCACCCAGTAAACCAATCTTATCACTAAAATAACTTGCTTGCCGGTCACAAAAAATAGAGCAGAGGTAGAAGTGGGCTGGATTGAAAAGTTCTCAGCTGAAACAACAAAAAATATTCTGATGTTTGGTCACTGTCACATTTTGGAAAGTTTGTGGATGGGATCAAAAACCTTTCCATAACTTTTGTTGTAAATATTTGTATATTAACACATTAAGTTTATGTACAAACTATATACATAGGTACATCAATAAATCCACAACCTAATGATGAAAAAAGCCTTTTGCCCAAATATGTTTTAACAATCTCATTTCTAATAATGGCACTTAATTCAGTAGTGAATACAGAATACAGATCTAACATTAGATACAGTAAGACTTTCAGAACAAAATCCAGCTAATTACTATGTCAAGTTACAGATTTATTGATCCAGCCTCATGACATATATATGTGCCGACATCAAACATGTGAATACTGAATACATTGCTAGTCCACAGAGAAGCTAATTGCTGCATACATTAGGTAGAGAACACATTCAATAATAAAACCCTATCTCATGCCAAAGGGATATTATCAATAGCTATAGACTTATAAATTAGAAAATTGAATTAGGACAAATATGAGGAATAGGTTTAGGGAAAGAGTCAATGGAGCAAACAACAGATCAATAAAAAAAATAAAAAGATAAGTATTTTTTTAATAGATAAAAAAAATGAAAATATAATTTTGGAATAATTAAAAATTATAATTATTTCCACAAAATATCACACAATATATTCTGATACATAATCCAATATTTTTTCTTATGAAAAAAAATAACATTTCATTAAAAACTGGCATTTAATATTGCTAATGCTCAATGTCCTTTTCTGATAAAGTGATATTATTATTTGAGTTAATATTATTACACTCTTTCAACTATAGTAATTATTACAAGAAACAAAGGATTGAAATTGTACAGTGTTAAATTTATTTATAAGTCTATATTGTACTTACTAGCCTATAATATACATGTCTTAGAAATTTGGGGAATGTTAGCTTATTATTGATAGATCTTGAGCTTTGTCTCGCATCAGTAATTCTAGCATATTAAATGTTGTTTATTTGTAGTGTATATGTGTATGTATGTGTGTGTGTGGGGGTGATGTGTGCAGAGAAAAAGATTGCCTTATGCTAGAAAACATAAAACATTAAAAGAAATAATTAAGGTTACTGTAGAGAGGCATCATTTCTTTTTTTACAAGTAATCTTATTAAAATATCAGCTGTTTTTGACATTAGGTGAGGTTCTCAGCTACGAGAACCAGTTATAGCAAGATTCTTTCAAACTTGTATCCTCATCTTTGTTTTTATCACATTTCAACAATTGTACCTATAGGTCTTCCTTAGGTAGAAGGATAGATTGTGCAAAAGCACTGAACATGAGAATGCACATATGAAAGAATCAGTGGATAACAGAACCACTTTGTTTCCAAAATTCATACAGAAACTATAATAATGCTATAAAGCAGGCCTACACAAAATACACGTGGTCCGTTAGAAGTTTTCAAAATAGTAAATATTTTGTGTTCATCAATAAATTAAGCAACTGTTCATGTACAAAAAATTCAGTTTTTGGGAAGTCTGACTTTATTCAACTAATCTTTATTCACTGTCTTTGTATCGTATTAATCCTTTTAATTCTCTGTAGTAAAAGAAAAAGAAAGAATTTTATTGCTATCTCTTGCTCTATATATTCATTTCTAGCTTAGTAATATTCTAAAAATTTACTGTGGCAGTCCACGGCAAATTTAAAAATAAAAAATAAAGTAACAATTTTATTTGCAAGAGAGTTTGGTGTTTTTTTGTTTTTTGTTTTTAATGAGTTAAGTCATTTTTAATAAAAAGTAAAAAAAAATTTTTTTCTGTATAATTTTGACATGAAGTATTGAATAATATCTATCTCTGGACAGCAGGACACCAAATTCATTTAACTTACTGTACTCGAGTCTCTTTGTCACCTTTCTTGTTCTCTGATTACTAATGCAAACTTTTATTTACATACAAATTATTTTTGAATTTTACTTCCATACTTTTATTCACTTACTGATATTTTTATATCCCATAATAAAATAATGATTTTAACTAAATATAATAATACTTCAATAATAACAGTCTTTTATTATCTGAATTTCAGTTTACTAAAAAGAATTTTTTTTTAAAAGTCAATGTAAGTGTACCTTCTCAATTTTCTAAATTATCAATCCTTACAAGTCTCATGAATATGTGGTGAAAGCAGAGTTAATAACAAGTTTCTACAATATTCAGAGTGAGATAACATTTCAACCCGGTAATTTACATTTTATGTCACTTTGGGATTTGGTTAGTAAGATTTATTTCCATCAATGATCATTAGCCCCATTTGAAATAAATATCAAAAGCTAAGGGTTGTGAAAATGGTACACATCATGCTGTCATAAGAACTGGAAGATAATGCTACTTAAATCTATACTCAATTTTCCTTAAAAGTATTAAACCAAGTAAAGTTTGTTTTTTTTTCTTCTATTTTATTCATAATTATATTAAAAAAAAAAATTTTTTTAAAATCACAGTTGAATATTAAAATAAACTTTCTAATCAAGTGAAATATTTGCAAACTGGTTGTATGGATCACAAAAACTAAACTTCATCCCAAGAATTGGTATATCCTGGCCTATCTCAAAAGCTTTCAAGGTTTGAGGTGGTATATTAGTTATATAAGTGTAATATGAAATTGTGAGACAGTTCAAATTCTTGTTACGGTTGCACTCATTCAGTTTTCAGTAAGACTTTCTCTCTGTAATCAGTATCCTATTGGAAGAGGTTTTGAAATAAGTCTTTCTACTAACAGGCTACAATGAATGACAGAAAAAGCATGCATTATGGTCAGGAATTCTATTTTAAAAAACACTTTATCTTATGTTAATTTACATTTGCTACCAAGTCACAAATTCAAAATTTTCCCATTACAGATTATCTTTGAAATAATGTATCAACTGTTGTCAAATTAGAAAAATAATTACAGTGAAATCGTTATAAATGGAAATAAATAAAAAAAACGATAGTAAATTCTAGTTATTCGTTCATAACATACATACTTTGAATGTTCCGAGATGAATCGTCAGTGATGTTTTCCTGGCTTCATTAAAAGTTTTAGGTTTTTCAACATCAGACTCATTCCACTAGGTAACCCAAATTGTGATGAAATACAAGCTCTCAACTCAGTGGTCATGTGCTACATATTCTTTAGACATGCTTGCTTAAGCAGTTTTTATGTTTTGGTGGGTATTTTTCTTTTTTTTTTTCAAGTGTTTTGACTGTTCTTCTATCAGCCAACAAAATTCTAATTTTTAAAAAAAATCATTTCAGCCCAAGAAAGACAAAGACACTAAGTCATAAGGGGTTACTGTTTATTAGAGAATATGAGAAAAATATACTATTAAAGAGAGAGGACAATAAAAGAACATGAATTAAGAAGATAATGATTGACATTACATTTAAATTTTTGAAGATCAAACTTGAAGCAAGAAGTTGGGAGAAAGTTCCACAAACAAGAAGTGCAATAGAAAAAACTGTTATCATAGAACTTACAGTTACATTTAGCTATTTCAATTATAAAATGATGAAACCTTGCCAGCAATCTAGTACCTCACTTAAATTCATAGAGTCTAGCTACTATGGAGGAAAATTCATCAGAACAATTACCATGAAAATATTTATAGAAAAAACACAATGAAGTTTAATTACTACATTACATTATTACTCTATTGGTTCATTTCATAATTCTTAATATTAAATGAAAGAACAATTTTAATGAAACAAAGCATTGTTTTTGCTCATTCAAAATTCCACATGGTCTTCGCAGCTTTTATATGAATGCTTTTTGAAGAGTGCAGTTGATCCCTCTTTTTTTTTCTACAAAATATTCAAAAAGGCACAAATATTAATGTCATAATTCAGAATTGTTTTTATACTAACTAACTTGAGATATTCTCAGAAAATGAGCATATAAAATAAATTTGACTTGTACAAAGAGCATGCCCACCAATTTACATAACAAAAGGAAAAATTGTATATATATAATCTCACAATATTGCTTTATCAATATCTGGTTATCAAATTTTAAAACATCTGACATCTCCTTTGAGATATGTAATTGTCCCCGTGTAACTACTTTTGCTCCAAACATTCTCAGCAGGAAAGTTGGCAAATGGCCTTCAAATTGTTTGGCACCAAGAAATGCTTACTTCACTATTTTAAATTGAACTTATTGCTAAGGAAAAAAAAATCAAATCCAAGAAGAAATGGCAGCTTATTAAAATATGTTATAATAGCGAAATGACAAACTTCCCCTCCAAAACTTACTACAAAAAAACAAAACAAAACAAAAAAAAAACAAAAAACAAACTAGGCCACAGATAAATAAATACTGAATAAGTTGATAAACATTTAAGTAGTCAATTATACACACTTGTATACAGTTACATATTAAATAAAGCCTCTAAAATGTTTAGAGTAATGAAGTTTTTTACTAGATGATTCCTTTTTTATTTAGAGTTTGCTAATCATTAATAAAATAAACCAATGTAACTCAAATTTTTATTTAGCCAAGCTGTTTTATTTGAATTATTATAACCTTTAGAAATCTTCAAGCAATAATTTACATTATTTGATATATCTATTATACTGTAGTCTTGTTTACGAGAGCTACATAAGCTTTGTCTTCTCTTATAAAATGGAAAGAGAAGAAAATTGGAGTTTCTATAAAACCTCAAATTTATTTTTACTCATGAGTTTGCTAACTTTTAAAGTGATAAAAAAATCCCTATAAAGAAGAATTTTGTTAAGTGGTCAAAAATCTTCTTAAGGAATCTTGTCTGATAAATATAAAGAATTAAACTGTTTTATAGTGAAATATAGGATCATATGATAAAACATAAAAATGGTGTACTGAAAGAATGCGTTAAAAAAATATTTAATGCTACTGGAATTCCTATACAAAAAAGTGGGTGGGGGGTATAGGCAGGTATATATTTTTCATGACTTCTGCCATTGACTTCTTCCATTCTTGCATGTATGTTAATCCTACAGTTGATTAGTTTACATTCTAGAAGATCCCATTTCAAGCAGTTGTATCATTGAACAAGTTGCATTCTGTGTCCAGTCAACAAAATTATGCAACTTTAATTGACTAGTAGAAATATTTACCATCCTATTTAGTACTGCTCAGAACCAAACAAGATATTTACTTATAATTTCTACCATAGAACATTATTTTCAGAAGGAGGTTCAAATTTTCTTGGGACAAAAAGAAAAATTGCTTACATTTTAAAACATCATTAGAGATTTTCTGATTCATGCTGGTTAATAATCATGAAATTAATCTGCTATAACAACCAACATATATAACATGAAAGAAAGGCTTTTTTTCATCATTTCACCCCAAGCAAGACAACAATGCCACGAGGACATGGGGGTGTGTACAGGGAATGACAGGGAACATGAAGACTTTAGTAAAGGGAAGTGAGGTAAAGAACAATGAAGGAAAAGGTTTCAGGAAGACAGAAGATTGCAATTGATGTTGAATTTAAATTTTTGAAGCTTGTAAGTGACAGGGAAGCAAGAAATTCTACAACAAATAAATTTTTCAGAGATGGGGGATGTAGTATGTGCCCATTCCAACAGATAATTTAAAATATGCAGCTAACTGCCTGAATAATGCTAAACGTTTTGATTCCACCTCAGTTATGAACTTGTCTATTGATCAAATGATTTGTACTAAGCACATTGCTCTATAAAGTTTGGGGATAATATTGAAATCAGTAACCCAAAGAAAGATTGGAGTTAAGTAGATTATCAAAGATCAATTACTCAGTAAGCTCAAAATGGTCAATTCTGCAAAAGCCTTGACTGTGGCGAAGGAAGCAGCAGTTTAATTGCTTCAACATGGATATAAAATAATTGATAGAAGCAAAATTTTAATTGGCCTTTCAATAAAAGTATATTCCAAGGGTATTCCCAAGGGGTCACCCATCCTGGTACTGACTAGGTTCGACATTGCTTAATTTCAGTGATTGTACAATGAGCCACAAAAATATATTTGTCAATTAAAACATGGTTAGTATACAGCTATAAATTAAACAAATTTTATCTTTACAAGTTAATGCAGTATATTCAATAGGTTCAGTGATGATATAAAAAGTTATTTCAAATAAACATTTTCAAAACAGACAAAAGAAAATGAATATAAAAGTCACCATTGTTTAATGAAAACTAATTTTTTTTAAGTTGTCATTTTCAAGACGTTTAAACAAATGAAATAATAAAAATAAAATTGTCTTCAAAGAGATATGAAAATGTAATCAAAATCATTTTCCATGTTGAGTAAAATAAGTTGACAATCTTTCTTCATTTCAGTTTACATTCTATTTAGGTATTCCTTTATCAACAACTCTTTTCAATAAGTGGACTAGCATTTAAACTGAGTTCCTCTTTATAGAACAAAAATAAGGAAGTTAAACAGAGCAGTTGAAACCTTATACTACAGTAATTGATTGCTCAGAGAAACAGAAATGTAAAATGAAAAACAACACACACACAGAGAAAAAAATTATCAGCAGAATCCTCAAAAATTTTCATTGAAATTCAATTACAATTAGAATGATTTTGAATCTACAGGGAGGAGAAAATGCAGCTCAACAACTGAAAAAATTCTTGGTAATTTTGAAAGAATTTAGAATTCTATATGAGCACATGAGAATATTTAGCAAGACAAAGAGTGTGAGAAAGTATGTAGCCATTCATAAAAGTTAGTTTAAGTTTTTATAGCATTTAAGTTTTGTGGATTTTATAAGTACAATACTCATTTGTTAAAGAATATTTTTTATTACATGGCCTTTCTTTCAAATATTTTTCAAATTGTTAATGCGTTATTATAATAATAGAGATTGTGACTTGAAATAAATAAAATTATGAAAATAATGCATATCTCAGAATTTTATAAAACAAACTCATTATACACACACACACACACACACACACACACACAAACACACACAACGATTTTTCTTTTTATTTAAAAAAAATTGTTTATCAAGTGTAAGGATATCTCGCTAAGAGTTAATATATTAAGAACATTTAATGTATTGTATTTGTTAAATTAATTATAGTGACATAATTCTAATCTATTTATATTTAAGCATAACATTTATTTCTCTGTTGTTTTTGCAAAAGTGATCATAATTTTCAGAATTAGAGGAAAGCATTTTGGTAATGTTTATTTTGTTTATCTTTGACTAATGGCTCATTATTGCCGATTTCTTTATCTATTATTTATATTCAAAGATTATTTTAATAACATTTGGTATGAATTTACATTTTCTTATTTATTAATTACAAAGTAATGTAATTTCAGTTTATTGAAAAAGTGTTCCCAGTTATAACGTTATTTTGTTTCGTTTTTACTACTAGTCAATTTTGTATTATTATTTATCTTTCAAATATTTTAAAAACAACAGCAACAATAATAATTATTATTGTAATAATAATAATAAAATATTCTCATATAATTGATAATTTTATACATTATTATTATTATTATTATTATTAAAAGTATAGCAATATTGGTACATTGATAACAATCTATTTACTCCAACATGCAGTGTAAAATATATATATATCCTGCAGAGCTATGTAAAGTACCAGGTTGAGAACTGGCGTGGGCTAGCTGCCCTTGATGAGGGTGAAAGGAGTCTCTCTGAGCTTTGGTTAGCAATTCTTTTAGTGTTGGTTTCACGATAAAAAGACTTCAGATGGGAAGGAAAACTCATGAAAGCTTAAGCCAGTCATTATATTGCATGTGTCTACTGAGAGGTGTGTACTGCCTGGTATTGACTGTGATCCAGAGAGGTTAAACTCCACGATAGGACATGAGGACTGTCATTCGGTGTTTCCGTGACAAGTCTTTTGCACCGTTACTTTTTTATCAACAGATCCAAAAATTGTGGATGGTCTGACACAAGCCTTCACCACTTGAAACAAATCATTGTGTTGGTTTTCTGACACCTACATATAATTACATATTCGGCTACTGTGAAAAAACTCTATGAAACAACATCAACTTCATCTTGACACTTGGAATGTACGAATTCTCTAGGACAACAACTCAGCACCAGAAAGAAAAACAGCTCTGATTGCATTGGAGCTAAAGAAGTACAACATTGATATAGCTGCACTGAGAAGTAACCATCAGTCGACTACATGAAACAAGAAAGTAAAATAAGATATCTAACAGTGTTCCTGCTGCAGTTGGATACAATACATTCTCCTGTACTGTTTGTGGTTTTTGTGCAATTCTTGAGCCGATCTCAAAAGTCATGCCTGTCATAGGCATACAGATAATTAATTTGTGGTCGTCAGAACCTCATAGGTCGAACTCGACAGGAGAGTCCCACACACACACACACACACACACACACACACACACACACACACACAAAATTAAAATTTCATTAGAATGTTTCCTACCTGTTTTTCAGTCTGAATTAACATTAGTCTCATAACAGGTGTCTATTAACCTTGATTAAAATTAATTTTTGGTAATAAATTACTTTCAAAAATTCTAATACCTACATATCCAAAGTTCAAAATTCAAGCCAGGCATATCAGATAAGAATACTGTAAATAAATAATTTTTAAATGTTTAAAATTTATGCCACTTCAGATAATATGGATTTGAATCAAGAAATAAAATATCTCAATGTATTACAATTGTATTTTTTTAAGCTTTGAAAGAAACAATGTAACAAAAACAATCTAACTAATGAACAAATCCTGTCTAAATGAAAAAGAAATAAAAATTGACATTCTAAAATAATTTTTCAGTATTAAATTACCAAAAGTTGCTTAATAATGACTGTATATACAACTTGAACCTTTTTTGGCACCTCTCAAACTATAAACCAAATTCAGATAATGTGAGAAAAGAAAAAGATTTTTTAAAGAAATTTATTATAATGAAAATATTTTTCATGATATCCAGTTTAAAAGTAGACCTTTTCTTCTGCCTTGTCTACTAAATACTGTTATTGAAGAATTTATCAACAAATATGTTTGTGTAACCAATGTAAAAATATAAAGTTGTTTTTTGATTATTAGTATTGGAGATGCAATTCCCTATCAAACAAGAGGCTTCATAAACAACATTGTTTTAACATCAAATTTTAAAGTCTCAAGTTATTGGTAATGATTAGATCTGATAATTTGAACTTTTTATAGTAAATGATAAATCTAAGGTATTTATTGCAATCATTAAGTGGTATGTCCTGACAAATTTTTGTTATCAATATGGTTAGTTATGTCACTAATTTTATTTGCTCAATTATGTATTTTGGAAAATTATTACACAGTTATTAATAAAATAATGTGGGCAAGGAAGAAATTTTTGTTCGGTTAATCTTGTTTTTTCATAACAGCTATATTATAACTGTAAGGAGATTCGCTTTTGTAATTAAGGATAATTTTTACTTGTTTTTTTTAATACAGTGAAGTGACAAAATTGTGATGTTTAGCATCTACTAAAATATCAAAGAAGAGATTCTATTATTAGTGTGAAGTTTGTAAATGGAGAACAAAATTTTTCATAAAGGTTTCTTTATTTTGTACATGTACAGACATTGTGTTTGTGTGTGTAATATAAATAAAATCAAGCCATTAAAATTCAACACACATTTTTTATTAGCATGAAGCACATATGCATGAAAAAGCTCAGTTAAAAATGTAAGTATATTTTAAGCATGAAGTGAAGCAACTTTATTTTAAAATAAAATTTCAACTCTCTCAAATTTTGAAATAAATTTTGTTGTGCAATAAGTCCTTGCATTTTGTACTTTGAATTTATTCTTATCACACATGCAAAATAAAAATTAGTTTTTACAGAGGAATGACTACCAAACTGTAAACAGACTAATATCACCTCCACTTCGGCTTACGAAAAATAACTGAAATTTCAAACTCACATTAGGGTTAATAAAATAAGACTCAAACTTAAAAATTTGATAAGCATGACCAGGCTCAGCTAAAATTACCTCCTGAGGCTAGAGAGAAAAAAGTGTATAACTTCTAAAAATAGATTTTTGTTAAGTTAAAAAAAAAAAATTAAAACACGGAGCCAAAAATTATGCTATGGCTGTCATTTCTTTTCATACACTAACAACTCAAAGAATTATGAAAGTTCTCTGTAAATAACTAGTGGTTAGAGTATAGAATTTCAAAGAGAAAAACTTAAAGGTCTATTCCCTCAGTCAGGTTGGTTGTAATTATTAACACAAATTTGTCTAAGAGTTAAAACTGATTTGAAGCCATTAGAATATGTCCTACTTATTTCTCCTAAAATGCTTGATTTTTGCAGGTTCTAAATTTTAAGTAAGAATAAAAACATTTCCACATTTTTATGAAATTGATGAAGTTGAAAAGTAATCTTAATGATTTTATTAGAACATTGATAAGATGCTTACAAAGATTTATAAAATTTTTGTTTTTCTGATAACTACATTAAAGTCAAACTATAATTAGGCCTTCTTCAGATACATGTCAATTTAGTAAGCACAGAATTCCTCTTACACTTCAAACTTTTAAGATGTGTGCCATAGAATGATGGTTAACAAGCTAGCCTCAAACAGATAATTTTTAATTAAACAGGTTCTGAATTTAGAAAATATCTAATTCTAAACAAGACTAGCCTGCATGGTGGAAATACCACTACATAATGGCAGTAAATGATCTTCTAAAATAAACTATTGTCATTGTTTGTGTATAAAATCCTTAAAACAACTTTTTTCTCTCATACAATGTTCTTTAAGATGTTACTTTTAGAACAGTTTTATTATTGTTCTGAATACTAACTTTCACATATTACTGATCTACCAGAATAATTTTTTACTTTATATATATATATATATATATATATATATATATATATGTGTGTGTGTGTGAATGGGATCACATATAGATTAGAATTCAACAGAATGATAGGATAAGGAACAAAGAGGAAACGTTTATAAATTTAAGATGTTTTGCAATTTCTGATGAAGCTTAAATAAAAGCAAAACATCTTAAATTTATAAACATTTCCTATTTCTCCTTATCATATATATATATATATATATATATATATAATATATATATATATGTGTGTGAAGAAATATAGTTTTAAGGTGTGCTATATTTATGGGATAAAGTGCTCAATATCAGAGATAGCGTGTATGTAAATATAAATATAAAAGTGAACATTGAAGTCAACACTCAGAGGTCACAGGCTGTTTCATGCTGGATGCAATCGTCAAGATGGTCTGACGATTGCGTCCAGCATAAAACAGCCTATCACCCCTGAGTGTTGACTTCAATGTTCACTTAAATATATATTGACAACTTTGATCAATATTTTTGGTTCTCATGAGAACAACAGTGTCTAATGAAGTTAGCAAGTCACTTGCAATGCTTATTACAGTTGTGGAAAACTAAGTTGTTTTATACAAGGCCTGGCGTATTCTGTAAAGTCTGTTCAACTTATCCATGGGTTTTCATGTGATGAGACTGGTGCAGTTTCTGACACACCCTGCATTTTAAGTTATATCTAGCATAGTACTGATCATAATTTGTGAAAGGTCTAACAATATGACTCTTTTTTGTGGTTAATGAGGCCTGCATTAGAGAGACATTTTCTGCCACATTCTTCACATGTAAATTGATGGATTGCTGGATCAATGATTTCCTTTTTCCTACTACATGCTTGGGATTTTTCCAACTCATTGCATGTTCTTAGGAGATTTTAGTGCCTTGATAAATTGTATAGCTCCACTTGTTTTATCACAAGCAGTAGTTTCTCACTCAGGATCTTCTTTGTGGTAGGCTACAAGCAAATCTTTTAAGCAATGAATGTGTACTTCGATGCTGATTTCAATAGCCTTTTTGAGGACTACAGTGTCTGCCATGTGAGTTATCCAGTAGATACCAAGAATATATCTTAAACAGTACTGGTGGAATTTCTCTAGAACATCTAAATGTTTGTGGTACACAACCTATATCTCACAGGAGTACAGCAGACATGTCAATACACAGGTATTGTAAACTGCCATTTTTGTGCACTTCTTAAGTCCTCTCCGAGACCAGACTTCATCTTTTAGAGCTACGAAAGCATCAGTTGCCTTCTTCAAACAAGCAGAGATTTCATTGTCAAGTGCAGTGTCTGTTTATAGTGCTTATCCAGGCTGATAGTAAGGCTGAAAGCTTTGTAACAATGGGAGATATATATATATATATATATATATATATATATATATATATATATATATATATATAAAGAAATATAGTCTTAAAATGTGCTATATTTATGAGATAAAGTGCTCAATATCAGAGATAGAGCATGTGTAAATATAAAAGTGGACATAGAAGTCAACACTTAGAGGCGACAGTCTGTTTCATGCTAGATGCAATCATCAGGCCTGATGATTGCATCTAGCATGAAATAGACTGTCGCCTCTAAGTGTTGACTTCTATGTTCACTTTTATATATATATATATATATATATATATATATGTACACACACAGAATCTTTTTCACATTTTCTTATTTTAATCTCTTACTAGAATATATACCATATGTCTATTATAAAAATATTTTCTAATTATAAAATTCTCTCATTTTTCAAGACATGGAAGCAATAAGAAGTCATAGAGATGATTGCAATTTCTCATCTTCTGAGTTATCTTACTACAAACAGCCTTCTTTAAGCCTTCCTACCCAAGAATGAATTCTATCCAATGATTATTTCTATTTCATGTGTATTTGATATGTTAGAAAGAATAGAATTATTAGCAGCTACAAAATATGCACACATTGTGACCTATTCTTCCCAAATTCAGCAACAACAAAAAAAATTTAAAAAATAGTATAAATCTGGAGTGTAAAATATTATCTATATATATTTTCTTTTATCTATATATTATCTATATGTATAGAAACAAAGAAGTTGTTTTTTCCCTTATTATTGGATGTAATGGTCAGAGTTTCAGTGAGTATGTCCCAGTAGTAAGATAAGTTTATAATTATTCCAGATACCACAATTAAAATATTTAGTTGCCACTGCTGACTTTTCAGTAAATGACCTTGGTGGGTCAATGATACATTTCTTCCATGTCTATAAGTGCAATACAGAAAAGCAATACTTCAGGCAGAATGTCTGGTTTCTGACTTCTAAGGCCACAATTATCATAAAACCACATTAATTAAGTTAAGCAAATGTGCATTACCTTGATCTTAATCTTGTGAAGAAATAGAGAATCGACTTTGGGGGAAAATTTTAACATTATAAATTTTGCTAAGAGTCTTTCGACAGAAAAATTACTTGACTCCAAAATAAAAATACATGAACAGTTCAGCAAAAACATTTTATATAATAATTATTTAAAACTAGCCGGATTTCTTCATCTTATTCCTTTTATTGTTGGAGGCATAATTTCAGAACTACTGTGTTTAGAAAGAGAAGACAGAATTTACCAGCATGGGTTTGTAATGTTGAATATTTCATGTATGGAGAGTGCTGAAAACCTCTTGGTTGAAGCAAGAAGGAACTAAAAATTCTGATGTTTAGTCAGTCAGATTTTGGGGAATAAAGGTTTGAAGCACTCTTTCACTGTTCTGCACACATGTATAATCAGATGCAACATACAATGTCATTTACAAAATACAACTGGAGAATAAATATATTAATACACAGAGATATTTAATAATAACAGATGTCATCATATCGATATATTGGGCTAAATTTAGTTATTTTATATGGTAACCCAAGACGTACACACACACACACACACACACACACACAAAAGAATTATATAAAATGATACCAAAACCAAGTTTTCCATAAATACAATGATTTAAATGAGTTGAAAAATGAAAGGAAAAGTCTCTCACTGGAAAAAAAAAAATCCATGTTTGAATCAACTTTAAAAAGTTTACATTCGTCTGGAAAATATAGCTTCTAAAAAGTTAAATGTAAAATGTACAGGAGGTAAATTTCCCTATGAACTGAAAGCTTATGAGTGACAAGCATTTATTTAAAACCTAATTCAATTAACCTATTTATACAAACAAGAGTAAAAAAAAAAAGAAAAAAAAGTTAAATTCCTTTTTGCATTAATAAAATATTGATCACACTGCAAGAAAATTATTACCCCGTTCAAAGTTCATTTCTTTTATGTGCCATGTCCCTTCAGGATGTAGGTGATCATGGTCCTCTAAATCTTCCTGTCCCTTGTAGCTCTCAACAAATTTTTTTTTTTTTTTAATTTTTATTTCTCTGAAACCCTGTTCTACCATCCATTTACTCAAGCTCATCAAGTATGTTACACGCTGCTTTCCTCCAATTTTCCTGTGAGTATCAGACTTTTCAAGCCCTCCTTCCTCATTATGTACCCCAGAAATTTCAACTGCTTCTTCCTGTTGTTAAGTATAAGTTTCCTTTTTGCCTTCATTTTCTACAAAACCTTGTTGTTGCTCACATAGTTAACATACCTAAATTGGGGAATCAACCATAAATGAGCATGTTAATCCAAATCTGATTTAGTTTTCAAATAAAATAAGTTTGTTTGTTCCAAAGAAAGAAAAGACATACAAAATACTGATTAGTCTCAATGTATCTGAAACCACTCTTAGGGTGAGGAAAACAGTGAAGACAAATGATTACATCATATTGTTAAAATGGATTTATATAATGTCAAAGTTTATTATGGAAGTCAATGTTTTCTCCAGAAAAACATTTAAATTAAATAAATTTATATCTTTTATTTACAACACACAGCAATCGTTATATCCATGAAAAACATCAATAATTATTTCCAATTTGATGGACAAACCTCACATTCCATAATATAATCACAACCACCAAGTAAGTTATTGTAAATATTTCTAATAAAAACAGATAAGCTGAAATTCACATGTTATATTTATCATAAATATATTCCAAAAACTTACTATCGCTAATTGATTAATTCCATGTTTATTGTAAAAACTCTGATAAAATCTGATATATTATAGTTAAAATGATAACCACTTATAACAAAAAGTTGTTGGCCTATATTTGGTGATGTGTCATTTCTTAAAATGAATCACACTTGAAAAAGGACAATTAAATAAGAATATAGATGCTATGTACAGCAATGATATTATCATAGGTGAAATTTTAGAACTATTACGAAAATCTGCTTTTATAAGTGACATCATAATCAAATTATCTTTATAGAGCTGTCACATGAACAAGTGAGTGAGAAAGAATCAATAAAATCATCTTGAATGATTATAGTCTTCTTTCATCAGGCTTGAAGACATCAACAAAATGTAATAATTTGTTGCCAAGAAAAAAAAAAATCATATCATGTGCAATTTAAAATGTTTATAGAATTTGAATTACTTCACACAAGAGTTAAATTTTTCTTTAAAGATTAAGTGAGTGTGCATCCAATTTGCTGAAGAGTTGGACTGGAGCTTAGGATTTGGTGAATAAAATTTTAACATGTTTGGGTCTGAAAATATATGAAAAAATGAAAAAGTGAATCACCCACACTGCATTTGAACAATGGTTAAACATAGAAGATGGTGTTTCATGCTGTAGTGTTGTATATCTGGAAACTGCTGCTTCATTGTATTATGGGAATTATGGATCATAAGTGCTATCTAAAAATATTGAGAGAGATTATGCTAACATAAGTCCTAAATCATATGAGTCAGTCATGGGTTTTCAGCATAATAAAGACTTGAAACACTCTGCCAAACTAGTTATAGCCTATATTGAAGACAATAACAAGGTGTTGCAATGGCCAGTCCAATCACAATAAGTCCATAAATATAAATTACATCTACAATAATATTCTAGAATATTGAGGAAATAGCCACTGGATGTAGTAAAGATTCTAATTTAATTGATGTTTATAGATATGATGTACAACAGTAAATAAAAATTCTTACAATAATATCTAGTTGAGAAACTTACATTTTTAATAAAATAGAATATCCTAAACTGTTTTACCATAGTATTTTTGACAAATTTAGATGATATTAAAAATGCATATCAATTAAAAATGGGTAACTTGTGCTTCAATTTGCATATGGTTTAGAAAATGTATAAAATTTAATATGCTATAATTTCAATTGTATACTGAAGAAATTATATATACACTCCTGAATCAAATTGTCTCCAAACAAAAAGTAAAAATATAAACTTCCAAATTATCAAAAACAAAATTTGACAAAGTAAGTATAACCTAATAAAAAATAACTTATTTTTAACTAAAGAATAACTGAAATTCATCATAGAACAAAAGCAAAAATACAAAAATCTAATTCTAATGTTAAAAAAAAAGGAATAAAATAATTATATATACATATATATATATATATAAAATCAAAATGGAAAAAAAATGTTCATGAACCAAAGTTGTTGGTCGTCAGGTTTCATTGTAGGTAGTCTACCAAAGTCAGATCCAACTCAAATAAGAAGCAGTTAAAACAATAACAGAATAAATGTGAGAAAGATCTCCATTCAAGAATTTATCTCTGAATGGGACAAGTTGCACAATGTAAAATTGCATTTGAATTTTTTTAATTTTCTCATATATATATATATATATATATATTATATATATATATATATATATATATTAGATAAAGGGATAATAGTGTATTTGTGTGTAGAGGGTAATAAGCAGAGAGATTGAACAAGTTCAAGACTAAGCATAAACTTCAGTTGAAAAGAATAATTACTTTTCTGCCATAGAAAACAGTTAAATAAGCAATCAATATCTTTTCATAAAAACAAAAGAGTGAAGAATCAGTAGAACAAACAAGTTTTTTTGACCCACCCATGAAAAGGGAAACAGAATGACAAAAAGAGAATGAAAAGCAATTTTTATTTTAACAAAAAATTCAAAAGAAATTTTCTCTTTTCAATTTCTGTGTATCGCTCAATCTAACCCACCCATTTTCACCCTATTGAAAGACCACCCACCACAGTAAACCTCCTTATTCTTATAAAGATTCAATCAAAATTATCAGGGCTTCATTTCCTTACTTTTTTTCCCATTTGAATAATTAAAATTCAAAACTGAAAAAACACAATGCATTTTCTCTCTCCACTAAAAAGAGAGATAATGTCTAATTTTACCTCCCTAGCGACGCTACACATTTCATGAGACAAAGCTATGATATACTTAGAGTTTGAAAATTTTGCTTAGGTATGAAGTAGTTACTTTTTAAGATGAACAGATTATAAATACATAAAACAAATGAAAATTATTGCCAAAAGCTGCACTATACATTCAACATTAAATAGCCAAAGTAGAGTAACCTCTGCATCACTACTTTTTAAAAATATAGGCAAAAGTCTGAAGTTGAAGATACAATAAAGTTCTTTTGAAATAAAACCTTTAAGAATAAGAGCAAAAAAAAAAATCAATAATTTTTCAATTTCTCTACATCAGAAAGTTTATCCATATAAAATCTTTTGGCCCTTTACCAGACTTAACTTAGTAAATAACTAAGACAATGATTTCATTAGAGATAAATGCTTTTTCAGTTAATCACTCCCATTACTTAACAATTACAGAAATATTGCTGAAATAACTGTATTTCTGATGTGGCTTGCTAAATGAGGATACACAACTAAAAGAATCAACTTTGGAGATTACAATGGAATAAACAATATTTTCTATGTGTACTGCACTTTCTTTGAAGGTTATTGGTTGAAACAAAACATTTAACAATGTAACATGTCTTGCATCATTCATGCATAATATATGTCTTGAATAAGCTTTCTCAAATATAACTGTTGCATGTAATCAAAATCTAAAACTAGAGAAAAGTGGCTGCAAATTTAATGTTTAAAGTCTTATTGGAAAAATTAAAGGAGGAGAGTGTTTCATGTGTCTGACCTCAAAATTACTTTTACAAATAGCTTTAAGCATTGTGTAAACTAACAGAACCAAAACCAAATTTTGTTTGTCAGAGAACAACTTGGATCTCTTCAGTGTCCACAGCATAGCAAAAATGTAAAATAATCATTTCTAGACAGGAAGAAATAAGATTTACAAGACAGGATAGCAATCATTAATGCTTTAGTATTTACAGAAGGTCAAGTATTTTACAGAGAAAATACTTTGAAAACATGGATAAATCTTAACAAGATTTAATTAGGAACAATAAGCTTTATGTCAAGTGTGAACTGCAAAGACCAAGAAGAATTAATTAAGAAAGAAAATAAGGCTTCTAAAAACTTGTCAACTTTAACAAGTAGAAAAAGAGCAGTTAACATTATGGGGAAGTTGACTGAAACCCATTTTAAAACGAATGTCATCAGATATATGAATCTGCCAAAGATCAGTTCAAACATGGCATGATATCTATTAGCAAATCTAGGCTTTTGTGTAGAAAAAAAAAGGAAAATAACATTGTTATTTATACATTTGTGCATTGCATTGAAAAAAATGAATGAAAAATATACATAGAAAAATTACTATAATAATAGGTAGCAAAAAGCTAACATTAATTCCATACCCTATCACTTCAACAATTCTCCAGTGTTATGTCAACTCTCAAAATTCCTGAATATACTCATAATTTTTCAGTTTAATTTATTTGTAAATATAAAAAGCAAAATGAAACCTTTGCATGCACATTTTGTGTGTGGATGGGTTAACAATGCTAAATACTTTTCTAGTGTGTCAGAGTCATAAACAAGGAAGATGATAAGAAAATAATTTTAAAAATTTTTTTAAAAATAATGCCGGTGAAAAGGTCTTGAAAAGAGGTTAATAGGCACCCAGCTGGTCAACAAAACTATTTGCCAGTTGACATAACAAATTACCAAGAAAGTAGAAGCTATCTTTCTTCATTGCCCATCTGACAAAGTTATCCACAAACAATGGCCATTTTGGATGAGACTGAAAAGAACATGTCAGCAGGTGAATCACTGGAGATACAAGATCTTGGCTACAGAATACTGCATGGATTGATGTTGTAATAAGTACATGAACAGCTAAGACATATGGAGGAGTGAACAGGTTAAGAAGTCAGGCTACATCTCTGAGGTGACAGCATTCAACAATAGTTGTCGAAAAGGATAATATAGTGGGTAAAAGAAGATAGAAAAAGAATAGATGTCTTTCCAGCCTAGATAATATGGATACATGCAACTGGCTGCATACTTACTTAACAAAGTGAATATATTGAATAATTAAGAAGCACTATGAAGAGACCAGAGTTATGATTTTAATTACTTGTGTGTGTGTGTGTGTGTATATATATATATATATATATATATATGTATATGTGTATATATATATATATATATATATAAGGGGAAAAAGAGATCTTTTTTAACATGAAGAAAAACCTATTCTTCAAGTTTTATATCTGAGTGCCCTCACTTGGATGCATGACTTGGAAAGATTAGGAGTTCCTTTCTCACACTTAAGCAGATCTGGTTTTCCATAGACAAAGCTGTTTGATCCATGGATAGGCTCCAAAAAGATATTATCACTCTAGGTCAGAATGAACCTGAGAGTAATGACAAGAGATAACTACACATTCCTCAGAACTCTGAAACCCCCAAACTGCCACCAGATGCAGTTTAATACCATACACAATACCTGTGCAAGGATATTCCACATTTTCAAAACCTTCAATTAGATTGTTAAAAGTAAAAATCATTGAAGTATCAGAATATTTAATGTGCTATATGTGACCACAACTTTAAGAGACATGCAAGCTAATAATGTGGCAGAAATTATGAGTCCCTGGCTGGGCTTATAGGTCACATTCACATTGTGCACTGGTGAAACTGTGCAATATCAAGCAATGGGCATGTTCAGAAAGAAGGTGGTAACCATCATATACAAAGATAATCAATGCCATCATTTTGTCAAATTTCTCTGCCTAAAAAAAAAAGCTTAGCAGATTACAGTGTTACTTAGCAAATTTGGCGACTGTGAGCTTAGTCTCTGACCTAAGTAGTATGGCTATACTCAGACTCAGTTAAACTCAGGACTAACAATAATTGGAAATTACCTGAAGGTTACCCAGATCAACAGACATCTGAAGAAGAATGGAGGGTACAACAGTTGAAACACGATCATAACAAGAATAAGGATATTAGTTCGACTGTAAATTATGATTGCTTCCCATCCCAGAAATTGTATCTATACATTAGAAAAAGCCTTATTACTTGTATTTTAGTCATTATAAACTGACTCTCTAAAGTTATTTTCCAAATTAGGTTTCAAACTGAAATACCAAATTCCACAATCATCTCATATAATTTAAGCAAGTATATTGTTCTGTAAATGCACTTCCTAAGATCATGCTCAAGAGATAATTTAAAAACATGAAGTATAAAAACAAAATATTTGTAACTTATTAATGATTTATGTGTTTTTGTTCTGAATTACTTTCAGCCTCATTATTTCCTTTGGAATCTCACAGAATGTTGCATAAACTGATTAGATATTCCAATAATATTTATAATGATGTTAATGCCATGGAAAAAGAATAAAATTAAAGTTTTAAAGATTATGATGTACGATGTGTAAAAAAATAAAATAAAAAATTAGTGGTGAAAATAAAACAGATTATTATTAAGACAGTATTGCTGTTGCTACATAGTTCATTAAGAGATTTGTTAAAATTATTCATTTAATTAAGCAATCACACAGTATTTCAATAATCTCCTTCCAATACACATTTAGCAACAGATACTGTTGATATACTATCTAATTATATATATATATATTATATACACACACACACAAAGTGATTATTTTCTCAAATTATTATTTTTTTTTTATATTTATATACAAGCCAGCACACAAATGGGTAGTTGTAGCAGTAATGCTACATAATTGTGTGCTGTGTGATAAAAAATAATATTTTCCACAGCAGCTTATCTGGATAGAATCGATATCAGGCAGTCAGAATCAAAAAGATGAGGTAAAAAACAAAATCTTATTCAGTGATTAAGGTGGAAGGCAAACACATTATTTTATACAAATAGCTACACAATTACTAGTTGAAATTAGTCTATTTGAAGGTATTTAAACTTTCAAAAAGATCAAAATGAATATCAATAAATCAGTTTTGGGGAGACAATAAAAATCTAGAATCAAAATGCATTGAAGCAATCTAATATGCCACAAAAATTACAGTTTATCTGATTTTATTGGACCATATTAGTTATATAGATGAACAGAAAAATGAGCAACATCATTTTCTGAGGTTAAGATCAAAAATTCAAGAATGATACTTTAAGATGTTTTGTTTAACTGATGTACTTATGTGAAGTAACTAAAACTCAATTGTACTGTGCAGATTAATAACTTAGTAGAAAATATATTCACTCCTACATATATCATATTTTTATATTACCATTCTATCATTTTTGAATATTCAAACACAATTCAGAATTTTCAAAAGCCTCAATTCAAAATAAATAATAAAAGTAACAGAACATAACTGAAACAGTGCTTAAGTTTGTCTTGTCCATTGAAATGTTTAGTCCCTTCAATATCGCTTTGATAAAAAAAATTTTCAAAGTCATTATTTCATAAAAAAGTTTGTTTTGTATGATTTTCCTTTTGTGAAAGAATTCATTAGAACAAAATCAGCATTGCGGGTTTTTATTCTTCTTAGTGAAGCTTCAATTTCCATCCTTGAAATGGATTTATCAGAAAAAGAAAAAAGAAAGGACAAATTTTAAAAGAAGAAAAAACAAACTATAGTATGCAGAGATAATGGTTCTTTGGAAAAGTTATTAACTCTTTTATGATCTATTGATAACAGTTGAGACAATGTTTGCACCAAAGAGCACACATTTATAATACAAGAAAATATTTTATATTCTATATTTTCAGAGAAACCATTCAGTATGAAAAAACTAAAAAAAAAAAAAAAGTAACTGTAATTTTAAAAAGTTATCATTACAATGCTCTTACATGCACACACAAAATATAGATGAAAAGAAAAAGAACTAAACATTTTTTTACTACCTACTCTAAAATGTAATAGTTTAAAGTATAGGGTAGATTTCAGTTTTAAAAATATTTATGATGAGTTGATATAATTACTCCAAAACTATATGAATAACAGATACCAAACAGGAAATTTGTGGAACTAATTTCTAAACTAACAGCAAGCAGAGTACTTTTTGTTGGCCAGTAATTAGGAACAAAGTAGTCAGCATTTAAACTGATTGTACTTAGCATACAGTCAGAATCCAATAATTTCAAGGCTCTCAGGAATGCAAAGAATCAAGATTACATAGTTTCTAAAAGACAAAATAAACAAATTAAGAAGTTTCTTTATCTCTACTATTCATGAATTCCTTTGAATGAATTCTATCATCTTTCAACCTGTTCTGACTTTAATGACCAATGAGGAGGTCAAAACTACTCAAAAAGATCATGTGAAATACTGGGGAAAAAAATGGCTATCAAAGCATTTCAAATCTATCATTTTAAAAGAGGAGAAAAATCCCATATTTTTTATTTTAAGAGGGACCAAATATAAAAAAAAAAATCAAACTGTATAATTAATTTAAAGGAAACTGAAATTTCTAGGGAACATAATGAGGAAAGAAGGCTTTGAGAATTTGAAACTCACAGCACATACTGAAGGAAGAGAGACAGAGGAAAGCAGTGAATAACCTACCTAACAAGCTTGTGTAAAGTGTTAGCAGAATAGGGATTAGGAGGAATAACAAAAAGACAAAACTTACTTTAAATTTAAATTAATATAATGAAAATATACATTAAATAGACCATGAACACTGAACATTTTAATTAGGTTCATGATATAACAGTAGATGAGCAGTAAAGATGTCTATCTCATGTATTTGAATTTTTTTCAAGAGCTGAAGAAAATCTCATTTCAAATCAAGATGAATATTTCCTTCTTGTTGCCAGTGATGAACATAGATTCTGCAATAAGCATGTCATCTATGCAAAATATAATGGATAGAAAATATTAACTAATTTCTTTAAATTTAGTTAAAAAAATATATATATATATTGAAATTATCTGGCTTTAGCATAATCATTTTTTAATTCAATATATATTGCAGTAATAAAAGTCACTTGATAAATAGCAGTTATTTTGCAGATATTTCCATAGGATTTAAATTAAGGCAGAGACAAATTATAAGTGAAAAGTGAAAGTTACCTCTTGAATATAAGTGACACACATCTATGTAAAATACAAGGTATTAGTAGTTTTCAAGGTTTGAGATTCATTTCCAAGATAAGTACATAATGTAAAAGAAAAACTGATTTCAAATCCCTTGTTCTTCCCATAAGTCACATAGTGAATAAACAGAAAATATAACTTTAAAACTTTTTTTAAAATAATGAAATCAAAGAAAACTGTTCCCAGACAGTAGTATATTGTATGAAAAATATTGTAAAAGGATTTTTTTTATTTAAGTATGCATTGTATAAAATTAATAAAAAGATGTGGTAATTTTTGTACATTAATTCAAAGGAATACAGAATTAAAATCAATTCATAGAATTTAAGATGATCAATGGTAAATTAAAACTTAAAAAAAAAAAAACTCTTGAAGAAGAAAGATTTAATAAATCCTTTATAAATTATAAAAATGATAACTCATGAAATCGAAAACTTCCCATAGCAAAAAAAAAAAAAAAAAAAAAAACACAATTTATATTTTTAATGAGAGATCAGTGAGTAAATGTTTTGGGTAAAACTAAAATGACTTAAATCTAAAAAATACTTCTGTCACTATAAAGAAAATGTGAAAAGAAAACATACAAATGATTTATTGCAGTAGTGCTACAAATTGCTTACCTTTCAACTAAAGATAATCCAAATGTTGAATGTCAATATATCCAAAACAAAAAAGAAAAATATTGTCTCATACCAAACGACATTCAGTTTTTTAAAGTTCAACCATTGAAACTGTTATCTTAATATGTAATAAGAGATTGGTATATTTGTGATCCCTTGCCCACCCTACTTTTTATCTCTATATGATTAGGTAAAACAAAGGTCTTCCATAAATAAACACTGGCATTGTTTTCTTCCTGTTGGTTGGTGAGAAGTTGAGGCATAATTATTTCATCCTGAACAGACTTCCATGTGAACTGTCCACTTTTAAGAAACATACAACTGATAGACTGCATTAGTTACTCAGGCTATTTTTCTGTGAAAACACAACAATTTAGAAAAGAGAAAAAAAATAAGTGAAGCTTGTTTGCATTCTGATCAACAGTTTTCTTTTGCAAACTAAGATTAAATATATAGCCGGAAAAATGTTCTTTTGTGTTTAGAGTTGAATACAATTCAAAGCACAGGTTAGATAACTCAAATTTTTTTTATCATATCATGAAATTCTTACTATAGAACATATTTTAATTATTTTTATCAGACATGCTATTTTTCCTTTGGACAAAAAAATATCATTATGACCATAATGCACAATTTCATTTTAGATTTTATTATATGTTGAAAAAGATTTTAGAAGTAAACATTTCTATACAATTCTGCATTAAAATACTTTTTATTGGGTGGCTGGTGTGCAGTGAACATTGCTCATAATCTGCCACATGAATTCAGGATTTAGAGAAATATGAAATGTAACGTAGTCTGAATGTTTGACTTTCATGCCTTGCGATTGTCCTTGAAAACCAATTCCATGTAATGTGGAAAGAAAATGAGATGTATAGGTGCAGTACAAGTGGCAAAATACAGAAGGAAAAAAATACCATCTTGTAAAGCTGGTATGACTACATCAGAAACATCATCTGACAGTTTAAATACATGCTTCAAAATGTTCATGACACAGCCAAAGCAAATCGTTGTGCAAATAAATAACTGCAAGCAGTAACATTGAATTTAAATTCTCATTTTAAAGCCACAGCAAAAAGAAAAACCATAAGAATACCTAAAGCAAATGAATCTAGAATGAAATAGTTTTATGATTACCCAATCTGGTCTTTTTCTAGAGGATGAACAAAGAGTATAGTTGGTATTAATATTAAGCATAGACATAAACATCAAATTATTATTAGTATTTAACGTAGAAAGAATAGAACGCTTTAATTTTTTTTTTTTTTTTTTAAATAGTTAATGTCACTGGGTAGCAGGCAGAGTAAAGTTATTTTTATAACTCAAATCTGATGTGTTTTCTTCCTGGAAATTATTTGAAAGCTCACTGTCACTTCAAAATACTCAGTATATTTCCTCAAACAATTTGAATAGTAGTATGGATTCTGTCTTGCTCACATTTACAAAAATTTCACAAAAATTAAAAATGACTACAACTTTATAACTTTTTTAAAAAATCAATTTTATTAATATTATTGTACATTGTGCTTATATTGAATAAGAATAGTGTAAGGTTTAAGAAATTATTTTAATTCTTCTACTTCTTATAATGACTACTGACTTATAAAAGCTGCACATAAGTGTTTGTCAAAAAACAAATCCATGAACAGTGCAGTTTTTGAAAACTTAAAAATTAGTGCTCCAAGGAACTCATTTTAGCGGTAACAGCCTAATATATCAAGGCCATTAAAAAATGCATATATAGCACTTCAAATGGCTAAACATTTGCACATTCCCTAACAGGAGTCAAGAAAAAAGATTTCTGAATAAGAACAGACAGAACTCTTCCAAACTTATTTCTTCCTATGTTAATATTACTCACATGAGACCATAACACTCAATTCTGTAACTCCGCTAAGTTATAATTTTCTAATTGAGCAGATGACAAAGGAAAAATATTGAAGACAACTGAACACACAATACCTGAGAAAGGTCAAAGGATATATTGACCAAAATGTGCTAACAAAAATGGCACATTTTTTAAAATAAATCCAGAAATTCTTTAAGAACTAGAAACATTTTGATAGTTTTTAAGTCTTGATAAACTTATTCTTTTAATTGATATTTTGTTGCAGATTAGAATGAAATCCTATTAAAGAATGCTAATTAAATGTTAAAACCATTACTCAGAAGCACTTTAAAATAAAATTAATTTCAATTTTGGTAAATATAAAAGAGAACATTTATTATTGAACCAGGAAATAATAAATTCACTGATCCTTTTCATCACACAAGAGAAAAGAGAATATTCAAATTTAAAGGTTACCTTCAAGGCACATGCATAGAAATACAGTCTAATTGTGAAGTTTAAAGGCATAATTGATGATGACATAGCAGAGTGAAAGGCTTTAATTGCTCTATCCAATAATTCATTTAGAAAATGGGTTCAGTTCTTACTTCTTTTGATTCAGGACTTGTATTTATAATAGGATTTTACTTAAATTCAATCTTGTTTTCATAATGTACTTTTAAATATAATTTTTGAAAATGTCAATCCAGTCTCTTCTAACAGCTATGGGTTAAATAATAGGGCAGAAGGGATTTTAGCCATGATAATATTAAAGAGTAGAAAAGAATGAAATCAGTTAAGCACAAAATGAACTTAGCCAGTAAGCACCAGTTGAAATACAGTGAGAAATTGTCTTGAAAAAGATTTCAAATGTAAATCATTCAATATATTTTATCAGTTTTGTTATTATTAGTAATATAAATCAATATATATATATATACATATATATATTTTACAAGACAGTTTTCAATGTTAATTTCATTGCATATAAAAATTAACTGGGATACATGCCGATATTTAAAAAAGATAAAATACTGGATAATCAGACACCATTGTACTGAAAATTATATTATAGTATATATGTAACTACATAAAAAATATAAAAAGCAGTTTAATATATAGCTTAATGATAGAATATTGAACAGTGATTACATTTTCTAACATCAGGTGAATGAAGCTTGTGGCCACATACTCATCCAAGAGAAGGAAAGCAAAATTAACAAAAAAAAAGTAAAAAGAATCATCAAAGGAAACATTGTGTGATTGTAAAATTTGTAATGTATAAAAGTGCATAAACATGAAAATAATCCAAAAAGCAATATTCTCAAAATAATATCACAACACACAATTAAATCTGTGATTATCGTTTGGTTATTGATAACAGAACTGGCTTTAGTCTAGGGAAAAATGGGCTTTGAATTTTTTTCCTAGTTCAACCAAAGAAACAAAACATAACCTACAGAAAACTTATTGATAACCAAATGTCAAATTCTCTTTTGCATAAATTCCCCATCTACTATATGTATTATACACATTTGGAAGACAAAGAATCAATCAAGAAGAATCTAGAAACAATTTGTAGATTAATTAAAAATCATTTTGCTTAAGTTTAACCGACTACAAAGTCTAAATGTATATGCAGCAATGTGCATGATATTATGATTATAAAAAAGAAATTTTGATTTCCTATTGAAGTATATCACGAATTAAACTAAGAAAAACAATCAAAATATGCAGTGTCTAACAACAAAAGTGAAATGAGAGATTATTGGGAAGTTTTCATTAAGGTAATAAGGACATTATCTTCTGATATTTGATTAATGTCACTTTCAATTCATAACTGACAAAGCAGAGATTTTCCTGCAATAGGTTGCCAATTCTTTCTGCATCAAACAGGTTACCAACCAAGGCTACAGGACCGAGTTTGTCCTGCTATTCAATCCATAGCTGGGAAGAGAAGATGGATTCATACCTTTCCCAAGGGTATTTGCATGTAAGTGAATGTAATGATCCTGACTGGAATTTGAACTTGGTTCTCTGACTTCACATTTCAAGCTGATATGCACTACAATGCACATCCTAACATTACATAGCCCAAAAGTAAAAAAAAATATCTTTTGCTAATGTATTTCCTAGTAAAAATTGAAACTTTTCAATTGTATTCCTCTTAACAATTGAAAATATTGTGACAGGCTATCAAAAAAAATTTTAAATGCTACAATGGAGTGACATAAAAATTTGTAGTTATCAGCAGAACTAACAGTTTTAATTGACCAATGACAAAAGAAACATTTATCAATGTTATATAAAAAGAAAAATTCTTGTAAACATGAATGTGCATGATTTTCAAGCATATGAACCATGATAGTATCATGAATTATTTCAGCATACAAATGACATTTCCATAATAAATTTGATTAAAATAAAAAAAATTTTAAAAAGTAACCTTTGCTTGCATTCCCATGAGCCAACTATAAATTTACTAGCAGTAACACAAATATAAATTTGCCAATGGCAAGAAGAGAAATTTTTCTAAATCTACAAAAGAATTAATCTGGAATTTGTCAGAGTAAATCTTTTGTTATCCATACAAAATTTATAAAAAATAATCTGCACTTTTTAAAACTATTTCAGATAGCTTTGGAGGATTATCATTAATTTTTTTCTTAGCATAACAAGCTTTAATTTATTTGATAAATATAGACATTATATAAAAAGATGGAAAGAAAAAAATGAGTAAAGACATGCTTCCTTTATAATCCATAACATAAATGCAAAATTCCTTTACAAGACTTAATTCACGATACTTTAGTATTTGCTCAGTTAAAATATTTTCATGAATAAAGAAACTTTAACCCAATTTCAAAACCATAAAAAAAAAATGAAAATTTTCATTTGAACATTGAAGTATTTTTTCATCAAGTAACATTTTCAATACTTATTAATTATAAGTGCTTTTTACAGAATCACAAACACACATTTGAACTTTAATATAAGTTAAAGACTAGATTTGATAACATGTGAAAGTTTTTTCTTCCTCCAATTAAAAAAAAAACAGAATGATACAGAAAAATTATCTACATGTGACGACCTTCCATAAATCAATATTTTGCTTTGATTATAATTGTCTACTGATATTCTACACTCCTATGTTGAAATGCATACCTGTGTAAAATGTCCCTCCATCCTATACATCATACATGGTAAATGAAGAAATGCTTGTAAAATTTACTTTTAGCAAATAAAAATAAAATTACTTCAGTAAATAAACATTATCTGAAAATGGTCGTTTTCTGCTGTTTTGAGATAAAGTATTTTATTATTTATATGTGGACTATGTCCTCAGGTTTTTTATTATCACCATAACAACAAAGGTGAGGACAACAGTCTGCATGAAAATAACATAAATAATGATAATGCCTCATCCTAGAAATTCAGACAAGAAGTGCTTCATTCCATATATTTTTCAAATTGAAGCATTAATTTGTTCTTTTCTAAAAAGATTTCGGTCAATATGTTCCTCAGCTTTCCTCAGATTTATCTTTAAAAGGATGCAACATGAGGCAAGGAAGAATGATGAACATATTACATGAACTGGGAAAAAAAAATCCCCAAATAAATGGGACCCACCTCAACACATTTGAGTATCAATACACACACAGCTCTGATGTATAGCAATTATGACATTTTGGTTAGATAAATCTCATTAAGAAGTTTGTTTACAATAAAATAATTACAAAAAACGAAAAAATTTAAATGCAATATCAATCACTATCTACTCTCCTCCTGATTACTCTTTTTCTCTCCCAGCTCATTAATGTTTCTGTTCCTAATTCTTCCACATCCTATAATCCTTTGTGTTTTAGTGGCTTTACTGCTTTGCTCAGGGTGATACTGAGAAAAAAAAAAAAAAAAATATATAGTCTATAAAAAAATAAGATTAATATTTTTTCCCAGTTCATGTAATACGTTCTTCATTCTTATAGATACACTGATAAGAACTCGTACGATTATCATAGAAACTGAGTGTTCAAAATATGCAAGGTGACAAAGGACAAGACTATCAGGGTTGGTAAAGTAGGATAAGCATGGACTCAACATGCTAAAGAATAGATTCAAAGAAATGCAAGGCCCACAGCAATGTGTGATTAAAGTGTGCTTCACAGTCAACATCCCTAAAATTATCTTAGATCACCAAAGTAACCGGAAAAGCTTTTCTGGTGCAACATCAAAGTCGGCACACTTTTACTTTTATGTCCAAAGTAAAACTACTACAAAGATTTGTTAGGGGTTAAAAGAAATTTGGAATTCAACATCGATTATTTAAAAAACACATTTTTCAGATATTTTCAACAGATATACTAAAAATTCTTTCTGTAAACGGCATGTACCCATTTTTACCCTTAAACAGTGAGTATCATCAATTGATGATACATTGGAGATTAGCAGATATCATCAATTGATAATTTGAACTTTTCCCAATGATATGGGCAGCATATCATTCATGATTTTAGTCTTAATGACTAACTAGATTCACAGGGTTACATCATTTTTGAGGTATTTGACTGCAAAGAAAGCTGGAAGAGGCAATCAAAAACAGTGCTACATGCATACTTCTCAAAGAGAAGATAGAAGAAAAATACTGATATATTCATGCAAAGAATGTACAACTCTTTTCAATGCTTCAAGGTATATAAAACTGTTTAAAATATTAAATTTAGAAACCTTACATTTCTTTTTATTTCCCTCTTTTCTTTATTTTTATAATATATAAAAGAGTTAAAATATCATTTTATGCTTTTGCATATAATTAAAGGAAGAAATTAAACATAAAACTACCTTTTAAAAATGGATTCCCTTTGATTTTTTTACCCATTCAACATACCCACTTGTACAATGTTTTCCTACCATTTAAGGTTAAGTAGGGATTCTCAATGCTACTTGAAACACTTGCAATGTAAGAATAATTTCAGGTGATAATTCCCTACTGAGCAATTAGAATGAAAGTATTGGAACTTTTATCCAATTTCAGTGCTATATCGTTCTTATAAAAAGTTAGTTCATTTCTAATTAGTACATTAAGTTTGTCCAATACAATAATAACTTATACTGTAAACAAATTGTTAAAAGAAAACTAGAAAAATTCTTTACCATTAGTATATTTTTTATGAATACTTGTCAACTAATTTAGCTTTCCCAAATGAACAAAAGATATATGCTAACATACTGCAGTCAGCTTGGAAATAGTTTTATTTTTTGTTCTTTAATTAGTTACTGGGCACAGTAAACTGCCTCATGCAGTTAGCAATGTATTTGACAGTGAAACTAAAGGTTAGAATTCAAACTCAAGAAAAGCTTGGTTTGGAATTTCATAGGAAACCTACACACATCAGGCCTCATTTTCCAAAAGTGTTTGTTTTGGTTCGAGATTAGAATACTGAAAAAAAAGTATTAAATATAAAATGAACTTTAATTGGGTGCACTTATTTCCTAAAACTTTAACTAAACTTTATAAGTAATATTCTTAATTGTAATGGGCCATAAAGTCATGTTTAAAAAGATAGATTTTTGTGGCTCTGAATATGAATTAACTTAATGTTATCAACAAAATTATGGGAAATTAAGCTATAAAAGACAATAAGTACAGGATATTACCAAACTGGTTTTGCAATGTCATTAAATTCTAAGTGGGCAGAGTTCTCTGAGCTGAAATGCATCATAGGTAAATGAGGATGGTAGATGTGAAAACAGATCAAAGAATATAAAGCAGGACAGATTAAAGGTATAAAGATCATGAATAAAAGAAATAATGACATACAGAAGAAAGTAAACCTGTACTTATTTATACCTATACAATTATGCACGGCTCTGATAGAAAAGGCAAATTCAGGTAGGAAATGGTTTTAAAAAAGTAGCTGTGAAAAAGGTTGATCATCAAAGCCGAGTGGCAATTCAATAACTGGAATATATCCAAAATGATTGGTCATAGCCATTTCAATGTGGAATGGGTTTGCAATCAAATCAATGGTTTGGAATTTACCCAAAGTAGAAATATCTGCAGTGCTCCTGGCTGAGAGCAGTAAGTCGGCATCAAGAAAGAAAGCAATATCTGTTAAGACTAGGGTCAAGTTAGAGACCAATAAGCAATTGTTCTTTGAGAGAAAGGAATGCAGTAACATCATATTCAGATGAAACATCATTGTGAGAAAGAAAAAAAGATAGATAAATAAAATACAACACTTTGTACAGATTTGCCTTAAACTAAAAGAAATCCCCAAGTGGAGGTAACTCATTGACAGGTCAGTAGAATGATTCACTTAATATATAACTTGCAATGTAGAAATTGGCCAAAGCAAAATGTTAGAGAACTTCAATTGACCAATATGCTAAGCAAGCAACATTGAAATATTGACAATTTCTAGTACGCTATAGATTATATGAAATAAATAGCTTTGACTCTTTAAGAATCAAACTACCAAAAACATTTAAAATAATCATTTAAGGCTAATTTAAGCCATTTAAAAAAATAATTTACTGAATTTAGTGGTGAAAACAATTACTTGAAATTAGAATAAAATCATATTAACATGAAACATTAAAAAGTGATTCACTAAGCTTATGGTAGTATTAAAGTATATAGAATCAAAAAACTTTTCATTAACCAACATTTTTAGAAATATTCCAAAGTTTCATGCTTTCAAACATAATATTAGATTATACATTTTTATATATATATATATATATATATATATATATATATATATATATATATATATATTTATTTATTTTTTTTATCAGTATTACCCTGAGCAAGACAGTAAAGCCACTAAAATGCAAGGGATTACAGGGTGTGGAAGAATTAGGAATAGAAACATTAATGAGCAGTGAAAGAAAAAGATTAATAGGAGGACAGTAGATAGCGATTGACATTGCATTTAAATTTTTTCGGACTAAAGTTGGTTAGAAAGCATGGAGCCAGAAGGGAGTACCACAAGTGAGAAAAGAAACTGTTAGCATAGAACTTATGGCTACATCTAGCTAGCTCAACTGGATATAATGAAAGTTAATAATGCCATATATGGTTCAATGCCCTAAATTCAGTAAATTAAAGTGAAATGAAAGTTATCCTGAGAAGCCACTTATCTAGATCCTTTCGTACTAATGTGAGTGCCCCTCAGGGCTCCATCCTTGGCCCTACTCTGTTTTTAATTTTCATTAATGACCATCCCGATGACATCAGCTCTCAACTTGGCATCTATGCTGACAGCACAACCATTTACTCCTGCCTTAATAGTAAGGCTGATCAGTCCAACAAGGTCAAAATGGCAGCCAGTGTCCAAAATGACTTCAAGTCCATCTTTGACTAGGGCAAAGGATTGCTTGTCAATTTTAACACCTCCAAAACTAAACTTCTTTCCACTAATCATCTGTGAGACCCCTCTCTGCTTTCCATCAGCATGGCTGATGCTGACCTCCAGAAAAGTGACTCGTTGTGCCTACTCAAGCTCTTGTTCTCAACTAACATGAAGTGGAAAGACTATATTGAATCCATTGCTAGGTCAGCTGCTAAAAAGGTCAGTTCACTGTGTCATGCAAGACAATTTTTCTCTCCAGAATCTATCTTGCATATCTATGTCTACCATTCGTCCATGCTTAGAATATTGCTGCCATATATGGTCTGATGCCCCTGCTGTTTATCTTGAGATCCTTGATAAGATCCAAAGAAGAATCAGCAATATTATATACTGATCTAGTGGTTTGGCTTCAGTCACTTACCCAGCTCGATAAGGTTGCTTCTCTGTACCTTTTTTTAATAAATTATTTCACGGTAATTGTTTTGGATGAGCCCTTTGCTATGGTACCTAGACTATGAATTTAAGTGCAGTACTAGACTGGCATCGAGATCTCATCAATTTACAGTTGAGCTAGCTAGATGTAGCCGTAAGGAAAGATGGAAACACATGAAAGAGTAGTCAGCAGCCTCAAGAGATAATTCTTTGGTCATCAGAAGATTATCCCAGATGTAAGCAGCAAGGCTTTGCATGTAACAAAGGGGAAGATAGCCTGAAACCAAGATAACTGTTTGTTCAAGTAACTTTCTAATCAGATAAAATATTCATCTACATTGATCCCTTCACATTTACAAAAAGAAAATGACAGCATAAAATTTAGGTATATTGAAATGTTTTAATGAATTTTGTTAAAAAAGTTTTTTGATGATTTAGTTTTGAAAGAGTTTTATTTTCAACTTTTAGAATTTAAACTTCAACAAGATAATTGTTAATTTTTTATATTTTCCAAAATCCTACTCAAAGAACATAAAATTCAGTCCAATGATTTCAAATGACTATTCCTTACACAAGTTTCTAAAGTTAATCTTCTGAAAAGTAAATTTCATTATTATGGTTGACATTCATCTTGATGTTAAATTCTTTAAATTCATATCACAGACATACAACGTATAAATGCTACTTGTACAAATGAACTGCATGCATTTCCTATCTATTAGAATAAAATTTCAATGAAAGAATAGGGTTGTATTCTAAAAACTGAGTTTCTATCATAAAAAAAAAAATAATTCAATTGTTACTCAATTGTCTCAAAATAAGTTCACAAAAATACTGGTAGGTTTCCGTCAGTGGCAATACTCTTATATATTTAATATCTATGAACAGAAATCTATGGCCATGGAATATGTATCTGCTGTATTTGCTTTACTATATAAATAATACAATAATAATGAAGCCAACAAGTTTTAGAGAAGAATATTAATATTTTTACCGATCTAAAATAGTTTAGACTAACAAGCAAGACTTTGAATATGATCAAAATCATACTAAATCTGATTGATACTATTAAGGAAATCAAAAGTTTCAGTGTGTGTGTGTGTGTGTGTGTGTATATTATTCACCTGCTTTTTTTTTTGTTAACATAAGAAGTGGGTGAGCAGCTCCTATTAAACATCTATGTATCTCACCCTCAAACTGAAATTATGTAAAAATGTACAAAAATGTACTGCATGGTTAAAAATTAGCTTAAATTAGACTGAATTAATATGAAGAGCAAATTTACAATTGGAGCAACATCAGAGTGAGTGAAGGAATGTACTACTGATTTTAAGTGGCTCCAGCTCAAAGTGCTAGCCAACTAACAGAAACTCATTATCTTCAAAAACTTGGTTTCAACCACACTACCTACACAAGACAATCTATCACCTGACAATAACTGATCTATGAATATATGAAATCCTAACATGAATAGCATAATCTCCATCCAATTTTTCAAAGCAGAAATAAGAGTAAATGTAAACTGATGTCATAAGAAACTTAATTCAGTATTTTTTTTATCAATTATAGCAGAAAAATTCTCATTATGTGAAATAGTAAAAAAAACAAAGAAATTAAAATTTAGGTACATTTATAGTTATCACATTCTCAGTTGTAATTTCAAAATTTTAGTAGAAATTTTCTACATAGAATGAAGTCTATGCAAGTATTTCCTAGAAAGAGAAGATTTTAATGAAGTTATACATCAATTAAAGTTACCCAAACAAAAATACAAAGATAAAAATGAGCATCATTAAACCATATAATAATTATCAATATGTATTTATCTATTTCCTGTCCCATCTATAGTGGGAATGAAGGTAAATCAACTTGTTAATAAATTTATGAGTGATTACTTCCCTTAGTCGATTTAATAATCTATACAAACAGAATATGCATTTAGATAAAATTACTTCCTGAGTAATATGAACCATTTAATTAATCAGTTCTTTTACTCCTACACTTTTAGATTGCAGCTTTATTTGTTCAAGCCCTTCATGTTCAACACTCAGATTCCTTTGATCATTGCTTCAACTTTGTCTTGAAACAGGCTTTGGCATCACTGTTGTTCTGTTGCTAATCTTTTTCTTCCAAGAGATATTTCTATTTAACTGTTATATTAAATACACAAAATTTTGAACATGAATAAGATATTGAGCAAAAAGTGATGTATATAATACTAGGATTAATCAATGAATCATAGATGCCATTGAATGTATTTACAAGTAACAAATACAGAGTTTATAGAGTAAATAATCTTCTGCTCTCTGCAGGCAATTATCAGCGAAAAATAAAAAAAGATAATTTTTGACAGCACAGATACACTAGTAACTACATAAAAAAATTATATTTTGACCATGCATAAAAATAAAATTTAAAAAAAAATGAAACTTCAATGAGGAAGAAAGAAACACACACACACACTTATGAATATAGATTTATCCCTTTGTACTTTTAGCAAATTAAGATTTCCTTATATCTTTCATGCTCCACCCACACAATAAAAGAACATATTACCTTTCAATTTTTTTTTCATAATAATTTTAAAAGAGAATTCAATTCCAATATTAAAAAAGCAAACCTAGTTGCATTTGTCCTGAAAAGATTACCATTTTTGACACATCTATCAAGTTGAAAATGAATAAAGTGTTAAAGAATATACCAAAGAAAACAAAGCTCACCTAATGCCAAATGATGCCATAAAATATGTAAAAGATTTCCAAATTTTTGCCTGTGGTTCTTTAAGTACTTTCACACAAAACCACTTGTAAAGATAAAAACAGTGAAATGCAAGAGTGATGGGTGGTCTCTATATATCAAAAGACTTTGGAGATCAACAAAGAATATAGATTTCCTTCCTTTTTCTCTAGACATGTCTAAGAAGAAAAAATAAAGTAAAAAACCAAAAAAGAATTATCCAGAGCACATGATCAATTTTAAAAGAGTGTATAGCAACAAACACAATGAATAGCAACATGAATAGGCAGAGAACAGGGTAATTCATCTTGAGACTTACTGCGATTACATAGTTTGGAACATTTCTGAGTGGTTGCTTATTACAACTTGATTGTGACAAGACAAGCTGAGTGGCAGGTAAGCCAGTGTCACTCTTACACTGACATCACAGGTTACAACCAATCTCTACATCTCTAAATGAGTTGGTCACAGGGGCACAGAAGTCCTTTGAGATGAATGCCACTCTCCAACATAAAGGAGACATGCTTCAGAACACAGTCAACTGTCAAATGTTGTGTAAGTTTCACCAGTTAACAAGAGTTTGGCTCATTCTCAAAACAAATGCTGATATTTTAGGAATGCATATTACTCTTGGAAACATGAATGTTAAACCTTGATATTTTTGCAAAAATGAAGGGAAAGTCTGTTAGACATTGTTTCAAATAAATCCATTTGTCATGAGCTAAAGTGTAGTAAATCATAACAATGGGAAAAATTCTATCCTTAGTGTAACTATGAGCTTAACAGGTCATTTAATCTTTGTGGGATTTTGCTTCAAGTAAAAGAGACCTAAGTCCCCTTGAAGACCACCTTAAAGTTACAAAAATTATAAATGAAAATAGTGCTTGTAAGAATTTAGAATAGAATTTACATAGTGCCTTTTGATCCTTTCCTTAAAGTAATCAAGATTTTTATAAATTACATTAACCATAAAAATTACATAGTTAATAACTTTTTACAATTATTGGTTATTTTAAAAGAACTTTTATAAAGTTACTATTATGGTTTATTTTACAATTATCACTTATATTGCACAATTAAAAACCCTTACTGCAAATAGGAAAAAAAGAAAAAAATATTTTCAGAGTTTATATTGTGACAAGAGACTTTACTTAAAACAAATAATAAACAAACTTGAGCATGTTAATCATGTATCATAAATTGTGAAGTTATCAAGCAAGAGACAAATTCAACATACAATTTAACTCCACTCTCTTAATTAAGCAAAGTTAATGAAATATCTTTTTATTCTATTAATAAATGAGTTAAGGCTAACCATAAGCAAGGGTTCAAGCGCAATGCTCATCAGTAAAAAGTTACCATGTCTTAAATAATCAACTAAAAATAAAAAATACAAAAACAGAAAGGTTCAAAGTGCATGCAATCTCAATGTTACTGCAAATAATTAAGAATGTATAAAAACAAGCAAAAAGCCTTGATGTATGAAGATAAACTATCAAAACAAATTCATTATCCAATGCATCAAAAAAGATGATATATAATTATTTATATAAGACAATCAAGACATTATTGTGTAGAATTAGAAGTGATTAATTATCCCCCATAATGTCTCTTAATTAAGCAAAGTTAATGAAATATCTTTTTATTCTATAACATCTAACAAGAAGCAATACTTTTAATAAATGAGCTGTGATATTAGTTAGGGATAAATAAATACAAATATTAGACTATTTCTCCTGTAAAAAAATAAAAATGAAAGTTTGTTTTGAAGGTTTTAAATTTAGATGCTTTTCTTTTCCTATAAAAGAAAAAGCTGCTATATAAATCAATAGAAAAAAAAACCCACTGAATTGAAGTTCTGTTATACAAACAGTATTAAGATCAATCTTGTATCTTGGTAACAAGGTAGATAATCCCTGACATGAAAGTTGTTTTCTTTAATTTTCTTTTAAATTTATATTTCTGGAGTTAAATGAACATTTCTATGTATACTAGATAAACTTAAAAATTCTAATTTAGACACATTTGCTCCAAAGTTACAATGAGTTAGTAATTCAAACATTTCTTGGTGTCCAAACCATTAAATTTTTTTCATAAATGGCATCAATAAGCTTGTAACTTAATGGCAGAAATATATAGGGTTTAGGGTTCCTATTTTGACTAATTTAAACAGTGTTTAAATACATTAATTCAGGGATAAAAGTGGATTCTAAAATCAGAAACTTTTTTTATCCAAACAACCTAACATGCAAAGCAAATTAACAACAAGCAACAAAGTTTGGGAAAAAACAAACAAACAAGGAATATAGAGGTGGGGGTATTGAAAAGTTCTCAGGTAAACCAAGAAAAGATTAAAAATTCTGATATTTGTTAAGCTGAAAATCTTTCAGCACCTCCATGTACATACATACACAGATATAATACATTTGGTATGAGCAGGAGATAACAATTTATAAGAAAAAATAGCTGCAGGCAAAAAAATATGGACGACAAAGTGGAAAGAAGAAACTTAAGACATCAGTTTCATAGGATTCTAGTTTATTTTGATATAACTTAGTAATTTGCAGCATAAAGTAGGAATTAACACATCGTTCTTCAAAGACATTATAATTGGAGTCTAATCCATATTGTATGTTCTAAAAATGTCATTTTATATTACACTTTATTCAACCTGATTTCTGTTTAATTTTTAAATAATAAAAATTGGAATAATTATATAGCAAAAGAAACAAAATACATTTCTATACACCAAAATCCAAAGTTTAGCATTCATATAAATATGCACAGTTGTTTAAAGCAAGAGTGTACCTGGTTTGCATGTTTGGAATATTTTTGCAGGACTACAACATTTTATTATTAAAAGCCATTTATAGCAAAAAAATAAATAATTGAATTGTTTCTTTTTTGTTATAAATGATCTTTTAATATGTCTGCTTTTATTGCTCTAATACACAATGGTCTTTTAATATGTCTGCCTTTATTGCTCTAATACACAATGGTCTTTTAATATGCCTGCCTTTATTGCTCTAATACACAATGGTCTTTTAATATGTCTGCCTTTATTGCTCTAATACACAATGGTCTTTTAATATGCCTGCCTTTATTGCTCTAATACACAATGGTCTTTTAATATGTCTGCTTTTATTGCTCTAATACACAATGGTCTTTTAATATGTCTGCCTTTATTGCTCTAATACACAATGGTCTTTTAATATGCCTGCCTTTATTGCTCTAATACACAATGGTCTTTTAATATGTCTGCCTTTATTGCTCTAATGCACAATGGTCTTTTAATATGTCTGCCTTTATTGCTCGAATGCACAATGGTCTTTTAATATGTCTGCCTTTATTGCTCGAATGCACAATGGTCTTTTAATATGTCTGCCTTTATTGCTCGAATGCACAATGGTCTTTTAATATGTCTGCCTTTATTGCTCGAATGCACAATGGTCTTTTAATATGTCTGCCTTTATTGCTCTAATGCACAATGGTCTTTTAATATGTCTGCCTTTATTGCTCTAATGCACAATGGTCTTTTAATATGTCTGCCTTTATTGCTCTAATGCACAATGGTCTTTTAATATGTCTGCCTTTATTGCTCTAATGCACAATGGTCTTTTAATATGCCTGCCTTTATTGCTCTAATACACAATGGTCTTTTAATATGTCTGCCTTTATTGCTCTAATACACAATGGTCTTTTAATATGTCTGCCTTTATTGCTCTAATACACAATGGTCTTTTAATATGTCTGCCTTTATTGCTCTAATACACAATGGTCTTTTAATATGTCTGCCTTTATTGCTCTAATACACAATGGTCTTTTAATATGCCTGCCTTTATTGCTCTAATACACAATGGTCTTTTAATATGTCTGCTTTTATTGCTCTAATACACAATGGTCTTTTAATATGTCTGCCTTTATTGCTCTAATACACAATGGTCTTTTAATATGTCTGCCTTTATTGCTCTAATACAGAATGGTCTTTTAATATGCCTGCCTTTATTGCTCTAATACACAATGGTCTTTTAATATGTCTGCTTTTATTGCTCTAATACACAATGGTCTTTTAATATGCCTGCCTTTATTGCTCTAATACACAATGTTCTTTTAATATGTCTGCTTTTATTGCTCTAATACACAATGGTCTTTTAATATGCCTGCCTTTATTGCTCTAATACACAATGTTCTTTTAATATGTCTGCCTTTATTGCTCTAATACACAATGGTCTTTTAATATGTCTGCTTTTATTGCTCTAATACACAATGGTCTTTTAATGTCTGCCTTTATTGCTGTAATACACAATGGTCTTTTAATATGTCTGCCTTTATTGCTCTAATACACAATGGTCTTTTAATATGTCTGCTTTTATTGCTCTAATACACAATGGTCTTTTAATATGTCTGCCTTTATAGCTCTAATACACAATGGTCTTTTAATATGTCTGCCTTTATTGCTCTAATACACAATGGTCTTTTAATATGTCTGCCTTTATTGCTCTAATACACAATGGTCTTTTAATATGCCTGCCTTTATTGCTCTAATACACAATGGTCTTTTAATATGTCTGCTTTTATTGCTCTAATACACAATGGTCTTTTAATATGTCTGCCTTTATTGCTCTAATACACAATGGTCTTTTAATATGTCTGCCTTTATTGCTCTAATACACAATGGTCTTATAATATGCCTGCCTTTATTGCTCTAATACACAATGGTCTTTTAATATGTCTGCCTTTATTGCTCTAATACACAATGGTCTTTTAATATGCCTGCTTTTATTGCTCTAATACACAATGGTCTTTTAATATGCCTGCTTTTATTGCTCCCATACACAATGGTGTGCTGAGACATCCTTGACCAGACAGCGGGGATTATAAAATAAATTCTGATGTTTTGCCAAATTTTGGGAACTTTTCAGCATCCATATATGTGATTCCAAATATGTAAAATAGAAAGATAGTGAAGTGACAATACAGTCTATGTATTTTGTATGATGAGAGGAACAATGTCAGTGGTCATGGATATACATTCTTTGCAATTTTAGCATTCAACTCTCCTCTCTTCAATGTAAACCTACCTCTTCCTTCTCTTTTAATCCTACATAATACCAGTTCATATTATTATCAGCTAAGTGACTGAAAGATACACAACATTCACCAGCCATTATTAAATCATTGTTGACAGAAGATCATGACATTGATAAATGGCAAAAGATTCTAGGTAGTATTACTCCTCAGGAATAAAATTAAAGAGAAAACTTTTTGCAGTAATGAGCAAAAACTTCAATAGAAGCCAAACAGTGTTCAAAAGATGAAAAGTTTATATAAATCCGTCCATCCCAACCAAACCACAACCAATCAAGAAATGTCTTGTGTGGCATTTTTAATTCTGAAAAACATTATCCAAAGACTCTCTCTAAAAACAAAAGTATAAAAAATGTTATTTGTTTCTGTCCCTTAGATCAAAAAAAGCCAATTTACCAGAAAAAATTGATATTCAACCAAATTTAAGGTTACTGATTAAAAATATCTCTGTTGGCTATGATGAGATATATTGAACTTCAAAGTGAGCCTAACATCCGTGTTAAGAAAAAATGTCAAAAGTGCTGAAGTATAAGAAATAAAGGCAGAAGCAATGTTTTTAAGATATCTCACTTCTAAACAAATTTCTTTTAATTTTTAATAAGAATCAACATCTGAATAAATTAATTTACTGCAGCTGCTAATCGATGATACCAAATTTTACAAAGGTTTTATGTAAAAATGTGTGAAACATCATGTCACCATAATCTGATAATTCAGAGTGATATTTTCATTGATCTTTTTAACAATTTTTTAAAAAAAAGGCTATTTTCCAATTTTCATCAGTCTTATAAGAAACCACTTGAGGTATTTCACATAAATTCCTCAAATATAACAAAAGCGATTGGATACGGTACAATGTCAACAGCCAAATATATTTCTTGAGAAGCAAGAGAACTTATTTAAGATTCTATCAAATGAAAAGGCACTAAATCAACACTGTTAACAAAATTGAAGCATGATTTATCTTGTCATGATAACAAATTGATATACTTGTGTAATTTGCTTGCCATCTATCATCACTTTGAAACTTAGCATAAAGACAAATCTAATACTTTTCCATAGACAGTATTTTTACCTTTTGCTCATTTTTTTCTAATTTTTATATTTTATCAGATTAATGCCAAGCTTAAACCATTTTATGCAGCAAAGATTTATCTGCCAGCTTTGAGTTCAAAAATAAAAGCTTAATAGCTGAGCCTTTACCAAGTCAGGGCTCCTCATGAGACAAGCAGAAGCAGACAGCATTGTCAGTATTTTTCAAGATGGCTGGCTCATCTTTCATAGTCATTGCACTTAGTAGTCAGGACACTGAAAGTGATTTCTTCTCTTACATATTTGATTACAAAAGATGGTTGAGTAAAAAAGTCTGAAAAGAGAATTACCTTTCAAAACCCATACTTCAAGGAACTTGCAAGCTGCATCATTTCTTCCATATATTCCATTAAGGTTCAAGTACCTTTAAAAAAAACATTTTGTCATTTAGCTTTCTTCTTATGGACTGAAAAAAATAAAAAAAGAATAAACCCTCAACCTCTAAGAACTCATCTATCAATCATTCTACATACCAATTATCTCTCAGTTATACTAACATATTCCAAAATCTTCATTTTTCTCTTCAGATTCCATTCATCTAAGCAAAATGATCACAACAAAGTGCTGTATAAAGATAACTATGATGGAAAATCAGAAATCATTTGCACTCTTGTTTAAAGATTTGTTATGGCAAAAGTACAGATAATTTTTGACTTTCCACTCATATTTTGATATTATTTAGATAAAGAATTTCAAAGAATCTAAATAGAATTTAAATTTCTTTTTCTTGAGCTTTCAGTTATTTCAATAGATTTAAAGTGGAACTCCAACTGAATTTTTTTTAAATTCTCAAAACAAGGATTACCAGTAGTTTTTAAAAAATATCATGATGCAAATCTCTTACAAGAAAAAAAAGCAAAACAAAAATGGTAAAAACTACTCTGAAATTAAATAAAGATAGTTTGTCCATAAATACAAGACCAAATTTCTGTGAAGTCAATCCTTCTTTTAATTCTTCTCCCTGTTTGAACCTTGAACTGTGAACAAGATCAAAAAGAACTTTATTGAAAGACATTTTTTGAAAATAGCTAAAACATATTTACTACTAAGTTTCTTTTAAAAATATACTCACTTTTGGATATTTCTAGTTGTGGATAATAGAACAATATCAATACAAACTATAGTGGAAGGAAAAAAAAAGTATGTAAAGTTTCTGCAAAGATTCAGAATTATTTGTTATTATGATTAACAAATTGGATAACATCTCAAGCTCAATTTACCAAGCATTAATTTAATGACTTTTTAACTCATTGATAATCACTTAAAATTTAGGAACAGCTATATTATATGGAAAGCTTGTGTGAGTGTATCCTCAAACCTATTTTATACCTGATTTTTATCGATGACCTTCCCATGGTCATCAGTTCTTGACTCAGTATTTATGCTGATGCCAAAACTATTTACTCCTGTTATAATGGTAAGTCTGATAAATTTGATAAAGTCAAATTGATGGCTGATCTCAAAAATGTCCATCAATCAGTTATTAGCTGGAGCAAGAAATATCTTGTTAATTTTAAAATCTCCTAAACTAAACTACTCTCATTCAATCATCAACTTTTTCTGCCTTCCATCAGTATGACAGATGTTAAACCTCAGGAAAGTTGCTCATTGCACCTTCTTGGTCTAACGTTTTCTAAGGATATGAATTGGAATAATTATATTGAATCAATTTCTAAATCTGCAACTAAGAAAGTGTGTTGTACTAGAAATTTTTCTCACCAGAATCTTTATTGCACTATTACAATTCTACCATTCATCCATGTATTGAACATTGTTGCTAGATCTGATTCCTCTGCTATACATCTGGAGATTATTGACAGAATCCAAAGAATTTGCAATGATATTGGTCTTGACATGACATTTTGTCTCCAATCATTTTTGCATTGCTGTAACATAGTCTCCCTGTTGTGCCTTATCATGATAATTCCTTTCCTCTTTGGTACCTCAACTTCATGAATTTAAGCACAGTTGTAGATAGATAGGCAGCTAGGGCTTATAATTTCACTGTTAAAATTACTAGATGCAAATGCAATTTCTATTCTAATAGTTTCTTCCCTTGCACCCGTGAAACTCTTTTGGCTTTTGGCTTTCTTGTCAATGACAATCTTTAAAAATTCAAATGCAATGCTAATTGTGATCTTCTGTCTTGAATCCTGTTCTTTTTAGTATCCTCTCTGTCTACAATTTTTTCAATTTCTTACACTCTCAATAATCCTTTACTGTTTTAATGGTTTTACCGCCTTGCTTGGGATGAAATGCGAGAGAGAGAGATTAAATGATAGGTACAATTATCCATTGCTCAGCATTTCCTAGACTCCTCATATTCCATTCTTTTGCAACATTAGAGTGATCTCAACAAAATTATCATCATACAACTCCTAAATTTAATGGGTTGAAACATTACTAAAGTTAGTCAGCCAAAAACAAAATCATAAACATAACCAGAATGTCTTCTTACTAAAAATGAAACTAAAAATCAAATGATTGAGCCTAATATTATTCATTAGTAATTTAAGACCATAAAGCAACAGTATGGGAATTGTTTTGATTTTTTTTGTTTTTTTTGCCTAATTTCAGCATGAAAGGATGACATGAAAATCCAGCCATAACAGTAATGTACACAATTAAGGTTACAAACTAATTTCTTCCTTTTTGTTTATGATTTGAATACAATATTTCAAATGATATTGTATCCACCTATCACCAAGCATATGGGATATCTCATTAGTTTTATTACTTTTAATAATACAAACATCACCTGAGGAAGTCTAAAGCATTGGAATGTTGGGTTAAAAAAGTACTCATCAACTCAATCCATGGAATAGCAAGATTTTAAACAGTTTAGAGAACATTTGTCAAATTGGTAAACATCTGAGATTAAGGAGCAGCATTTCCAGTCAGATCTCAAGAGAGAATCCTTTATATTTTGTCATAATATCAATACTTACAGAATAATGAAACTTGATTCAAAAACTGTTTTACCCAGGATGTCAGAATAATTAGCTTTCAATTTTCTAGGCTTAGGAAAAGAAAGAAAACAATGGCGATCAGTTGCGCATAATATTTCAACTGGTTATCTCTGCCATGAGATGAATGCTCCAGTGAGTAAAACTAGTTTTGCAAGTTACAAACATAATACAGTTAAAACTGCTAGCAGCTTACTTTCCTTAAACAGAATCCCATTCCCCAATATAGCACAATGATAGGGGAGTTCAATAAGTGACGGTGTTCTAAGTGAAAAGTTTTTATTTTAACGAACACACTCAGAAAATACAATATACATTTCCTAAAATATCAACAAAAAGTTGCTTTTTGAAAGAATTTTTCACACTTTACAACATGTTTTGCATTATCAATAACATGACAATTATGATCTTGTAATATTTTGCTCAAAACAATCTGTGGGAAATATTCAAAAATTTTTAAACGGAAGGAAAAAGGGGCGATCCCACACTTTCTGTACCCAATTTAAGCAGTATCAGGGTCTGTCTATACTTTATATATAGTGTATTTAGGCAACAATGACTCTTTTATAGACGTTTCATTAAAGAATACAGACTTTTTTCTTGTGTTCGAAGGAGTGTTGCCTTTTCTGGACACATACACACAACCCATACATACAATTAAAAAGTAAAAATAAAATCATCCTTGATAATGGGTAAAAGTATGGCCAAAAGTGCCCAGAATTACAGAACATTTGGACAGTTTCTACAGTGTATGTGCAGAAAAGAAAGCATTTGTTCAAACACAAAAAAAAATTGAATGAAAAGCTTAATCACAGTACCTTGGCTGTCATCTTTAATGAAAGATATATATATATTACCAAACAGGTAATTACAAATGTAACAAAACTCGTTGTCTAATTTGCAAACACATAATAACAGATAGTGAATTTCTCGCACCCAACTCCAAAATCACAATACATCCACCCCGCCTCACTTGTGATAGCAATAATATAATTTACTACCTATTCTGCACAATATGTCCTAATAGTGGATATATTGGCGAATCTGGAACTAACTTTAGGCTTCATTTCAACAACCATAAACAAGACATACGACAAAATAATTCATATTCCCCAGTAGCAGAACACTTCAATAGACCACGACATTCGATAGATAATTGCAAATGTATATTGATAGACTCAAATTTTAGCACTACATACATACAAAGAAAAAAAGAGAAATACTGGATTTTAAAATTAAACACATATAAACTAGGGTTAAACAAAGACTTGGATATTCTAAATCTGTATAAATATTTCAATAGTTAAAATATTTCTTAAAAAAATTTCTTTAGATATGGTGAAAAATCCTTTTTAAACAATAACCAAAACACCTTCTTCAGTTGTCCGTTAAAGAATCAAACACAATCGCATTCCACACCACGTGTCATCCGAGTCTAAAAACAAACACACAAACACAGTAATTTAAGTACAACACACATACGAAGAAAAAAAGAAAAATACTGAATTCTAAAATTAGACACATATAAATTAGGGGTAAACAAACACGTGGATATTTTAAATCTACATAAATATTTCAACAGTTAAAAATATTTCTTAAAATATTTCTTGAGATATGGTCAAAAAACCTTTTAAACAACATTTGAAACACTATCATCAGTCTTCCGCCAAAAATTCAAACAAAGTCACATTGCACATCACGTGACATGCACGCTTCACGACAAACGCTGTAAACAAACACACAAACACAGTATCTCATTTGATTTCTGAGGAAAGACCGAGGTGGTCTGAAATATTAAATAAATATATACAAAAACACAGAAATAAATACTTTCATAAAAAAAACACCCAATTTTGTTTCATTTATTTTATCCAGATATATATATATATATATATATATATATATATATATATATGTATGATAAAATAAAGAACAAATAGGAAACATATATCAATATCGCATGTTTCACTTTTATTAAACTTGTTATGGTCCAGGTTAGGACCAAGGAAGAACAACACAGACACAAGAGTAGAAAAAACAAAGATATATTACACGGAATAATAATACAAGATGTGGAAGGTGTTAGTATGACTGTCAGTTTGGTTTGAAGTGAACTACTATCAGCTCGACTCGATTCATCCCTCTCTCTTGAGAGGCGTAGTATACATAGTGTTAGGAAGAGTTAATTCTGTAGTTATAGGTAAGGACCCATAACACCGCCCATCCCAAGCTTTTAACTCGCAGGGGTCTTTAATATTTTTTCCTCTTCGGATTAATCATCAAAGGCTCTGTAAATTTTCTTTTTCTGCTTGATTTCCGCGGTTCTGAAATTGCTTGAGGCCTTTGCATATTGAATGTGTCAAATATTGTGTCCATTACTTCCTCCTCTTCCTGAGGTAGACCATTAGAATCCTCTAACAGCCTCTTTCTGATCTGATTTAAGTGCCTTTTATGCGAGAACTTCGGACCTTGAATTATGTAAATCACGTTTCTGATTCGTTTCTCTATTGTACCTGGCTCCCAATAGGATTTGTTGTTTTTGAACATTTAAAAAAAACTTTCTCCCCTGGGTTAAATTTTCTTTTTGGTACAATCAACATTGGTGATTGCTTTGTCTGTTTTGGCAGTAATTTGTCAAATACCGATCTAATTTTTTGGGCGAACATTACTTCCACCGGCGATAATGCTGATGGCGTAGTACTGTTCAGTGTAATTCTATACACTTGAAAGAATTGTTGTAAAGCCTTTTCTGTTGGTACATCATAAGGTTTCTTTAGTGCTCTTTTTAATGTATCTACAAACCTCTCCGCTTGCCCGTTTGATCTTGGCAGGGATTTGATGTGTTTCACCTGAAAAGTTTCACAAAATTCTTGAAAATCCGCAGATGTAAATTGTGTCCCATTATCGGTGACTAAACAATCAACCACTCCGAAATGAGCAAACAGCTCATGAAGGCAATTTATTGTAGTCTCAGAAGTAGGTTTTCTACAATGAAATACTTCTGGCCATTTGCTGTAACTGTCTACTACAATCAGGTAGTAAAAACCCTCTAATGGACCTGCGAAATCTACATGGATTCTCGACCACGGTTGATCTGTCTTAGGCCATGGCTTATGAGTGATCAGAGGTGCTTTGGCTGCTAAGGAATAGCCCTTGCATTTGTCCACCAAATGTATAATATCTTGATCCATGTTTGGCCAGTACACGTAACTTCGCATTAAGGATTTCATCCTGTTCTTTCCTGGGTGGCCCATGTGAAAATCCTTGAGGATTCGCCTTTGTAGCGTTTTCGGGTTTACTACTCTTTCATTATATAGCAGAACATTATCGCATAATGAAAAACTGTCTGATATATGCTTATCTTTTCCTACAATTTTTGTTTTCGTTTCCTTTATAAATTTGTCATTCACTGCTTCGTTTCTTATTTCCTGTAATGTGACGGGGAGGTCTCGAATTGTACTACATAATGATGTTCTAATATCTTCCTCATATTGTAGAGCTGCAATTACGGAATCTTCTAATGGCTCCATTTTCTTACTTTGTTCTACAGTGTGAACTTTTATGTCCCACTTTATTGCACGACAGACAAGTCTTATAGCGGTATGGACAATCTTTGTACCAATGCAAAGTCCCACAGTGATAGCATGGACTGGGTGGTGGTTTCTTCTGAGGTTTCATTTGACTTTTTTTTCTCTCAATATCTCCGTCGCCTCTGTTATGGACGTCTGATAAGAAAAAGGTTTTTTTTTTTTTTTAGATTCTCCACGTAGAATTCATTTCTTCAATATCCTCGTTGCCACTGTTATGGTCCAGGTTAGGACCAAGGAAGAACAACACAAACACAAGAGTAGAAATAACAAAGATATATTACCCGGAATAATAATACAAGATGTGGAAAATGTCCACTTGTCTCTCTTGAGAGATGTAGTATACATAGTGTTAGGAAGAGTTCATTTTGTAGTTATAGGTAAGGACCCATAACAAAACGTTTCTCTCAATCTCTGATGCAGCTTTAATAAAAATGAAATATGTTAAATTCATATACATTTCATATTTGTTCTTTATTTTATCATCCTGTCAGATCCCGAAAATTTCCAATATTAAAAGTTAAAAGTAACATTTTGGTAATCTTTAAACCAGAACCACGTAATTTTGAAAACTATTACAAAAGAAAAAACAATAGGAAAATGACCAAAATGATAAAATAATACAAGAAAAATGTTTTCCCACACTCAGACAATAAAGCACCTGTAATAACATTAGTCTTTAGCTACTGACACCAGTAACACTAGAAGCATTTCAAACAACTTTGTCACCAGGACAATAACAGCACTATGAGATTTATTGCTGGAGAGACAGCAGGGTAAATGTCATTTACCTGTGCAAAGTGTATAGTCTTTAAATTTAGTAAACTTGTTCCAACTGAAGTAAACTCAAATTCCTCAGTATGTGTTATAAGAATGTTTGTTTGTTTGTTTGTTTTTCTTCAGTAGTTTATAAAGCATTTCATCATCATCATCATCATCATCATCATTTAAAGTGAGTATAAATCTATGTTTCAATACGATGAAAAACCAAAACAATATTATTATCTATGTGCAAAAAAACTGATAAATTTGTAACAAAAATATCAAAGAAAGTTTTGAATATAAGTCTAACAGAGTATAGCTACTGTGCAATGGGTTTGATCTTCACCGGGTGTCAAACACTTGTGGACTTGTGTTAGATTAATCCAAACTTAGTAAATACCAAAGGGAAGTTTTTCCTGACTATTTTTCAAATTTTTATGAATTAAGGTAAAATTCTAAGTTCAACATTTTATCAAATAGCAATAGAAATCAAAATGATAAGATTTAGCAGAGCCAGTATGCTATGATTCCCCTAAGTAAACCCTTGTGTATTTGAAAAATAAGCACAATCCCAATTATCCTGAGCAATATAATCAGAAAATGTTGAATCCTATTTGATAGTTAAGGATAAAAACAAGGCCACCACAAAATAAACCTGTTTTTTTATTATTATTAATCAATAAAAAATTGGAATCATTTTAAAATATCAAGATTACAAAAATAATTTTAAAATTGACTCTTAATAATTTATTGACCCAAGTTTTTATCTAACCTTATTAACAATCATTGGAAATAATTGAAAATGTTGTTTATCCTCTTGATTTATCTACATATGGAGGTAAATATTTGAAAAGAGGATAAACATTTTCAATCATTTCCAATGATTGTTAATAAGGTTAGATAAAAACTTGATTCAATAAATTATTATCTACATATGGAGGCAGAAAGTGAGAAAGATGAAGCATTTTAATTTGTTGAAGTCATAGTACTGGGTTTACCAGTAAAGCACTCCAGCATCTAATATTCATGATGTACCTCAATTTTATGTTTTGTGAAATAGCTTTAAATATAGTATTCATTGTAGCAATGCTTCACACTGTATAGTAATTGGCCATGGTTAAATGTAATTGGTTCAACAAGTTAAGCAACTCTGTTGGCCATATTCATTACAAAATGATAAGAATTAAAAACTAAAAAATTAAAAAGATCAACATTCCAAATGAATCTAATAATAGAAAACAGCATTCTTGTTTTTCATACCAAGGCCAATGTACTGATGATGAGGGGGAATATGCTGAAGATATAGATATTCACAGTTAGGATAAGAATAATCTTGAACAAAAAAAAAATAAATAAATAAACATCCTCTACCAAGTGTTGACAGAAACAGGACTCTCGAGATAAAAAATCTACCTATGAACCATTATAAACCAAAAGTAACATTTCCCAACTTTCTGTTAAGTGATTCTATAAAATTTGAATTAATACATTTACAAAGGGTAAAAGAAAGTTAAATGCTATTTGCAAGATAACCACAGAACAGGACAGGAAGATAATCTTACTTTTGGTTTTAGCTTATTGTGCTTTATAAGTTAAAAATAAATAGTTATGTCTATTAACCCATGAGCCACCAACAGAGTTCTCTGCCATCGTGAAGTTCATCTTGAGTATTTTTAGAAGTCAATGATTCCCAACTTGCTGTTTTTAGCAAGTAATCCATTCTACAGTATCCAACTGTGGTAATGGAGCAAAAGGAAGAAAGCTCAACAGGAGAAAGATTTTTATTCCCAAGACTGACAAGCTCTACCAGTCTTATGTTAAATTTGTTGAAGTAAGTAAAGTTAAGTGCCACAACATAATATAAATGGTTTTATCACAAATTCTAAAAAGATTTACTTGTTTATAAAGCAAATTTAAGTAAATTTGCATAATACATTTTACTTCTACAAAATCAAAATCAGTAATTAAAATAATTCTTAGAAAGAAAATGAAAATAAAAAAGGCTTACGACCATGTCACATTAAAACACCAGTTCCTGTCCGATCACTGAAGTTAAGCAATGTCGAGACTGGTCACCTAGATGGATGACTGCTTGGAAATACCAGGTGCTGTAAGATTGTGTGTGCAGATGATGTAATGGATAACAGCTCAGAATGAGAAATCAGAGAGCGAAGTTCAAATTCCAGTTGGGTTTGTTATATTCGCAGATACCCTTGGGAAAGGTATGAATCCACCTCTTCTCCCCTAGCTATGGGTTAAATAGTAAAACTTGTATCAGAAAATCATTATCATCTCCCAAAAACTGTTAATAGAATAATTACTTGCAAAAAGAAAAGAATTATTGTTACAATCCCAAAAATATCTTTCAGGGTTTCAAATAATTTACAAAAGGTTGATAAGCTGTAAAGAAATTTAAAGAAAGAAAAAGAAGATAAGGATTTAAAACTTTTAAGTCTCTCATATAAGTTTCAGTAATATTCAGATTTCTTTTTTTTTTAATACACACATAGCTCAAAAGAGATAAGGAAAATTACTATTCATTATTTATATCTGGTTAGTATTAAATATATTTAACAAATATAAATTTGAACTATTTTGTGTACAGAAGAATGGATCATGCCTGGTCATTTATTTATAAAGAATGTAGCATTCAATCATCAGTGTTGTTTCAACTTGAAAGCACATTGCAAACTGTTTCCAAACATGCCCATCTACTCAGGCCCATTTGTGTTTCTTTAACACCCACAAAGTCAATCTGTGGTTTATACTGCAGCTATGTTGAGCAGACCTTAGTTATAGTTCAAATATGTGTAAGGCTATGGCTTGGGATTCAAAGTTATCCTCCTCCTCCTATACTGATTGCCAACCAGAGCAGCCAGTCTGCGCTGCTATTTAACCTATAGCTGCAGAGAAAAGATATGGATTCATACATTTCCCCAAGGGTATTTATGTAAAAGTGAATGTAACAGTATCGACTGGAATTCAAACTCACCTCGCTGATTTCACATTCCAAGCCGCTATTACCCCACCTGCACAAAACCAGGTCTTATCAAGCAGTTTGACTATAAGATTGTTAAATATATAACTTGTTTCAGAAAAAATGAAAAAAAAAAATTTTTTTTTTCTTTAAATAAATAAATATCTTCATTTATTCATTATTCTGTCTATTGTTTTCATATAGCCTGTATAATACCTAAAGGTTTGTTTAACATTTATTGTCAAATTGGATTAGGAGCATTTAGTTTTAACTAACTTTGTTTTAAAAAATTGCTTTTGATTGTATTGAAAGAAATATCACCATGAAATTTTTAGAAAAAAATTCCAAATTGGCTTATTTAATAAACATGACAATTTTAACATTCTAACATTGAAAAGTGAAGATAAGTAATGTTTTTTTAGCATTTGTACTTTTTGATTTTAAGAAAGGAATGAAAAATGTTACTCAAATGAAAGAAAAAAAATAGAGTACTGAACAATTTCCAAAGAATGATCAAACATATCATAAGTGGTTTGCAAACTTTCAGATTTCTTACTGAATGATGCTCCATGGCAAGTTAGACCAGCTGTTGTTGAAAGAGATCAAATCACAATATTACTTTTGAATAATCAACATTATACAATTTGAGAGATAGCCAACATACTGAAAATATCTGAATCACGTGATGAAAATCATTTGCGCCTATCTGTCACTTGCTTTGATGTTTAGCTCCCATATAAAATTAAGTGAAAACAAAAACAAAATTGTACAATTCGCTGTATAAATATAAAAAACCTGTTCTGTTTTTGAAATAAACTGATGTATATGGAATTCAACAGCTTATGGGACAAGTGAAATAAACATCTACTAACCATATCAAAGGCCAATCTTCATCCAAAGAAAATAATTCTGTATATATGGTGAAATTGGAATTAAATCTTGCACTATAAGCTTCTTCCGGAGAACCAACTAACTGCTTCAAACAAACACTGCTTTTAATTCAACTAAAAAGTAGAGTAACAAAAATAAGCATCCAGAATTAGTTAAAATAAAGAACACAACATTCCATCGGAACAACTCCTGACCACAGGGTTTGTTGGTGATCAAACAAATTTCATTAAATTTAGGAATTTTTCACCAAACATGGTACATTCAGATGACCACTTATTTTAGTTCTTAGTTCGTTTTCTCAATGAAAAGAATTTTAATTTCCTGGAGAACTGCAAAAGACATGTAAAGCAATTCTTCAGTGTGAATGACAGAAAGTTCTGGAAAGTTGAAATTATGAAGTAGAACAAAACAAATGTAATGTTCAATAAAGTTCATGGAAGAAAAAAAATTTACTTAATGAACTGAATTAACCTTTTTGGCCACCAAATATTTGTGGGTTACCAATTACTATAATTTTAAATATTATATAAAATAAAACTTACTGATCAACAGTTATTGATCATTTTCAATTAACCTAATTTAAAATGTTAAAGAGCAAACACAAGTTGTGCATTAAATATGCAAAAAAAAAAGAAAAGAATATCCAATGTTACTATTATGTAAAGTGTTTCCTCATAAAAATAAAAATCTTCACACCTTGTACTTTGTCCAGTTTTTGGTATTTCATCAGTGAAATGTTTAAGCATGCTTTTAACCTGCATGTTGCCCACACAGAAAATTAGGTTTGAAAATCAATTAGTATTTTCAATATGATCAAAACTCCAGAAACTTGAGGAAGACATCAACTGTCTGTTTCTCTAATCAATAACTTAGCAAAACCCAGGTCTTTATAATAACCATTTTCTACAAAAAAAACAAAACAAAAAAAAAATCTATCATATATATATATATATATATATATATATATATATATATATATATATATATATATAGCATTATGTCAAAATAAAATGTTCCATAAAGTAACTTAGTAGATTGAAAAAAAAATTAACACAAACATAAACTTCTTGGTTTGACAGATTCTGAAAATGCAGACTGTGATAGTCATAAGAGAAAATTTATGATGATTTTTTTCTATGTGTCACATCACTTCAGGATATAGATGATCACAGCACAACTTTGTATCTGTTGTAGCCCTTAGCAGTTTTCCTCACTTTGCTAAGACTCCCCACTCATTCAGTGTGCTATAACTTTAAAATGTGTTTCTAAAACTATTATTCAGACCGATTTGTATGTCTAAAAATGGGTTTCTGTCATTCACATGTGAATTTAAGAACTAAATTATCTTCAAAGAGCACATTTAATATATTCTGCATGCACCATGCAACATTCTATAATAAACTTTTAAAATAAAAACAATAATTTCCCTAACCATATAATAGATACAAAAAATATAATTTTATAAAAAATTAGAACTAACACTAATAAAAATAGTAAAAACATAAAAACACCATTAAACTATTCTATTGAAACCAATTACACAACCACAAAGAAGAAGAAAAAAATTATAACAAATCTAATAGAGATACATATCATCTATTGGCAAAAACAAACTCATCATTTACTAAAACAAAAAACTCAAATCTAACATGATCACTACCAACAATACAAAAAGAAAAATCCAAACATCAAACTAATGTTGTCTACAAACTTGTTTGCCTAGTTGGAGAAATGTCTTTCTAATAATAATTCAAACACTATATACATTGGTTACATAGTAACTATGTTATCTTATTGGTTAACTTAACATCTATTCAATAGCTCTATCAAATTACATCAACCAACAAACAAGAAACTTAACAAATGCTAATTAATAACACAAAAATACCACAGTATATACACTGTTGAAAAGAAAATACATAGAAGCCTTAACCATAAAAAATAATCCAGTATCAATACATTTTATTCAATTTAGGAACAAATATTAAATGTATTTAAATAAAAGAAAAAGACAAACCACAAGATGACACATGAAGACATACTTGAAAAGCACCAAAGAAACATAACCTATAGACAACACTATCGACAAAACATTTTTGATAATGATTTATGAAAGCTAAAAGCACTCAAAAGTCATTGGAGAATTTATGTTCAAACTGCCGAGAAAATAAAAATTATTAAAAAAAACAAAAAAAACCCCACAACTATCAACCAGGAAACTGCTACCTAAATACACTATATATTAGTAATAAAAACACAAAATAGTTTAATTATATAAATGAATTCCATGAAGTTCTTCACATCTGATACTCACCAGATTTTATATATATATATATATATATATATATATATATATATATATATATAACATTTTTTATATCAAGCATAAAGCATTTCTTTAATAAGAACAGAACAGATCTATTACCTAAATATTTTAATCCATTTAGATAATTCTTAATTCAGATTTATTCCACTGGGAGGGGCTAATTTTTAGTCTGCTACCCAGATAAATGGTGTTGTACTAGTCTAAAATCAAATATACGAATTCCAAATCTATATTTAGAATTGCCCTTGCATGTACTATATTTATGTTCATGGAAAATTTAAATGACAATAGAAAAATTGCCAAATATAAAATACTCATCTTATTTCTTCAAATATGCTTCAGATGCTTGTTTTTGCATGTGTTGCAGTAATGTGCAGAAGTGGGGGACAGAGGGTGCAACAGCCCCAGGCATCCATATCAAAACATCCAGTCAAAGAGTGAAATAAAAATTTAGTTATATTTAATTTGAATAAAGTGTTTATTTTATGCTTCATCTATTTTTACATATTTAAAACATCTTCCTTTCTCACATTTCTTCTTACTTGAGACTTAGGGGCATACAATCAAGGAGTTGGCCCCAGGCATCGCCCAAAGGTTGCACATCACTGGTGTGTATTGGTGGGGGGAGGGACTTATAAACATTCATTATCTTCAAAACCAAGTTAGTAACACTTTGTCATCACCAAGCAGACACTGAATTTTCTCCTGTCATGATGAATGGTTGTAAGGCTCTTTGCTTTGAACATCTATTGGGACTCAAGTTTACCCCAGTCTTCAAGTAGAACTTGTATGTACAATACATTGCTAAAAATGCTATAAAAATGGTCAATTCCTTGTAATGCTCCAAAAAGTATCTGACTCCTCCTTCCATGCTCTATATTTACAAAAGTTAAATGAGGCCAAGAGTGAAGTACTGCTGCCATATTTGGGCTGGAGTTGCCCAATCCTCACTTTCCAGCCTTGATAGAGTTCAAAAGTGTCTATGTAGCCTTGTGGTTGATGAATTATGTTCTACCCTACCACTCCTTTCCTACATATGAGAGGTCAGAAGCCTCTCATATACTTTATCACTAATTCCATGGCAAGTCTGCAGACAAGCTAAAGGTTTAGTTCCCGGAGTTCAAACCTTTATAGCTAAAACCCACTATCCTATATGTACAGTGTAAAATCATCTTCATTTCCTTTGTATTCCATTGGTAAGAAGAAAGTTTTATTCAAAGAGCTTCTTCCCAAAGAATCACAACTTTATGGAACAGACACCTGAGAGGATGCTTCCACAATCACTACAATTTTAACCTCTTCAAGTCTCAGTTCAACAGTTATCTGCATTTAACAACCTCATTCAGTAACCCTGTACCTTGAGTGGCTCTTGGGCCCTGTATGGTATGAACAACAGTTTACAAAAAAGTTCTTCATGAGGCAATTTTATATAAAGGGGCAAAAGTAAGTACTTTCATTGGTCTACCAGTGGTATATGCTGTACATTGTACAATGTGCTTGGCTCTTTTACACCAGTCTTTTACAGGATAATGATTGATGCCATCATATCTCTTCCATATATACAAAAAGCATTTGTTTTATCTATGCCAAATGCATTCACAAGATAAGGGAAATCACCTTTAGATCACTACAAATATTCTACTTGTAAATAAGTAATTAACTCCTGTAAGAATGAATTCTATGAACTCAATGTTTCTTTTATGCCAACATGACCTACAGAAATGGAAAGTTGTTTTTAACTATTATTGTATAAGAACACAACTTTGAGGCTAACTCAAGTTTATAAACAATCTCCAATCATGAACCACATGCTCATGCCTTAGTTTATACAAGAGTGGTTTAATATTAGTACAGAAGCAAGTGGTATTCATTTCATTAAAAAGATAGCTGAATCTTCATGGTGAGAATGAAAAATGTAAACTTTCATACCTTCCTTTAGAAAATTCCATTGCTGTAGATATAATATGGATCCTAAAACTTTTGTCTTCATTTCTGACATTGACAGGTCTTTTAAATTCTCAAATCATCCTTGAATTAGCATTATGTTGAATAATTATATTCAGTAATCATGATGTTTTTCAGTTGCAACTATAGATACTTCGTACAATTTATGATTGCAACTGACTAAAGGTTGCAGTACCTAATGAAATCTCTTTGCTGTTGACAGTAATGCTCTTCTATCAAGCAGACTTAAGTTTGGTTGGGGGGGGGATACTCCCCCATTCCTTGCAATACAACTAAATCATTCAGTTTTTTGTGATTCATGAAACATTTCTCTTCCCTTTTAGATTTAACAATGTTCTCTTCATTTATAAGAAAATCTGGGGTTCAACAGGAGATATGACAAGCCTTCAAGTAAATCATCTTATGAGGGACCTGGAACAAGATTCTCAAAGTTGTGTGGGTCCAGTATTCATAAACATTATTTTGAGAAATCACAAAATTGATTATACTAATGTACCACTGATTTGACAAAAGGCTTTCCTTCCTATTTCCTATAATTTCAATTAATACATGGTGTAGTAGATATGCAGTGTTTAACTCTCCTCAAGGTTCCTAACTTTATACCCAGGAGAAGATCTATAAGCTATTTTTAATTTAATGCCAATGTTCTTCTGTTGATCACAAAGTAAATTTTCCAGACATACAAGTTTCCTGGATGATTCACACAGCTTTTCCTATTCATGATCTAACAGTAATTATGCTGAACAAGAACTATATAGACTACACGTGATGACAGCACAAGTATCAAAGATTTACCAAAAATAAAATTAAAATGTGACAACACTTTAATAATTAGTACATATATTTTAGATTAATAATTAGAGCGTCATAATATCTAAAAACTGATAGTATAGTCTGAAAAATACTTCTTATAGCATAATGAGAAAAGGTCTACCTAATAATGCACATTTACATAACACAAAATCATAGGACAATTCTAAGTACACATTCATAATTAGTATGCTCTATTTAGTCTAAAACACACATTTTACTCTAATAGTAAAATATTACTCAGTGTTATCTATTCTCTTATTGTATTATTAGGGGTTTTTTAATGTTAAGAGCAGGAAAATAATTACAAAAGTTATTGTTGATCTAATGTAAATCTTGTCTTTTATACAAGTTACAGTTAATATCTTCACATTGATGACCTATGATGAACAGAGGTGTAAAATGTACTTTAATGCGCATGTACAACAAATTACTATTAATCCATTTATCAGAGAGAATATTTTGAAAGTTATTTTTTGTTTCTTTATCAAAGTCTTCTAAATGATTATATAGCAAACTTATTTTCAGAAAACAAATCCAAATTTTTAACAGTTGTTTATTGAGAAGAGTTAATTTCCTACAGTTTTCTATACTAGGGAAGAAGCAAATATATTTTGTTGACATATTCAATTTAAAATAATCAAAACATAAGCTTCTCACCAGGATGATTTATAGAGTAGATGAACACTTTAAACCATAAACAAGTCATTTTGAAATTAAGGTATCTGTATAAATTAAAATCACAAATTATCTAGATAAAAAAATAAAAAAAATAAATTTCAAATCAGAAACATCTCTTTTGTGCAAAATATTCTCAGTGATTATTGTGAACAATAACAGATATGCTGAAGCAGAAATATTGTACAAAATTTTTATTTTGTTTCTAGCATGCTTGTCAGATTATCGTTTCTTAATCATAAAAAGGTAAAAAGTAATTGAAAAAAAAAAAAAAAAAGAAAAGAAATAGTCCACTGAAGAGTAAAATTAAATAGAAGGGATTTAGAACAAAGTTTGCTGGTGCAATCTTCAGCCTCAACTGAAATATTCCCCGAGTGACTGTCTACAAATATGGTTTCATGGGGAGCACTTTTTTGTAAAAAGCAATATGAAACCACCTGGAAGACACTGGTAAATGCTATTAAATGCAATGATGATGTGATTTAAAGGCCATCAAATATTCAAAGAAGACATATAACACAATACAGATAGAAAAATAAAATATCTAATGGGATATATAGTCAAAAAATTCCTAATCTGATCAGAGCTGTTTCAGAAAACAAAGCTACATCAAAAACATCCATTCAACTGAAAATATTTGATATATTCAGCTTTCTACAATATAAATTAACAATATTTGATCAGAAAGTTGAGAATATAAATGGCCTTAATAAATTCTCAATATTAGACATGTTTTCCATATATTTTGAAGAATACTTAACATTACTTTAATTATCAAATTGATTAATTTACTATAAAAGATATAATAGATGTGTAAAAAAATTGACCAGACACACATTATATATATATATATATATATATATATATATATATATATATATATATATATAAACTTCCAGATATCTGTTAAATTTTGAATTTATGCTATTTAAAAAATGAAAAAGAAGTTAATGATTAAACTTAACTTGTAAAAGAGACAAATTTAGAGTTTCATTTTCTCAGTCATAATGCAAACTAGCCTACAGATTCTTGTATATGTAATCAACAATAAATCATTAAATTAATTTTTTAAGTTAATAGATACAAATAACATAACTAAAACATGCTATGTTACATAAATGAACAATGAGAACTTGAAAAATAGAACCAACATAGGCACAGATAAATGCCAGGTACAAAGATGCAAGGCAAATGTGTGTGTGTATGTGTATATATATATATATATATACACACACACACAATCTGTGGTTAATAATTGTAAAAAAGAGATAGAGACTAAACTCCCTGTTTTGCATGGTTTCACTTGAAAATAACAGGCTTGTTTATGATGCAACTGACCAAATATTCACATAAATAAAAGTATTCATGTAGAAATGTGGTAATATAGAGCAGTTAATATTATCAGATAGTACAATGAACCAATTACATCTTTATGATAAAGCAACCAACACTGCTGGTAATTCAATGGTCATATCTCACCAACCCACTAAGATTCCATTTGATCCAAAATCAACATCAATAAAACAAGCTGATAGAATAGCTGACCCTGATCAGTAAAGAAGTAGAAAGAGGTTGTATGTTGAGATAAACAAAAAGGTATGAAAAAAAAAATAGGTTAAATTTACATTGAGGTTAGGGAAAGGTTATTTATACTCACTAGCCAACTTGTGAATTTAAGAAGTAGGTTTTATTACATCATCAGCTAAGCAGAACAGAACTAAAAGCAGAGGGGATCAGTCAAGTGCGATTACTCATCGTCCATTCTTAGCAAACCTTGAGTTCATTTACTATGGAAACAACAGGATGTAAGTAACAATGAAATCCAGAAACAAATGACAAATTATCATAATAGAAAAAAGAAAAATTTAACTGACATGTTTTAATACATCTTAAAAATATATATATATATATATGTATATATAAATAGCTCATCCAGACAAACCATAATATAGAAAATGGTTGTGTTGCACTAATCATGAAAATCACTGACTTTTGCATAATCTTGAACAAGGACCACAGGCACCAATAAGAAATAAACAATGATTTTAACTACTAAACAGACCGATGCTTGGATGAAGGAAATATTTGTGAAGCTGCTTTATATTGAATAAAAACAGCTCATGTAAATTTTGATTTTTGTCAGTCTTTCAATGAATGAGACTGCACTAGATGAATGAAGAATAAATGGCAAAAGAACTCAGAGACAAAAATTTTGTTTTTAAATCTATAACAGAAAAATTTTTTAATCTAAATCATTTATTTCTCCTTATAAGACTGATTTTTTAATATTTAAAATATTCTTTTCAGAGTTTAAAATTTTGAAATGTTCATGTATGATTACCCCATAGTCTACCATATTCTACTCGTAACTCCAGTAATAATCATCTTTGTGTCATCTGTTACAGGTTTCATTGACTATCACTTACTTATTAACAGAATACACTAACAGATAGATAATAAAAACAAAAACGAATCTTTAATGTTTTTTTTAAATGATATACAATGCACTATCACTAAAGGTGAACTAAAATTAGCACTTTCATCATTGCAGAGAAAATAAATCCTTTTTTTCCTCAAATCACAAACTTGCTCAGGGAAAAAATGTAGTGAGAGAAAATAAAATCAATTAGTCTAATTAGTATTTCTAAACCTGTGGCTACTTTTCTACACTTTATAAATACATTCAATAAACAGAAAATGTCACCATTTCCTCAGACAAATTCACTGAACAAAGTTTAAAATATTGTCAATTGTTTATCATCACTCCATTTTCTTAATTTCTTGTAATATTACTATAAGAGCATTTGTTCTGCTAATTTGAGATGCTAAGGGCATAATTTCAAAGTCTTACAAAGGAAATAGAAATTGTAAGTATTTTTATTCAAGGCAATTGTACTTTTTATCCAAAAATTAATAATTAAAATGTATTATTTAAGAAATACCATTTCCATTGATAAGTAGTACAAGTAATACAAGCTGAAGAATTTCAAGCATTTACTAATGTGTTACTATCTGTTCAAACATTCTAACTTGGAAAGAAAAAAAAATAAAAGCTGCATAGTCAAAATTTTATAGCATTTTGGAACAAATGATTATGCACTTGAAAATTTGAAATTTTATAAGCAATTGTAAAAGAATCAGATATTTTACATTATCTGAAGGAGCGCTGAAAAGTTCTTGGCTTGAAAATTGTCAAAAAGTGTCCATGTTTGATCATTTGCTCAACATGAGCTGCTGAGCAAATGACTTTTCAGCCCCTCTTCACAGTGAAGGCTGAAACAGAAGTAAACACCTCTACACTATCCTATGAATGAATTTGAGGTCAGTGGGGATATTTTGAGGTCAGTAGATTTTATAAATGTAGAAACTGACAAATTATAAAACATTTTCTGCTTTTCATCCCAAATCAGGGTTGGGGATAAAGTTGACTATTCCTCCATTGTTACTCATATTTTCTGAGATTAAGCATATTTTGCTTAAACCTAAAAAGTTAAGATTAATTTGCCATTTTTTAATGAAATGAATTAAACTTATTTTTAGTTGTCATTTCATGAATTTTTATATATATATATAAAACATATACCCTTGTAATAAGTTAAGAGCACATAAAAGATGCTGCAATGTATAAAAAAAGTTCAATGAAGATGACATGAAAGGTGATTATAGCCAAGATGGCTTCCAGAGATCAGATTATAATTGCAAATAAGTTTCAAAGAAGTAGACAGTCCATATTTTATACAGTACTAGCCTTGCTGCATGTCACACATATTTTTGTAAGAAAATAATGATTGATTTTGATTCATTGTTATAATTTGTGGAGAAAAATTATGCATTTCAATATTACTCAATGGTCTTGCTAATGTGACCTCCATCTTCTGGCTTTTTCCTTCTATATTTTGGATAGGAGTCATTCCTTTGTTCAAATGTAAATTTAATTTATATCAAAGGGAAAAACAAATTTCCGTTATTTATAAATTTTTTGTTATAAAAATATTTTGTTTATTCAAAATAAATAAAAATGCTTCCTCTTCAATCTTATAGTGCTGATCCAACAGAATCCAACGATAGTTCAAACATTAAGACTGAACAAAAAGTTCGCAATTTAATACCTGAAGAGTAAAATGCACTTATTTTCATCAAGTATGAGTTAAAACAACAAACAGTCCTTTTATCCACAGTAATAAGCTGGAAATAGTGCTATATCAAGATAACATACTTTAGTATAAAGTGATAATATGTATATTATTCATTCTCATCAGTTATACCACTTGGATTACTACACTTGGGGGAAAAAATATCAATGATTGAATCTAGTTTCCCCCCATTGTATTGGTTTGTATTCATCAGAACTTAAAATCTGGACCCTTACAGAAGAATGGGTTTCATCAGTGCCACTATATTTGCTATCAATTGAAAAGTGTTTTCAATTGTTACCTGAAATACTAATACAGAGAATGACCATAAAGATTTTAAATAATATGTGTGTGTGTGTGTGTGTGTGCACAAATAGTTAAATGAACATAAATATTACACATACCTTATATGTGTTAATCAAGACAGAACTAAGAATTTCTGTATTAAAACAAAGCCACTGTCCTAAATAATGAAAGAGTTTTGCACAAGCAAACTATATTTGGGTTATGTACTTTCTTGATGACTAAAAACCTTATTAATTTATACCATTAGAATTATTCTGTTGTTCCTTACACATAATCTTTTAGCAATATAAGTCATGTCAGCTGACAAATATTGGTAAATCTAGAAGCTAAAATTGGTCAATTTGGACCTGAAGGTATAAAATATGAGAGAATGGCATTAATAAATCATACAGATGCAAAGGGCATAATTTCAAAGTCTTATTTTGGCTTTTATTTCTCAAAGATTATATTGTGAGAAATTATTTTCAAAAGCTAAGAGCTTGACTTAAGCTAAGAAATACCAACTTTAAACCAGTGACATTTTTTGAGAGAAAAATAGTATTAAGTGACTAAATTGCAATGCTGACATCACTAGACATACGACTCAACAAAAAAAATCACATAGAAGAGCATTTTAAGTTAAATAGCTCAAAGGAATGTAGGCAGACATGCATACAGAGTTAAGAGAAAAAGAATGCTAAGTTTTCTTTGTAAAATCTTCCTTAAGTGCACTAAATAAGGTAATTTAGAATGTTTGAGATGTTAACTATTTTAAAATTATGATAGTTAATCACATCAATATCATTCATTAAGTATTGTTCTAAGAGATTAGAATAGAATATTAAAACTATTTCACTTTACCAAATTAAAACCAACAAGTGGATGTTAATTTGTTCAGTTCCCTATTTTATAAGAAATAATTTCACAAAAATAAGAAATGAAACTAAACCCAATTAAGAAACAATCTAGAAGTTATCACAAACAAAAGATTAAAATTCAACCAGTACTATTAAAAGCCTTGGTCATTTAAATGATTTAATTTGTTAAATTTAGAATTTAACAAATAGAAAATATTTGTATTTCAACTTGTAAGTTTAAAAGATTCAACTCCTAAAAAGAAGCAAAACAAAATATTTTCATTATTAAACTTAATTAAATTACAATCAGGCTTCATCTGAAAATGCATGCTAACAACATAATTATGTTGAGTTTGAATTTCGAATATTATCTGAAAATCAAAAGCATCTCTAGTCATAATTGTGAAAATTGCATAAAATTCAAGGTTACAGCTAAAATCATTCACACCAAAAAAAGGACGTTTTTAAATGAGATGCCAAAAGAAAATTAAGTTGTAAGCCATTCACTTAGTTACTGACTAACGAACCCATGACAACAAATACTTGGCAAGGAAATATCTTAGTGTCACTATTGATTGACCAATTGACACACCTTGATTGTCTTACATGTAAACAATAAACACTAAAAAATACTAAGCTTTTTTTAAACAGATATTTCACATAAGCGGGGGTCGGGGCAATGTTATTGTTCTATAAAATCAGCGCACATCTTAAATAAAAAGCAAAACACTTTTTAGCTAAAAATAATTTACATTATTAAGATGAAAGAAAGAAATAATACAGTTTTTTTACAAAATTATAACATTTAGAATCGAAAAAAAAGAACGAACAAGAACACACACTTGGAGTGATTCATGCAGACCTCAAAAGGCACGGACAGTTTTTCTATTAACTGAATTTTTCAGAACTCATGGCCTTACACCAATCTTAGACAAGGTTTAAACAACTCTTTTCATACATTTATATATCGTAATAGTTTATTTTTTTTAAGTTATTAATCTTTACATTTAAATCCCGAACCAATTATTAAAGGAACAAGACAAGTGATATAACTACTTTTTTCTTTAAAAATGTACAATTTTTTTTCTTGCTTCATTCACACAAACAAAATTAAAACAAATTTTACATTTGTACAATGCACATTTACACATCAATAGCAATATTTATCATTAACAATCACATAAAATAAAAATTATCTGATCGACAATCATTAATTAATACAGGATTAATAATTGTGAATTGTGATGTAGATAAATATTGTGCTTTAAAAGTTTTAAATTAAAAATTTTAATTTAAAACTTTAAAAATTTATAAAATTGTTATTCAGCTGATTTTACTAAACTTTGCGAAGAATCAGTTTACGAATGCTTACAAAAATACAATGAACTTGACAACTTTGAGTAGCAAATTATGACTGATAATCACGGCAAAAAATAAAGAAAGTTATTTACTTATTATTTACAACTACTACACTACAACACAGTATACACACACACACAAATCACTTGCTATCTTTTTTACTTCGCCACTTTCTCAATAACAACCAATCCCTAATAAATATAAATATAAATTAAATAACTCGTAACTCGTTAGAAAATTTCACATTAGTTTTTACTTTAAGCGATACCGTTGACGTAAAATCCAGTTGAAAAGCTAGGATCTCTCTTTCGTCACTCACTAGTCACTAGTGATCAGAAGAAAATTATTGATTATGTGGGTGGTGGCTAGTAAGTGACTATTTTTACTTATCATTTTCTTTATTTTTTAAATTTTAAAATATTCCCCATTGAAACTGGAGTTAATTTGAAGAGATACAGTCTCAACAGAGTAATTAAGTGAAGTCTTTTAAACAAGGGAAAAAATGTCAAAACATTTGAGAAACAAGGAAAAAGGGAATAGGGATTATCAATGTAAATGTAGTAAATAGTGAAATTGGGTCCTGGCCATTGACAACAGCCATGTGTGGCTTGTAGTACTATGTCTCAAGGCCTGCTGCTTAAATGGTGTTGAGCCATAACCATCACTTATCATTACGTACATTGATTGTTACACTCTCTCTCTAGCTAAAAATAAATACGCATTTTGTGCAAGGATGATGTTTTGATTAGGGAAAATAAGCAAATATCGCATAAATTAATTAGAAAGGAATTTCTAGTTTCAAACGTTCTGCAACAAGAGTACGTTTTTGTATTTCTTTTTTTTTCTAATGACCTTCTAAAACCTAAAGAAAGAGAAAAAAAAATAGTGAATTCACTGAATTACAACCACATTCTATCCCTTTTTTTTACATTAGAGATAATAATGACACTTAGTTTATTTAAGAATAAAATAAAAGGATACTTGAGTTGGAATTCTAAAATTTTAAATAGAAGTCGAAAGGTTAGCCTCTGCTTCTTTACACATTCCTTTCCTCTGTTACTTCCCGATTCATCCTTTTTTCCGTCATTCACTCTCTTTCCGCATAGCGATAGAATATTACCACCGAATGTACTTAATGCAATTGCAAATGATATAGCCTCAGCTTATTCCAACTAGAAAGTCAATTAAAACATTAGCAAATTACAAGGACGAAAATGCCGCCAAGAAATTAAAATTACAATCTACTTCACACAACACGCACACACATCGTCATTCGGCTCAATTTTTCTGAGATTGATCATCTATCATCATCATTTCTCACACTCGGTTCCAAATCATTTCAGAAATATTTTGTAATTATTTTGAACATTTCTTGTCTGGATAAATTGGAGGGCCAACGCCTACACATCATAACTCACAATTCGGACTCCTAGGACAAGGAAAGAGGGCACTTTAAAAGGAAATACACCCGCCTCAGCAAAGGGGCAGGAGAGAGAGTCATTTGATTAGCGAAAATATCTCGAAAAGCAAAGTCTTCATTTTTCAATGAAATTGTCATTAGAAAATTAAAAACACTATCTGGATTTTAAAAACTATTTAGTATTTACAAAGGGAAAGTTTGTCTATAAAGTTTAACGATCAAAAACAAAATAAGGTTTTTTAGTGGAACTAATTAATTCTTGACTCAATGATTATGGTTTCCCTTGTAAACAGACTAGAAGGCAATTGTTGACACTAGTTTCAGAACATGTGTGAGATTCAGTATTTCAAATATTGTATTTGTAAACCGCTAAAAAAATTAAACCATGAATGCATTTCATAAGAAATCATTAACGGCTCAAAAAATAAATAAAAATTGAATCACATAGATTCTCATTCATAAATTTTTTGCAACTCATAATGGTTTTCCCTTTGTTTTTTTTAAGGATTTATTTTAAAAACTTGAATCGCACAGAAGTCAAACGTCCGTCGGTAAAATAAAGAAAGAAAGAAATGAAAGAGGGTGATTTTTAGGAGGAAAAAATATTGAAATTGCTAAAAGAAGAAATAAGTGCAAACATTAACTTTTTTTTTTCATAATTTACACTTATAAATCAATATGGTCATTTTTAGGTGGGGGCCTCATGAAGTAGGATAACATTTTATTTTTGTCTGTCTTTATCAGCAAAATAATTGAAATTTTTGTCTTGTTAACAATAACATCAAATAGATCATCGGGTGGGTGGGGGTTGTGCGATAAAAATCTGTTGTAATCGAATGAAGATGAAAGAATAAGGAAGGAGGGTCCATCAACTTGAGAGAGGGAAGAATTGCATACCAATGGGATGATGAGCGTGATACGGAAAAGGAGGAAGACAAGGACACAGGACTCTTTTCTTTCTCACTCGAAACTATATCGACGGTATCCAGTTGTTGAAACTGAACAAAACAGACCTCAGACGATTCTTTTTAGTTTTTTAAATATCGCTAGAAGAATTTTTTTTATATCATAACAATTGAATTAATTTTGTTATGAATATAAAATTTAAAAAGCAGCACCACAGATCGAATTATATTAATTAACCGAGATTTCCCTCTAAAACAGTGTTCTCTCGATAGTTTTGAAATGTCTAAATAAAAGTTATTTATTTTTTTCTCATAAATACCAGTCCTAGGTTTCACAATGATCTTCTTGACTCAAACAAAATAAATAGGTGCCCTTCATTCTTTTTGTATCCCTGTTCCGGGTTATTTCAGCTGCCACTTCTTGAGCCAATAAGAAGAGTAGTAGCATTAATTTTTACTACTTGTAGTAATACAACTACAAGTAGTAGTAATAGTAAAGATGACACGACATGTGCAGCTGCAAGGGATGGGGATGCAGGCAGGCATGGCACATTTCAAACATAACTCTGTTTTTTTTGGGGTTTTTTAAGCAGGCATCGAAATACAGTAATAATTTATTTTAAAATTACTGTATTTCGATGCCTGCTAAAAAAAAGATAATGATTTCTTAAGAAAAAGGTACTAAAACAGATGACTGGAGTGAAACCAGTGGTGGAGATTTTTTTCTTTAGTTTTCTGGTAATTTATCACTCTCCTTCTCCTCCTAAATCGGTCCCTTCCCTTTTAGTTTTCAATGATATCTAGTCATTCATACTTTATTGAACCACAAGTTTGTATACGCTGGGTTGGAAAACCGCTCAATTATAACAGTTACTAAGAATATTTTGATCAGAAAATAGGATAATAAATGGTTATCGGAATTTATGTGAAGAACAAGTTTATTTTCAAGAATTATATTTACTGAAATTAATTACGGTAGAGAGCCAAAAATGAGGAGTAGGAAGATTATGCTGCGCCAATCATTCAAGGAGAGAGCTTGCTTGTTTTAAGAAAAAAGAAATCAACATTTAAAAAATAAAATATTTGATTTTCTGTGCTCCAAAATTGACATCATCAGCTAATAACTGCTAGAATAGGGACGAAAAACTGAAAAAAAAACAAATAAATAAATAAACGTACTAGGAGATATTTTGATTGAACAAGATAAATTAGTACCCGCAAGTATAAAACAAAAACAGTGTTTCACAACTTCGATAAGCGATCAGAGAATTCAAATCTCAAAAGCATTTTCCTGTTACAACCCAACTTAGGTATATATCAAAAGAAAAATTTAGATAATAATAATAAATAATGGGTGAATTAAAATTCCTCGCCATTTGAATAAGGTGATAAGGAAGATAAGACAAGAAGAAGCCGGTATTAGTGTCACTTTGATGATGTTATCATTCGATGACAAATGACTCAGGAATGGCGACAATGTCAGTAAAAAGAAAAAAAGTCAAGATTTATCGAAGCTGATCAACAAGCGATAGAAGTTGATAAAAATCAATAAGTGGAGATTTGGAATAAACCTTCGAGAAATTAATTAATGACATGCATAATGAAAGGTTGAAACCATAAAATACGGGTATAATTTGATAGAAAACACACGAAATCTGGAAAAACTGTCTTCCTAGGCCCGAGTCTAAAAATCTAGGTCTCCTGTTTCATTGAATGAATGCAAATCCCTTAACAGGGTCACATTGAGAATAATTACAAAATGGGAGGGGTGAGTTAAATAGACCTGGATGTGGTTGATTGAGTTTCTATTTAAATATAATTTTTAAAGAGTAATTTTAAAATACATAAGATAAAAAAATAGATAATTGTTAATATTTGATGGCCTGGTTGCACGCATTAACTTTCTGAGATCGTTTTTATTTAACAGAATCAACAATATGTTCACTGCTGTTCAACATGGGTTCAAACTCAGTAGCATTCCGGAACCAGTTTCTTTTAATTGCATTTAAATATAAAAATAACCTTTTATTGCTGATAAATAAACATACAATTTAAACCAGTTTCTATGACTGCATTGATATCTCATTTTAATAAAAAAAAAAAGGAATTTTTTTTTTTACTTCTATTTCATTCTTAAATTCCAGCAACCGTTCATACGACACGACATAGACACAATAAACCCAATTCTAAACAAAAATCAAATGCTTTTTTTTTTATTACGACATAATTTATTTTTTAAATGATTCCAGGGAATTTATTTATCAAGACGAAGAAAAAAAGAAACATATGGCCATAGGCGAGGGAAACCAAAACACACAATGGGAGAAAATGACCCCTTAATTCTTGACCACGATCTAGTAACTTTACTAAATTTCTTTCACGTTAAAAAAACATACGCAAAGAAATATGCCCAATTAAAACCAAGTAAATATTTACAAACAAATAATAATCAACTTTAACCAGAATCCAAGAAAAATAATGTCAACAGTAACTTTTGACACTAAACCCCAAATATTTTACTTTGGTGTGATTGACTCCTATGGTAAGGCGAAGCAATGTTGTACTAAAAATGTATTGTAGTAGTAGTAAAAACCACACAGTAGTAAGACATGTGAGTGTACACATATGTAGAAAGTGGCTAAAAAGTGAGGGATCAATTTGAATAGTTAATGCTATTGCAAACTGGACCCCCACTTCATAGTATTAGTTTTAAAAAACATACAAACAAAACATTAAAAAAACGCAGCATCTGAAGAATTCCCCCTTTTCACCAGTTGTTCCTACTCACCGTTCTCTTAGATATTTCCTACTTTTTTGGCGATTAATGTTGACCGTTTGCATACGTAAAATCCAGGCGAGGTCCTGTCTGCAAACTCATCCATTAGTAATCGGCTGGCCGTGGCGCACACTCTGCTAGTCCACCTCTGTTGTTGCCGCACTGGAACAAGAAAATGACTTGGCCGTGCGACGCCTTCAACAAATGGGACGCCATCTTGTTTATTACGCCGCTGCCAGGTGTCGCTGCTGCTGATGCCGATGCTCTTTCACTCTCTCTACCAATACTTTTCTTTCTCACCCCTCTCTATCTATCTCTACATTTCTCGCTTTCTAGTCTGTTAATGATGCTGCTTCCGATTTTTCTTTTGGGTTTTTTTTTGACTCACATCAATCACATTCTCTTACTCTGCTGAGGAGCTCAGCCTTTCTTTCGCTTCCTGACTCCTCTCCAATATGATCACTTTATCCTCATACCTTATGACATTCTTTCTTTCTCTTTTTATCAATTATTATTACTGACTTTGGAATTCACATAAATATCTATAATTTCCTCTCCTGAAAAAAATTTTACAAGCATAAAAACAGTAAATACAACTGATATATTTTGATAATTCTAAATTAAAGTGATCAATTCCAAATTCAAATCATAAAACAGATACTATAATTCACAATAATACAGAAAAAAATTAACTATTAGTATTACATATATTTACATACATATATATATATATATATACATACAGACAATAGTTAATATTTTTAATATTTTTTCATTTAATATATTTGTTTTTATTTTTTAATATTTTTTATTTAATATATATTTTTTTATTTTTTAATAGTTTAATATTTTTAATCATAAGTTATTCAGAAGCAATTTACATCCATATGTAACCTTTACCAAAGTCAATTTTGAACAAACTTAAGATTTATTTGTAATACAAAAATCTTCATATATTTAAAAATGAAGAAAAGGCCTATTCCACATCTGAAAATCTCAAGATTTCTATTCTTTTTTGCTTCTTCATATTCTAAATTATTCATACTTTATTTTGTAATTTGAATTTTCACACCAGTCAACCACTACAGTAATGACATGCTAAGAGAACTGGAGGCCCTACCAGGATTTATTTTCAGTGGGTGTAATCTTAACAATATAAGATATGCAGATGACACTATGTTGATGGCCAACTCAGTAAGAAAACTACAGGACCTCCTAGACAAGGAAATAAAGGAAAGCGAGAAGAAAGGACCAACCATCAACTGCAAGAAGACAGAAAGTATGGTAATCAGCAAGAGAAAAAGCCCAAGATGCAAGTTACAAATTTGAGATGTCAACATCAAGCAGAAGCAGAAATCTAAATATCCGAGAAGTGTTTTAACAGAGGATGGAAAATGTGACACTGAAGTCTGAACATACATTGGACTAACAAAAGAAGCATTCCAAATGCTAAGTAAAGTGCTGAGAAATGGAAAGATTTCATTAGAAACAAAGAAAAATGTGCTGAATTGCCACGTGAGATATCCATCCTTTTATATGACAGCGAATGCTGGACAATCTCCCCATGGATAAGAAGAAAACTAGAGGCAGCAGAAATGTGGTTCAACAGAAGGATACTGAAAATTCCATAGATAGAGCGAGTAAGCAACAAGAAAGTTTTTGTTGCATAGCTGTTATCCACATAGAAAATGGTAATTGAGTGTCAGGTTTAAATTCCAACTGAGGATTGTGCATTCACTTTCACAGAAATACATTTGAAAAGGTATGAACCTGTCTCTTTTCCCCACAGCTTGAGTGTAATAGCAGGGTAGATTGGGTTCTCTAGCTTTGATTGGTAACCAGTATAGTAGAAGGACAATTTTGAATTCATAACCACTTGGGCATAGAGCTAGGAATTTCACCCAATAAAAGCCTACTTGCTACTAAAACCAATGCAGCATCAACCTAACAGGGCTCTCTAGCCTTGATTGGCAACCAGTCTAGTGTCTTTTAATCATTATAATAATTACTATCATGTATAGCCTCACACAAGAGGTATTTGGTTACTATTAATGGTAACCAAGTGAGAAAACATTTCACTAAATCTCTTCTATACTCGGAATTCTCACTAACTTCTACATTGTTGTGATCTGAATCATTTCGAACTCTTCCATTTTTTAAAATTTTATTCTTGGTTTTTGGGATCATTTACTGCTTAGGAAGGTCAGGTAGTTTAAAGGGAGTTGTTTACCTTAGTGCTTAATCACCAACTCTGTTGATTATCATGGCATACCAATAACAAGACCTTTTGTCCAAATATCTGGTGATGGATCAGTACACAGATATTTTATGCAGAAATAATTTTATGCTATTCCTACTGTTTGTAATCACAAAATATAAACAATGAATTAATAACTTAACTGAAATTTAATTCCAATTAAATAGAGATTGCCATTGATTTTATTGAATAGGATAGGATAGAACCACATATAATGTAATGTTACTTTTTTCAGATTTCATTAAAAACCCAAGAAGCATATACATAACAAAAAATTTCATGGTAATTGAACATGTCATATAATCCATTTGTGTTACAATCGTCAGATGCTAAAAATGCTCATTTTTAATAAGATCAAAAAATTTAACACCATATATATATATATATATATATATATATATATAATGAAATGGATTAAGGTCTGACAATTATTTTAACATATATTCTTCTTATAGGTTACTTTTATAGATAAATTGTATTTAAATGCTCCGTTTTTATTTAAACAGTATTAATTACATTTACCAGTCTGTAAAGTTAGGTTGGTAAATGTAATTAATACTGTTTCATTAAAACAGAGCATTTACTTAAATACATTGTATCTACAAAAATAGCATATAAACAGAATATATATATATATATATATATATATATATATATATTAGGAAATGGATTAAATTCAACGTATTTTTAATTTATTTGTTTAAACATTATTTTAAATATTTCTACTCAAATATGAGTAAAATAATGTTTAAATGAATATATATATATATATATATATATATATATATATGAAGAAATATAGTCTTAAAGTGTGCTATATTTATGGGATAAAGTGCTCAATATCAGAGATAGAGCGTGTGTAAATATAAAAGTGGACATAGAAGTCAACACTTAGAGGCAACAGTCTGTTTCATGCTAGATGCAATCGTTGCCTGACGATTGCAACTAGCATGAAACAGTCTGTCGCCTCTAAGTGTTGACTTCTATGTTCACTTTTTTATTTATATATATATATATATATATATATATATATATATATATATATATATATATATATGTCCCAGGATGCAACACTGTTGAAAAGTGCTTGAAAACCATACCACAGATTGATTCAAGCTTCATGAGTGAAGTTGGGTAGACAAAACTGTTATGTTGTGATGACAGTCAAAAGTTATCATTACTTTTTATCATAATTGAGCATATTGGCCTTGTTCAACTAGTAATGATGCCAGATTATACACTCTCTCCTAGAAACTGCAACTAAGATTCACGCTTCACTCAAGATGTTTTTGTTTTTAAATCAATTCACCATAAGCAAGGTAATACTGCCACCAAGACCCAAGAAGTTACTGGGAGTGAAAGAGAATGAAAAGACATCAGAAGGAACAGGAAACAAGGGATAAACCTCTACTCCTGTTTAAAACACTAGGGAGAAGTATGAACGAGACAATGGATGTTGAAGAAACACAAATGTAGTAGAATTTAGCTAATCACCCCAACAGATAAGCATACTTGAAAAGAAGTAGCCAGACATGAAAGTTGGTTCCCTGTGCCGAGCCAGGAAATTTTTCTCCCCGGAATCGATCCTCCAAGTCTATAAATCAACCATTCGCCCTTGCATGGTGTATTGCTGCCATATATGGTCTGGGGCCCCTGCTGTTTGCCTCAGCGTTCTTGATAGGATCCAGAGACGGATCGATTCTGATCTGTCATCTCGTCTGCAGTCGCTCTCTCACAGATGCGATGTTGCCTCGCTCTGTCTTTTTTACAAATACTTTCACGGTAATTGCTCCGAGGTGCTGCTTTCGCTTGTCCCTAGGCCTCGTGAATTTAAACGTCCTATGAGGCTGGCATTCCGTTCCCACCCCTACACCATTGAAACTGTTAGATGTAGACGTCTCTTCTACTCCAATAGCTTCATGTCTCGCACATCTCGCCTATGGAACTCCCTTCCCTATTACTGTTTCCCTGACAAATACAATCTCCAACGGTTTAAGTGTAGCGTCAATCGACATCTACAGTTGCCTTGATCTATCCACTTCCCTTCTCCACATCCTATCACCTTTCATTCCTATCTGCTCTTGCTCCAAATCTTCTGTAACCCCCTTGCCTTGATCGACCCACTGTCTTTCTCTTTCTCCACATCCTCTCCTTTACCACTCCTATTTGCTCTTCCTCCAACCCTTCTATAACCCCTTGCGTGATAATGGCCTCCATCCTTGCTTTGGGTGATACGCTTAAAAAAAAAAATTTTTTAAATACATACATACATACATACATACATACATACATACATACATATATATAATTAATAAAGACAAAAGGAAAACTTTTCTTTACCAACATGTTTTATCCTCTGATGGACTTTATCAGGACAAATGTAAGGATTTTATTTTGCAATAGATATTTATAAATAGAAGTGAAAATAGCATTAGGTTCTCAATTTTTTTTTAATTTAAGAATGTTCATAAATATCCTTCAGGCTAACTGTGAAAGTCAAGGTAAACTATGAAGGATGTGAAGTGATGTAATTTAATGCCTATTAAATGAAAGTGAATTGTTGAATCTTTATTTTCTTATTTTTTTATATATATTTATTCATTTACTTTTTTTATTTATGTAATTATTATATATTATTTTATTTTAATTTGATAAATTATTTATTTTAAATAATAGAAGGTTTTGATTTAACTGTTTTCTTTTAATTTTTTTTTAACAATTTTATGGTCATGTACATTGGCCTGGGAAAGGAGTATTTCTTTTAGGAAAGGAAATATTTGACTTTATTTTATCATGATTTTCACATGTAGACTGAAGTATATTTATAAGTGTTTATAAATTTAAGCATTTTGAAGACCTAACAATATTTTTACTTCTGTTCTTACATGCTGCAATATATAAAATCCTTACATTTGCCTTAATAAAGTCCACTAGAAACACATTGGTGAAGAAAGATTTTCCCTTTGTCTTTATTCATATTGACCTTTTACAGATTTATTTTATTTATATCTAAATTTTTGCACACAAACACATACGCATAAATATAAATATATATACACATGTGTGTAAAAGGAGAAAGAAAAAGAGGATAAAAGTGTGTGTGCGCGTGTGTGTGTATGTATATATACACACACACACACACACACATATATATATATATGAACATAGAAGCATATGCTCTGCTTGAATCAGTAATTTGTAAGCTAGTCTTGTATATAATTGCAAATATAGAGGGTTTGATCTTCACTTAATGATCCACATTTTTTGCAGCTACGTTTAATTACACTGAGTGTAAGTATTGGCCAAATGTTTTGGATTTCATGCTGTCAACTGTTAATCTGGCCATTATTGAATTCAGAGGGCAAAAACTATGGATATTAATCATGTTTTTTTTTCTTTTTAATGATTTCATCTCAAGCAAAGCAATAAAGCCACTAAGATGTAAGGGGTTACTGAGTGTTAGAGAATATGAGAAAAAACACTATTAATGTGAGAGAACAATAAAAGAACAAGAATTAAGAAGACAGAAGATAATGATTGACATGGCAGTTAAATTTTCAAAGATCAAACTTGACTGGAAGGCAAGGATCTAGAAGAGAGTTCCACAAGCAAGAAGTGCAACAAAAGAAACTGCTAGCATAGAACTTATGTCTACATCTAGCCATTTCAAGTGTTCAATGAACAGATCTTGCTGCCACTCTAGTACTGTGCTTAAATTCATAAAGTCTAGGTAATATAGAGGAATGCTCATCTTAGCAATTACCCAAATTCTTTTTTACTTTTTTTTCTATTTGTAGTTGTTGGATATAAACAAGAAAATTTAAGAAATAAATTAAAAACATTGTTCATATTTCATGTCAAATTTTTATCAGTCGAGAACTGCTGTGTTAATGCACATCATATACATACATACACATACATACATACATACATACATATAATTAATACAAATATAAAATTTGTCACCTAGGTGATTGGTGCTACTTTCAGCATCCCCACTCCAGAGTTTCATAGACAGACCCTCCAGCAATCACTCTATCCACTCAGCAGGGGTTATCAGCAATTACTTGTTTATATTTCTCATTTTTCTTTTATATATGGACTTTTCATAGGTAAATGGTAGATTTTTTTCCCTTTCATAATGTGTGTCCATACATATACATGGGTGCACTCATGCACTCATCTACATGTATGTGGTTATGTGTAGAATGTTGTGGTTAATATCTCTTTTTAATCATTTTTCTTGTCACTTTATATTCTCTCATTGTTTTTTTTTACTTTTTCTAATTCTTTTTCTTTCTGCTGTAGCAATTTCGACATCCAGTTTTTCAAACATTTACTGTTCTTGCTAATTCTTGAGCATTCTAGTGTTTTCTTATTTTTGGAAAATTATATTTCATTTCTTACATAAATAATTTTTTTTGTTTTATTAATGTTTAAATGATAAGGTAAATATTTATATATGTCTTCACTTGGCCATTATTTCATTTTTCTTATTTGATTTGGTGGTATCTTAAGTATCAGAGTGTTAGTTTAATTTTTATTTATTGTTTTTTGAATTTTTATGCATATATATATAGCTGTTATATTACATTGAGCTCTATTTTATTAACACCAGCACCCAATGTGCAATATTATATAAAATAGTGTCCAATGTAATATAATAGAGCTATATATATATATATATATATATATATATATATATATATATGTGTGTGTGTGTGTGTGTGTGTGTGTGTGTGTGTGTGTGTGTGTGTGTGTGCATGTATGAGGGTGCTGAAAAGTTCTAATATACAGACCCACTTCCCAAAATCTGACCAAATGACTAAACATCAGATTTTTTAAAATCTCTTTAGTGCAATGCTTAGCAACTCTTTCAGATCCTGGCTCACACATATATATGATATTTATTATGTACATACAGAATCAGAAGGGAATTTTGGCATCCCTTGGTCTTCTTTCCTGAAACAACCCACACATAACGCCCACCATACTACATTTGGCTGTCCCAACAGTGTTTGGTTCCAGCTCCTAATCTGATATAGCATGCTCTGGAATTTTTCCAAAAAAAAAGAAATTTGTACAAATTGGTTTCACTGACTCTGCTTTGAGCAATATGGTCAACCTCCAAGAGTTTGAGCCAAAAGTCAACTGTTTTCTGCTTGTATAGTGCCAACAAGTAAAATTAGGACCTTGTGAAATACATTAAAAATCATTCATAGAAAAAAAAAATATATATATATATATATATATATATATATATATCAGTTTGATTTCTGATTCTGCTATCAACACAGTGTCATCCATGCATCTTAGGTTGTTAAGATTATATCTACCAGTAATAAATCCTAATTGGTCTTCTAGTTCCTGAAGAATCATCTTGTTGTACAGATTAAATAAATCCAGTAAGAAAACATACCATTGTCTTACTCCTCTATTTTTGTGTATTTACTGAACTTATCCTCCATCTTAATGCAGGGTATTTGTTCCCAGTAGAGGTTACAAATTACTCAAATGTCTTTACCATATAAATCAAGCTTTTGTAGTATTTGAAGCCACACGAGGCTGGCTTCCCGCTCCCACCCCTACACCGTGGAAACTGTTAGATGTAGACGTCTCTTCTACTCCAATAGCTTCATGTCTCGCACATCTCGCCTATGGAACTCCCTTCCCTATTACTGTTTCCCTGACAAATACAATCTCCAATGGTTTAAGTGTAGCGTCAATCGACATCTACAGTTGCCTTGATCTATCCACTTCCCTTCTCCACATCCTTTCATTTTTCATTCCTATCTGCTCTCGCTCCAAATCTTCTGTAACCCCCTTGCCTTGATCGACCCACTGTCTTTCTCTTTCACCACATCCTCTCCTTTACCACTCCTATCTGCTCTTCCTCCAACCCTTCTTTAACCCCTTGCGTGATAGTGGCCTCCAGTCTTGCTTGGGGTGATACGCTTAAAAAAAAAAAGAAAAAAAAGTAGTTCTCTGTGTCATATCCTATCAAGTGCCTTTATGTAATTTATGAAACATAGGTATAGATATTTATGTATTTGTATTGCTCATTCTGATCATAAGAGTAGCATTTTATGCTCCTGTGTCTTGGACAAAACCAAATTGTTATTGTCCTGTTCCCAGTCTAATTCTGCTACAAGCTCTATTTATTAAAATCCTAATGATAAGTTTTGTCATGTACCTCATCAAGACGATTGTCCAGCAGAGTTCATATTCATTTCCATCTGGTTTCTCTGGCATTGCTATGTATATAGATCTACTGAGATCTTCTAGTATTTCACTCTGATCATATATTTATTTCACCATTTCAATAGCTTTACTGATCCCAAAATCATCTAAGATCTAACATCTCTATTACAATCTCATCTGGTTCTGCTGCTTTGTTTTCATTCATCTTGGCCAGTGCTGATCTTCCCTCAGATTTTACAACTACATGTCCTTCCATGCTTTTATGCATTATCGATTCCTTGCCTCTGTTGCCATAAAAGAGCTCTCCAATGTATTCCTTCCATCTTTGTAGTATCTTTTTTTCTCTGTTATGAGTATTCTTTTTTTTAGACTTTATACATTCTGTTTGAAGAACATGTTTTCTACCCAGACATTTCTTTTATTGTTTTATGCATGCCTGCTATGTCCATGACCTGTAGTGATTCTACCTCTGTATACTTCTTGTTGAGCTGTTCATCTTCTGCTTGCTTGTATTTATTTTTAAGTTTTTTGCTTAATATCCTATATTCTATGACATCTCTTGGCATTATCAGCTATCTTCCATTCATTAACTCAAGAGTTTCCTCTATCATTCACTTTTTTTCTTGCCTGTCTTTCCTTCAAATGATCTTTTGTGCCATTGTCACTAGTGCTTCCCTTAAGGTGTTCCATCCTTGGGTTATTGATCTCTTCTACGGTATTATATTTGTTCATAATTGCAGATGCATATGTTTATTTGCAGATTGAGGGAGATCTACACATATGTAAATCAAAATTAATGGAAATCATACCATCATTAACATTATAAAAATAAATATAAGTTAATTTGAAATAATATAAGTAATATAAGTTACTTAAATGATTTAAATCCCTTGATGATATTGGATATCAAGGTTATCAGCTCTTAAAGATGTTAAAGAATTCTGTATTAAAATTTTTATTTTAATCTTTTTAAAAATGGATGACTGATAGAATAAAAACAACTCACAAATGTTAGGTTGAGTCATTAATAATTTCAATTTTTTTGCTAATGATCCATTTTTCCTTTTCACTAAAAGCATATGGAACCCAGACACCCAACTTGCTGATTTTCCCTATCTTTTCTAAATTTCAGCATATGGTAGATTGTGTTAACCATCTTTGCTAATTCCCAAGTACCTTGCTGTGGATCGCTTTCTACTAATAATTTTAGAGCTTCACCATCAAAGTCCAATGAATACTAACTATGGTCTGGGTTCATTTTCCAACAATGTTTTTCCAGAACGAATCTTTGCAAAGCAATTTCATGCCTGCCAGTTAACTATGACTCCTTGACCATAATACTAAATATTTTGGGAGATTTTTTCATAGCAATATTCCTTTGCTTGAACATTATGTTATGTAAATGCATTTTCGGTCACTCCATTAGTGGGGTTAAGAAATTTATTCTTTAATCCTCTGTGTATGCTCCTACTGCTGTGAAAAAACATGAAGATATATTAGTCTACTCCTATCTTATTCTTAACTACCATGTATGATAAGTAGTTAGGATGATATATTTGGCATTACAACTGATTCCCTAATACGGAAATTACTCATGACTCAACCAAATAATTTCCTTTCATTTGATTGTATCTCATCTCATTTCAGCTGCTTTTACATGAGTATTAAGTCAGGTATAGTTTGTTTACCTATTTTCTCAGTCATGTACTCTCTTTTCTCTCACTGCGACATACCAGTAACAAGGTAAAAGGTACTTTAATGGTTATTGACATAAAAACAGAATGTTGGTCTATATACACTTTGTCCTTAGCAAAGATATAAATCAGCATCACCTTTACACACACACACGCTGACGCACACACACACACACACACACACATATATATATATATGGGAAGAATATAATATATAAATTTTTCTAAATCAAAACAATGTTAGGCAAATTAATGACAAAGTAGAAAACATTTTGTGTGTAAATTTGTGTCCAGTTTCTTATGACATTTCATCTTTCTTGGTAGATCTTCTATTATCACAATAATGAGATAAAAATGATAAAAACAAAAGCATCAAGATAGGGAGAAAAAAAATTAATTTAAAAGTTTAAAATTCCAGCATTCCAACATTTTCATCACTTCTGTCTGTGCATAAATATAACCATTGCTTGTGTTTTTATATTTCCCTCTCAGATTAATCTGACAAAGTGTGTCTTACAAATTTTTTCCACTTTGCCATTAATTTGCCTAATATATATATATTGTTGATCCCTATGTATGCACTGTCTTATATCTATCAGCACATTAGTGCTAATTTTGAGCACTTTTCATCAATAAATAGAGAAAATTTTAAACAATATATATGTGTGTGTGTGTGTGTGTGTGCATTTTAACAATCTAACAGCTAAAATGGTTCCCCCATCAGGATTTTCTGGTGAGAAAAATGACTAGACACACTGAAAGATTAAAAACAAGACCTATGAAAGTGTGGATGAATCCTTTCATAAGATCAATGGCCATCTAGCATAAGTATGGGTACGTAGAAATACCTGGGTTGGTTCCCAGGTATATGGTAAGCACATCAGGAGTGTTAAATCCCTTAGCTTTACACTAATGTAATACCTGTGGGTTGACTGCTTCCAATAATATTGAGTAGTTCTTCATTTTGGCTCAATGTTTGGGATTAATTCATGGCAATGTCTTTCTCCCCTTCACAAATTTTATGCACAGGCATTGCTTGATATCTTAATTTGATGATCATACTCAATAAGGGGCTAGCAGTCATCATCTCTCTCTCTCTCTCTCTCTCTCTATATATATATATATATATATATATATATATTAAATGAAAATGGACTAAGTCTGACAATTATTTTGATATATTTTCTTGTTTATACATTATTTTTATAGATACAATTATTTAGGTAAATGTTCTATTTATAATAAACAGTAATAATTTCATTTACCAGCCTGAATGTCTGAGAAATTTCATAGAAAATGTGTCTTCTGACAGGAATTGAACCTGTATCCTACACGGAAATTTGTTTATTTAAAAACAGTAATTTGACTTTGCTAACCAGATGCTTCCTCTGTAGCTAAATGGCATAGCATGGCATGCCAAATGACGGTTATGTGTAGGATACAGGTTCAATTGCTGTTGGAAGACACATATTTTCTACAAAATTTCTTGGACATTCTGGCCAGTAAATATAAATAATAATGTTTATTATAAAAAGAATATTTACTTTAATAATTATATCTATAAAAATAATGTATAAACAATATATATACATATATATATATACAAATACACATAACATACAAGGAGTTGATTGTAAGTTTCCAGCTATAATCAGTATTTGAAAAGTGGGTCAGACTGAGAACTTTCCATCAATCCTTATATATATATATATATATATATATATATATATACACGTATGTGTGTGTGGGGGTGTTTATATGTGTGCATGTTTTAACAACCAGAAATACTGAGTAATGTATGAAAAATCATAACTTAAAATGCAAGCAGTTCATCATATATATGTGTGTGCATGTGTGTGAGTGAGTGAGTGTGTATATATATATATATATATATGAAGAAATATAGTCTTAAGATGTACTATATTTATGGGATAAAGTGCTCAATATCAGAGATAGTGCGTGTGTAAATATAAAAGTGAACATAGTCAACACTTGGAGGCGACAGTCTGTTTCATGCTAGATGCAATCGTCAGGCCACCTACACGGAAATTATATTTATATATATATATATATATATATATATATATATATATATATATATATGTATGTATGTATGTATGTATGTATGTATGTATGTATGTATTGAAAAGATCTGGACCTGTGTGAGAGAAAAACATCTAGAAAATATACATACAGACATGTTACATACGGGGTGTGATGAATAAATTGTCACCATTTTATATTTTTTATTTCATGCATGTGCATTGTTTGTTTTTGTTTTCTTGATTTTGTTGACTGCACAGTATAGTGGAGTCAGTTGGGCACTGTCTGTGAGAAACAGATCACCATGATGCAATTCACTTTGGAAACAGTGTGCTGTTCTGCTTGGCATTTGTGCCGGAAGCTTTAATACAAACATTTCAGAGTGTTTTCTTTGTTTTTAATCAGTATCACCCCAAGCAAGGCATTGCAGCCACTAACACGCAATGAGTTACAAGGTGTGGAGGAACTAGGAACAGAAACATTGGTAATGAGTAGAAAGAGAAAAGAACAATCAGGAGGACAGTAGATAGCGATTGAAATTGCATTTAAAGTTTTGCAGATTAAAGTTGGCTGGAAAGCATAGAGCTAGAAAACAGGTCCTCAAGCCAGAAGTGTGAGAAAAGAAACTGTCAGCATAGAAGTTATGGCTACATTTAGCTAGCTCAACTGTAAATTGATGAGATCTCACAGCCAATCTAGTGTTGCGTTTAAATTCATACAGTCTAGGTAACCATAGCGAAGAACTCATCCAAACAATTGCCATGAAAGTATTTATAGAAAAGGCACAGAGAGGCAACCTTATAGCAGTGGATAAGTGACAGAAGCCGAGCCACTAGACCAGGATCAATGACATTGCTGATTCTCCTTTGGATTTTATCAAGGAGCTCCAGGTAAATAGCAGGGGTACCAGACCATATATGGCAGCAATATTCTAAGCATAGATGAATGGTAGACTTATAGATATGCAAGATAGATTCCGGAGAGAAAAATTGTTTCGCCTCTTACAGTGAACCAAATTTCTTAGCAGCTGACCTAGCAATAGATTTAATATAGTCTTTCCACTTCATGTCAGCTGAGAACATTAGCTTGAGAAGGCGAAATGAGTCACTTTCCTGGGGGATAGCATCAACCATGGAAAGCAGAGAGGGATTAATGGAGAGAAGTTTCGTTTTGGAGGCATTAAAATTGATATGCCATCTTTTGATCCAGTTGTTTTGAGGTCATTTTGGATATCAGTTGCCAGTTTGGGTGTCAATCTGAGGACAGTGCAGAGAATTCAGAAAGAGTTGGATGAGTCTAATGGTGATTACAAAGGTGTTTGAAGTGATCATTATTGATGATGACATTATGCCTCCATTCATTTTCCCACAGGGCCTCAGACTAAATATAGAAGACTATATTAAGTGCCTTGAGGAGGTAGTGCTGCCTTGAGTTAAGAGGGTGGCTGTTGGAAGATGCTATGTCTGGCAACAAGACTCTGCACCATGTCACACAAGCAAGAGAACCCGGTCATGGCTGTCAGACAATTTCTGCAACCACATCGCCACTTACATCTGGCCACCTAACTCCCCAGAGTGTAATCCCTTGTTTATTATATGTGAAGCAGAGTAGAGCGAGAGACCAATAAAACTCCTTATAACAACAAAGATGAACTGAAGATAAGGATTATGGCAGCATTCACAAATTTGCAGAAGATTAAGAACTCATCTGGTGACCATGATTGAAACCAATGACCATTTTATTGAATAAATTTACTCTATAGTATTTCAAGATATTTCTGTGTAATTTTGTTAAATATATCTGTTAAAATGAGATGTCAGTATTATTTTTATTTCTGTGCAATTTAGGTGACAATTTATCCATCACACCCTGTATATGTTTATGTATGATAGAAACATTCATGAAGAATGGCAAGTACATATAAAACAGTTGTTTGCAAGAGAAAGAGAAAAAAAACATCAAATACACACACAGACATCCATATATATATATATATATATATATATATATATATATATATATATATATATATATATATAAATTTATCTATGGATGATGTATATATTATAGTCATATAATTTTTCAAAAAGTGAACATATATGTGTGTGTGTGTGTGTATTTGATATTCTTTTCTCTTTCCCTCTCAAATGACTGTTTTATGTGTACTTGCCATTCTTGATAAATGTATCTATCATACATCTCAGTAATCTATATTCAATTGAATCCAAGGCTATGCACAATCATCTGCTTCTCTGATTCATGAAATAAAACCTTTTTTATATAAAATCATTAAAAAAAATCTATGTAGATAAGTTGATCCAAAAGAAGTTGTTAGATAGATAGATCTGAACATAGATAGATAGATAGATAGATTTGAACAATGATAGATATACAGGAATAGGAATAGACAAATATAAATATGTTGAATAAATGGAAAGAAAGAGAGAAAAAGAAAAGAGTAAACAGATTTCAACCTTTATTGATGAATATAAATTTTGAGTGGATAAAAGAGAGATCGATAGATGCCTTTAAATTTGATATTATTAATGTTTGCACTTAATACCATTAAGCTATATAATGTTGTGTCATTTGGGCTTCCTGAAATCTTTACATCTTTGGCTACAGCTGCAACAATGATAACAGCAGGAAACCATAATCATAACAAAAGATGAAGAGGGAGATTCCCAGCATCTGGCATCAGCAGGTTTCCCTGGCATTTGTCAGATTCTTTTACTGCCATCTCTCTTTCTCTCCTTCCAGCTGCCCTGTCCTGTGCTGTACTGCAAAAGCCAATCTTCTCTCACACTCCCGATGCTTGTCTCTTCTCTCCCTGACACTTGTGCAATGTCTGCCTTCAATGATCCATTTATACAACAGAACCTCAAAGTATTTTGGGGATTTGCTTTCTACTGCTTTTCTTTCTTTTAATTTTATATCCTTTATTTATTTTTGCAAAAGATTCAGAGAAATAGGAATTTTGCTCTACAGATTTGTTGGAATTTAAGGCGTCACATTATTAGATCACACACACACAATATATATATATATATATATATATATATATATATATATTTAGAAATATTATGTGTGTATATATATATATATTTAGATATATTATGTGTATATATATATATAATGTATAAATATATATATTTGTATAAATATATATATATATATATATATATATATATATGAGAGAGAGGGAGAGAGAGAGAAATAGATAAGGTATATTTAGTCAGCAAAAATTCATCCAAACAAGTTTTGTTACATTCAATTGGCAATGTCAGTCTGTTTAATTTTTGTTCCATTTTTTTCCACTTTTCAAATGAGATGTTCTACATTTGGATCAAAATTCTAGATAAACTGTCCAAAGTTTTGGTTCTGTTTTTAATTAAGTACTTTTGACCATTTGCTAACAATTGAGATGCTTGAAAGTACTTGAATAAAACAGAATCATCATGAATCTCAGACAGTTTATCCACAATTTTGATCCCAGCATGCAACATTTTATTTGAAAATTGGAAAAATGCAATAAAAAAAAATAAAGATACAGACCTGGTAGGTTGAATTTAACAATACTTGAATCAATATATATATTATATTCTTTTATCCTCTCTTTCTTTCTCTCTCTGACACACATACACACACATAAAAGAATATAAAAATAACTTTTTTCTTTTTCATTTTTCCTTGTTTTTGTCTATAATATCTGCTATTCTAAAGCAAACCAGATATATAAAATTAACAAGTGAATCCTACTCTGATTTGAATGCCCAACCTGAAATTAAACATGCACATAACATATCCCCCATACCAGCATTTTGCTGTTTGAAGAGCATAGTAAAATTAACTTGCAAATACTAAGCTAGACACAACACATGGTCATACAGCTGGGATAGGAAGCTCTTCCAAGTACAGCAGATTTTCTGGGTGTGTCATCATCAAACAAATGTTTCACTTCCTGCAACACTCCTTGTCTGGTCAGTGGTTCCAACAAAATGAAGATATCTTTGACAAATTAACTGAAACTGAATCATAACACAGACATTTTTTCATCGAAAAAATGCTTCAAAATTTAATCTTCATGTGTATGCCTGTTACCTTGTTAGTTACACTGAATGGTATTCTTTGAAATTGATAGAGTTTATTGCTGAGCCTTATCGCCATGTGATGGTAGGCCCTTTTAAGGTCCAGAGTACTAAATAGGCCGTTTTTGGCTATTTTCTCTATCATATCACCTATTCTTGGCAGAGGGTAGGCATCCAGCAAAGTAAACTGGTTTATAGTCTGGAAATAGTTGATTACCATTTGCTTTTTTCTGTTCTTATAGGAGACTATGAAGGCTTGGGCTCTCCATGGTGAATGGCTTGTTCTGATTATACCTTCCTTCAACATACAAGTAACTTTGGTTTGAATAAATAATTTATCCTCCTCCGTGTGTCACCTAGATTTAGTAGCTACTGGTTTACAATCTGGTATTAAATTGCTGAAGAGAGTTGGGTATGGCATTCTCATAGCTGCTAGGCTGTAGATTTTAAAGGGTGGCTTAGAGCCTCTTAAGGGTATTTCTAATAATGAATGTTGGTGTAAGAATTTGTGCCCCTATATTAGGTTGCAGCATAGATCTTTCATTAGTAGACATCTTACTCCATGCTATAAAGTACTCTTTAATCGTAGAACAAAACAGTATCCAATGTCCCTGCTTTCTGCATGCACAACGTTTGTCCCTTCTAGCAGGGCATAATGACTTTGCATGTTTCTTGCTTCCACAGAAAAACATGTGCATTTAGTCAAAGCTGATATTTTTGGAAAGCCTCATTTTTCATATGATAGGGGCGATGGTGAAATAGGTGGAGAGATCTCTGATGTTGCTGTGTAGTGGACCATGCGGTGTGTGAATGTGAGAAGAGAAGATGAGTTATCTCTAGGTTAAGGCTTCCGCTGGCCGGTCCAGCTACATAAGAATGTTGGACTTTAATGGAGTCCAAAGAAACAAACAAGACGAATATGCATGTATGCGAACAAATATATATTAATAACAAATAGATTAATACACGAATTACAAATACATTGAAGACATGAATAAAATGTTACAGTCTGTATGGAAAGTTGTGTGTGTGTTGAGTTGAATGTCCGTATGGGGTGAATTTTGTTTTAGCGTGTTCCCAGAATATGGGAAACGCTGGTTGTGTATAAGAGTTCACATATTGGAAATTTTAAGAGAAAGTTTTGTATACCTCGCCTCACGTGTGAGGTTGCGGCCCACGGCCGAAGTCGAGATAGTTGCTCGCACATGCGCGTAAGCAGAGAAAAGAGGCAAAGGCGAAAGGTCAGCCAGTATTTATACTCCCGGGAGAGAGAAACCCCTGTTGGAGGGTTAAGGAAATGAGGAGGAGCTAACTGCAACAGCTGCAACTATATCATAATTTTTAGCATTTTGTTCTGCTAAATCTAGTACACTTGCCTGGTCATAGGCCTGTTGTAATGTTAAGGAGCTGTCTTTGAGTAGTCTTTGTTGGATATCTGTGGACTGTAGCCCATCTATGAAGGCATCTTGTATCAATTCAGTTTGATATTGTTCCACTGATACCAAGAAAATGAACAGTCCTTACTTAATTTTATTAAGGCTTGATAAAATCCATCAATGGTGTCTGAGGGCAGTTGATGCCTTGTAGCCAGTAAGTGTCAAGAGACTATTTCATTTTTCTTTTTTATGTAGATCCTGTCCAGTATTGTTAAAGCCACTTCATAATAAATTTCTCTGGACAGAGTAAATTAGCCATTATCAAAATTGTTAATAATCAGAGTTCATTAAATTATAGTAGAATTGTTTGAGACAATACAAATTTGCTTAACAATAAAATTTAATGACTGATATTTTTTGTATGAATATGCACAAATATGACACAAGGCCAAAATGGGGCCTGAGCAGGTTGGTCTTCATCTGTCTTATACTTAAATTTAGCTAGCCACAATCGCTGACCCAAACATGCCACAATAATCCTTGCACTAAAACAACACATTCTTACCTAGCATTCTTACTACAGCCACTATAATACAGCAAATACCTCTTTAAGTCCTAACTAGTTCCCATATGTAAAATTTGTCTGCGGTGGGTGGGGAATAAAATAACAACTTTAAAAAATTTATAATCCCAATGAATATTTAGACTGAGAACAAGATTTATTTACAAGAAACAAAACAAAAATGGTGTTAGTAATAAAACGCCCCACAATCCTTAAATGTGGCAGAAACATCAGTTAACTGGGTGAAATTTATGTGGGATTTTAAAAATTTGAAGAAACACCCACTCAAACACTCATCTAAACACAACAGCAAAAATGAAAAACACACTCGAAAAACAAAAGGCATCCCACATCCACCAAAGAACTGACATCTCTGATCACCTAACAGGGGAGGGAAGAAGGAATTAAACTAAAGAAAGTGAAGACAAAAATAAAAGGTGCCAATGAGCATACATTCCCTAACTAAGTTAACTTTGATGGAAAAAAAACCTAAAATCAAAACAAGCCTAAACTACCCTATTTTGGTTAGGGTTGTCAATGTTCACTCCAGAATTTCCAATATCCTAATGCCTAACTGGTATCAAAATGTCACTCTAAATCAGCTAATTTTACTTGACACAGACATGCAAGACTCACCCACCTTTTGCCAAATTCTGATGGATGATGTTGTTTCTTTTCCATCCCAATCTTGACTTTAAGCTGATGCCTAAAGAACAAGATTAGTTGGGAAGAGGGAAAGTTCTTGTCGCCATAGAATTCCTTCTGTTGCATCATCCATATCATGATTTGGATGATGCCTAGTAAGAAAAAGAACATATAGTGCTCAGCCTTAGTCAACAATGGTCCTACATTGCTACAAACATAACTGGCCTCGAGGATAAAAAACTTTCTGCACAGCATGCAAACCATGATATCTTCAATAAACTCGCATGTCAGGCCTACAACCATGCAATGGAAGAAGGCATGCCCAGGATCTCCATGATTCACTGCAGCAAATGCAGTTTTTCCAGCCCCACTGAACAAAGTCTCTTGCCGACCCAGACGGCCCTTCTCAACACCAGCCAGGTGAGTGATATCTCATTATTAGTGAGGCATTTCAATCCAGGTGCACAAGACCATATGGAGTGAGCCGCCTGCTTTGTTAGATGGAGCTTGCCAATCAGATCATCTTGAATGGACCCCCTAACTAGCATGTGATATAACGCCTTACAGGACAACACCTGGACATTGGAGAGGCCATCTGTTATCTGTAACAGGAACTTGAGAACAATCGGACATTCTCAATAGAAGAAGTACTCACTTTGGGATAAACAGTGGGCCTCCTCCTTACACTTCTCAGAGATGGGAAGTTCTTACGGGCCTCTTCCTACCAGAATTTACCCTTCCCATCCAATTACAAACACATCTAGTCTAGGAAAGTGACGCAAAGTGTATGTTGGTGAATCTCAATGCATACTCAGACTGCCTTCAGAATGGTGGAGGTAACAGATCTGCCAACATACTTTGGGAGCCTTGCAAGAAGGAGAAGAAGACACTTACTAAACCCATTAATGTGGCATATTGGAGCAGAAGTACGGAGAGTCAGTAAAGGAGAATTGGGTAGATGTGCAAAGCACATACTTCCACCTTCCCCTTTAAGGAAAGCATTCTTTGGGACCACAGATGAATTGTGCACTTGACCTTCTCCTGCACCTCTTACCAATTCATTTCCAACAGGACATTGGACTGAACCAGACACTGAGTAAATTGACCAGCCCGTCCATCCAGAGGAAAGGTCCAGGAAGAGATGCTCTCTTCCATGTGCTCAACTGCAAGCCAACAGACTTATTGCATTTGATCATAGCTCCTGCCACCATCCCGTACCCTCTGATCTCTTTGGCAACTTCATCAATCTCAGCTCTGCTCAACAGAGGAACTGAAACGTCATCGGCATAGGCAGAATACCTGGCCAAGATGGTAGCACCAAGTAAGGAAATTCTGTGTAGGACTGGATTCACCTTTAACTTGTGAAGGAAAGGCTCCAATGCAAGAATGTAAAGCAAGGGCAAAAGTGAACAACGTTGATGAATGTAATGAGACGATACGAAAGGTTCCAATCTTACTTCTACCAGCACACCGGGTGACACATACAGAAGTCAAATCCAGGTGCAAAAGTATGGCCAAAACCCAAAAGAGCAGTCTTCAGAAATCAATGGTCAGCCCTACTGAATGCCTTGGACGGATCTAAATTGATCAGCATGGTTTCACTGTCTACTTACTCAATGGCCAAGTGTACCAAATGAAGGTTGTCCTGAATAGTCCTGCCCTTCACAGCACAAGTCTGCTCGGGGCTAGTCAGACTAGAGAGAACAACCTGCAAATGGCCAGCTAATATCTTAGCTAAAATCTTTTACTCTGTTTTTAAAATCATCAAAGGCTGATAATTAGCTATCCCATTCCCACTGTTTTTGTTCTTGCAAAGCAACTTGATCACACCTCTGGTGAAGCATTGAGGTATAGACCCCTGCTTCATCCAGTTGTTGTAAGTCAGTGCCAGTAAAGATAAAAAGACTGCCTGAAGTACGGAAGATCATCTAATCTCGAAGTTTCGTCCCGGACAACCAGCTTCAGCACTTCCCAGATCTCAGACTCTGTGATGGGACCCTTGCACTCAGCCACCTCAATGTGGAGAAATGTAGAGGAAATAGGCATCAAACTGGACAGGTTTCAGACCAGGTTCCCTGGTGAACCAATCCTGAAAGTAGTCTCAAAAAGCCTCACATATGCCCCACGTTTGTAGTCACGGTCTGCTTGTCCGGCAATATGATGCTCACAATATATCTATTGGATACATTTTGAGCCTCCTCTGCATGCAATTCAGTGGCCATGTTCATTGCCACAGAAGACATTCTTTTAACCTAGCCCTAACTACTAGAGTTAGTCTTTCTTGATAAACAAGGAGGCCAGTTCCGACCTAGCTAAGGTTACTTCCTCACTATCATGGGATTTAATTGCCCAATCAACTTTTGCTTCACATGCCATCTGCACTGCTAATCTAGCTAGATTGAGTTGGTGACTATAATCAGCAGCAAACGGCCTAAATTTAGATTTTAATATATCCCACCACTTATTTCCAACCACAGCCCCTGTCAATTCCTATTATAGCATTAGTAGCAGCTGGTTCTGGAAATATCATTTACCAAATAATGATGCGTTCAATTTCCAGTAGCTAGCCAATCTAACTTAGGCTTATCTAAGTTTAAACAAACCTGGACAAGCCTATGATCTGTGTAAATTATCAAATGGAAATTTGAACCTAAGAGCCCTACATTGACTCTCTTAACTAGGATTGGTCGATGTAGCTAACATGGGGCTTTCTGAGTGTGTACACTCAAGCAAAAATTCCCCATAGACCCCACATCCACAGGGTTGGGTTGCTGTCTACCTCCCCAGATGAGACAAGGCTCATAGAGCTTTTGGTGGTGGCTCTCAGAAGCTCCAACATTGTCATGTCCATCCACTCTTTGATGTTATCTGACCAGCTTTTGTGTTGCCATCCCTGCTTGTGTCCGCCTTCAACAGTGCCTTCCATGATGGTCTTGCAGAGGCTGCTATGCCATGTGACATGTCCAAACTATGACATAGATGCAAGGAGAGATTCCTAATGACCCACAAGACTTTTGACCTTGCTCCATACATAGTCATTAGTATCTGTGCTTCCAGTAAATGTGGAGGAGCTTTCTCAAGCATTTGTTCTCAAACACCTGGATCCTTTTTCCTGCCTCAACCAGGAGTGTCCAAGTCTCACACCTATAGAGGATGGATACAACCAGTGATTTGTAGAGCTTGAACTTAGTATGGAATCTGATGCTGTTCTTCTATATCCTTTCTAATCTGGTCATCGCTACTGTGGATGTGGCAATCCATGTACAGATTTCTGCATTGCAGGTGCCATCTTTTGACAGAGTTGCTCCCAAGTATTTGAAGCTGGAAACTTCCTCCAGTCGTTCGCCATCCATGGTGGTACCGGCAATAATGCTGCTTGTGCTATTCACCATTACTTTGGATTTCTCTGTTGAGTTCCATTCCATATGCACCAGCTCTTGGTCAGGTTTTACAGCTTACTGCCCGTCATAAGGTCAATATCATCTGCAAAATGCAAGTTGCAGACAAATTTGCTACCATTTATAGAATCCACCATCACATAACTTCCCAAAATGAAATTAATAAAGTAAAAAAACAATAAGTAACAGATGTTTGAAAAATTGAACTTCATGTGGCTTTTATTGGTAACCACATCTCAGCTAATCCATTTTTCAGCCCTCTTAAGATGTATAATCTGTAAGAAAAGAGCAAGGTGTTTTTTTCCAAAATAGGAAACAGAACAGAAATGTTAACAAATATACCAAATGGCTCATTTCATTCCCAGGAATGTGAATCATGCAATTAAAAGATTTCATATTTATTACATATTCTGATAATGAAATATTCATTTGCTGGAGTAAATTATAAAATAATAACACTGAAAATGTTTAATCTAAAAAGCAACAATAATAACTTGGAGTAAAGCAAGTAATATGTTATGGTAATTTACCCATGCATGCATGGACTCTCCCAGCTATAAATAGGAGCAGGTACTGCCTTTTGGAGAGGGAAGTTTCCAGCAGTCAGCTCTGACAGTCGGACCGAATATTCTTGCTGTAACACTCTTGTTTGTATATGTTTGTATTACTGTTTCTGTTAATATATTTGTTTAAATCAATTCCTCTCTTGTGTCTTTATTTCTGGCCCTAACAAAGCTGCAACATAATAAAATAATAATACAAGCAGGTTACTAAAATACAAAATAAAAAGTGATTGGAGGTGATATTAAGTTTTAAAGATTCCTAATTATATAGTTTTTAGGTTATCTAATGAACTAAAATTTCTTTTTTAGATCTATTGTACTGACTTTTCTTATGATTTTAAATACACATTTTTTTTTTTTTTGGTTTTTGGCTTCTGGAATGAGACCTATAAACTTGTTCTTATATAAATGTTTTCAGAGCTTATGTTTTGGAGAGAAAAAAACAGAAAATGAAGTTTTCTGATTTATTTTGAAAATTAATGTCAGTAATGAATTTAGACAAATGATAGAGCACAGCTCAGTAACATTGTAATAGATTGAAACCAAGAGGACAAATTTACTCTTCTGTTTAGTCCTGTTTGAGCAAAAAAGTTGGGGATGTTGAAGCCACTGTCGAGAACCCCTATAGTGCCAGAGGTGTCATAGTTAAAATACTTCATCTAAATGCAACAATAACAGAGTAAAATTAGTAATAAATAATAATGAAACTGCTTAATCTAAAAAACAATAATAATAAGATAGAGTGACACAATGGTAATATTCACCATTTCCTTATAAGGAAACATTCAGCATTCATTGACTGAGCAGGCAGTGCTTCTTTCAGTTGAAATTTTAAAAATCTTTCTATTAAAAACACTTTTCAGGAAAATAAGAGCTTCCGTCCTTGCCTTTTGTTTGAAGTAGCAGTGATCATGAAAATTTGTAAAATCTTTCTACTAAAACAATATTTCAGGAAAATAAGTTTCTTGGGTCCACTAACTGTTATCGTTCTTTCCATTAATGATGAGGGTTGCTTTCCTAACCTTTTATCTGAAGTAGTGTGGAATGTCAAAATCTTAATTATGTCATTATTTTCTCTTCAAGATAGATGTGCTATCCATTTTAGTTGTTGCTGCTGTTGAAAGTCCTAAAATAATAACAGTGAAAATACTTCAGCTAAAAAGCAAACATAAATGCATTTTTTTTTCTTTTTAGCTCATTTTCATGTCCTAACCTCTGAGTTATACCGTGTGAACCTATTCATATGTCAAGTCTTGCAGTTTGACCTTTTAACCTGACAAAAATTTGATCAAAAGGTTTTATTCACATTTACCATTTGTTTGTGTATCTCTCAATCCATAGTAGTTAAAAGAATTGGTAAGACAATAAGAGTCAGAAGTGCTTTGCGGAACTGTAACTTTGTAATCTAATCCTGTGACCCCTGACATCTGACCAAATGAGTAGTTTAACATAGCTGTGGAACCATGAAAGTCAGTCTATAGAACACTGAGAAGGGATCTGTTTTTTTAACTTCCCCTTACAGCAAATCATCCTAACTTCTGAACTATACAAGGGGGTGCTGAAAATTAATCCAATAAAAGTAGTTATTTAAGTTTAATATTACTACCATATATAAATATTTAACATGTTTTTGTTTTTTCACTTGAGTTTTTTCACTCCTCGGTCTTGTATTGGGTGAACATTTAGTAAAAAATCTGTCTCTTGTGGAATGAACAATATTAGAGCCAATTTATTAAAATAATTACTGTTATTTCTCCTTTAATAGTTTTGTCTTGTTTTTCCACTTTAATTAGACACTTTTAGAAGACATTAAACTCTGAACTTTATTAATTGGTCACTTATAAGAAGGAACCATAATATATAGGTATTATTTCGGTAAGACAAGTAAATAATTTGGTCAAAGTATAACACTGAAGGATAAAACAAACTTTTGGGCTTTTCAGTCTCATATAAATTCCTGGCTTATGACCATATCATGTTGAAACATCAGTTCTCATACTATCACCAAAGTTAAGCAACATCATGCTTGGTCAGTATCGAAATGGGTAACTACTTGGGAATACCAGGTCATGTAAGCTTTAATGAGCAGGTGGTGTAATAAATAACTGCATGGAGATTAGAGAGCCAAGTTCCAATTCTAGCTGAGTTTGTTATATTCACTAATGCACAAATACCCTTGGGAAAGGTATGAATCCACCTCTTCTCTTCATTAGTTATGAGTTAATTAGTAGGACTCATCAGTAAATCACTATTATCCCCAAAACATTCTTACAATCTAAAAATATTTTCTGGCTTTAAATAACCTGCAAAAGGTTCATAAACTATTAAAAATCAAATCAATCAATCATATAAATTCATCACATTTTGCAAAAATAAATGTTTTAGTTTTTCTTCTGTTTTCTGTTCAGCAAAGTCTCTTACTGTGTCATTTACCTGAGACTTAGGGTAAGGCGCAATAGTCAATATAGGCATTTTATTTGCACAAAACATAGAGTGATACTTAACATGTAAAGTGTTTATATTTTCTTTACATTGATAATACTCTTCCAAATAGATGAGCAGTTACACATGGTGCAATATTTTGAACCTCATGTAAACAGTTATCTTGTTAATGTTCTTGATTCTACTTTCCTTGATTGTATAAAGGTTTCAAATTATTAATGATGTATTGTCATCTACAGTATGCGATGGGTAAATTGTCGCCATTTTATATTTGTAATTTCTTGTATGTGTGTTGTTTGTTTTTGTTGACTGCACAGTATATTTGTGTCAGTTGGACACCATCTTTGAGAAAAAGAGCACCATGACACAATTCATTCCACCACAAATTTGGAAAATGGCATGCTGTACTGCTTGGCATTTGTGCTGGAAGTTCCAATACAAACATTTCAGAGTATTTGTGAGTCAATTATGGGACAGTGCAGAGGATTTGAAAAGATTTGAATGAGTCTAATGGTGATTACAAAAGTGTTTGGATTAATTGGTGATGTTATGCCCCCATTCATCTTCCAAAGGGCCTCAGACTCAACACAGAGGCCTACATCAAGTGCCTTGAGGAGGTAATGCTGCCCTGAGTCAAGAGGGTGGCTGCTGGTAGACCCTATGTCTAGCAACAGGACTCTGCACCATGCCACACAAGCAGGAGAACTCAGTCATGGCTGTCAGACAATTTCTGCAACCATATCACCCCTTACATCTAGCCACCTAACTCCCTGAACTGAAGGTAAGAATTATATGCAGCATTCACCAATTTAAACAAGGAGACTGTCCAAAAGAGTTGCAGGAGATTCTAAAGTCGTCTAGAGGCTGTGGTTGAAGCTAATGGCAGTTTTATTGAATAAATTTACCCTTTAGTATTTCAAGATATTTTTGTGCAATTTTGGTAAATATATCATTTAAAATGAGATGCCAGTGTTGTTTTAATTTTTTTGTAATGTAGACAACAATTTATCCATCACATTCTGTACAACTGATAAAGAAGAATGCTTTGCTCATACAACTGGTCATGGGACTGATGATGATTGTTATGATGATGAGGCAAGATAATGTGACTGAAGCAAAAAATTACACCAGGCATAAGATAAAAATATTACTTAGTTTTCTGGTAAATTTTTGTATAGTTGAAAAGAATGGCAATGTATTTTTGTTCTGGTTAAATGCATATTATTATTACAGGATGAGGAATAATTAAACATTATGAAAAGACTGCACACTTCAAATATTTCTCATGGTAAGTATATTAATGAAATTATTTCACATGAATTTCTCTGTACTCTTATGCATTAAACATCCAATAATAAATAAATAATAATATAATATTAACAATAATATAATATAATGCATAAAGGATGTGAACATAGCATAGCAATTATCAGCACAAAAAGTGGAATGGACATGTTGAGTTCAAATTCTGGTCAAGTTTATAGTGTTTACTTTTACACAGATACCCTTGGAAAAGGTATGAATCCAATTTTTTCTCACCCAAGTTATGGCTTAAATACCAGCCTGTGCTGGTATTTAAGCACAGGCTGATCTCTCTAATCTTGGTTGGTAACCAGTCTAGGAGAATACATGGTATGGCAACTCTACCTTGTAAAAAAGTCAACTTGTTTCAGAAACCACAGTAGCAACACTAAATGTGTTAAAGCTGTGAGGCTGAGGCCCTACACTTAACACTGGTGTTTAATGGTACTAAAGAGGATTGGAGGAAGATAGTAAATATACAAATAACGTAGTATAAAATATAGAAGTAATAATATAATAAACATATAATATAATAAATATATCACAATAATGAGTCCCATAACCCATTAGGGTCATAGCACCAGTGGTGTGTCTTGGGCAAGATAGCCTGATGGAGCCCAAGCCTCTCTAGGCTGGTTTGAATTCAGAGTTATCCTTCTCCTAGACTGGTTGCCAACTAAGGCTATGGAATCCAATCTGTCTTGCTATTTACTCATAGCTGTGGAGAAGAAGAGGTAATAGTAAGGGTAATAGTGAATAAGTGAATCTAATAATAATAATTTTTTCCATCATAAATGCTCATTTTTTATCAAAACTTTAGTGATACACACACACACACACGCATGTGCGCGTATATATATATATATATATATATATATATATATTCATCGACTCTCCCGTCAAATTTGATATATGAGGGTCAAGCAGATCAGTTCCTAGAAACTGAGAGCCCAACACCGACACGAGATTTGATTATAGTGGTGAAGGTTTCGTGCAGGACCATCCACACTTTTTGAAGGGTCGAATACAGAGACCTGATGCACTGAGTGCCACAAGGTCCCCAAACGACCCTCCGCAGGTTTTGAATTCAGAGTTGTCCTTGTATATATATATATATTGTGTATATATATATATATATATATATATACATACATATATATACACACACACACACACACACACGTGTGTGTGTGTATGTATATATATATATATATATATTATAATCTTAACTTGAAAAGGTGTGAAAGGTGAGTTATTGGTATGAGTTTCTTTGATTTACTGACTAACTTCACACTGATGTTAGTCTTAACATGAAACATCAGGTGAAAGGCAAAATATTAATTATGAGTTTCTTGCTATATTATCAAAATTCATACATTAACAGTAGGTGCAGGACTATTATTAGTTAATGCATTAAAAACTCTTCTTTCAGGAAGAGCCAGAATCAAATCTGCCCATTGCCAGATCTTGTGACTATGGCCCTGTTATTAGCATGTCATGACACTTGAATGAGAAAAAAGTTGTTGACATTTGGGCAATACACTCTCCTAAAACTATATTACTACCCAGGTGCAAGAAACAATAAATTATGACACCTATTATCAACCTTGACAAGAGCTAGTCATATAACCACATATGTAAACATATATGTCTAAATAAAGAGAAAAAGAAAACCAACGTGTTTTGTCATCTGATGGCAAATGTAAGGATTTTATTTTGTAACAAGTATTTATAAACAGAAGTAAAAAATGTTTCAGAATTATTACATTTAAGAATGCTCATAAATATAATTAAAACTAACTGAATGTCAAGGTAAACTATGGAGAATGCTATGTGATACAATTTTATGTCTGTTAAACAAAGGTGAATAAATGTTATTGTTGAATTTTTTATTATTATAATGTATTTTAAACATTATATGATGGAATTTATGGTATATGACGGAATAATAATATGGTCAGAAAAAGAATAATAATATGTGGAATTTATGGTATATGATGGAATAAACATTTAAACATTATATGATGGAATTTATGGTATATGATGGAATAATAATATGGTCAGAAAAAGAATAATAATATGTGGAATTTATGGTATATGATGGAATAAACATTTAAACATTATATGATGGAATTTATGGTATATGATGGAATAAACATTTAAACATTATATGATGGAATTTATGGTATATGATGGAATAATAATATGGTCAGAAAAAGAATAATAATATGTGGAATTTATGGTATATGATGGAATAAACATTTAAACATTATATGATGGAATTTAATGTATTTTAAACATTATATGATGTATTAATATTACATTTAAGAATGCTCATAAATATAATTAAATCTAACTGAATGTCAAGGTAAACTATGGAGAATGCTATGTGATACAATTTTATGTCTGTTAAACAAAGGTGAATAAATGTTATTGTTGAATTTTTTATTATTATAATGTATTTATTATTTATTTTATTTTAGTTTGAGAAATTAATTTATGTATTTATATATTTTAAATAATATTTATATATTTTAAATGTATTTATGCATTTTAAATAATAGGTTTTGTTTTAATTTTTAAATTTTTTTATAGTGATGTATGTTGACTTGGGGAAAAAAGCATATCCTCAGTATTCCACAAATCTTGCCTTTTTGCCAAAGCTTCCAAATAATATAATATAAAATAATGGAATTGAACAGTGTATATTATGGTTCTTAACTGTGATTTCACCCCAAAGCTATTCTGTTGTAAAGCCTTGGTTTTCCTTGCCTACTGTTGTTCAAATGTGCCTTGTGCAAAAATTGCTGCATGACACAAATATCCGTTTATGACACTTTTGAATTAACAACAGAAATTCAGTATTTTATAGCAATGCAGTGAGAATGCAATGCATGACTGAATGGGTCACCTTGTCTTTGTTGGGAGGGGCACAAATTAAAACACAGAGCAGGTGGGCTGGCTCACGTCTTTATGTTGAATTTACTTTCAGTTTTTGTGCTTGTTTGTCAGTTTGCCTCAGCCCATAACTCTTGTTAGATACACATATCTATTGTATTATCTATTCCATATAGAAATTAAAAATTCTATCTTTCTGTCACACACCCAAATCAACTTTTCGTGAGCAAAAATATTTTAAAAAGTAAATTTAAAATTTGATTTAATAAAACTGATAGAAACAAAATAATTAAAACAGATTGAATTTAGAGTTTTATCCTTTTGTAGAGCGGGTGAACATTTTAGGGATGTGCCTGTAGCAGTTATTAGCATGTAAAGTGGGATTGGCAAGTTGAGTCTGAATTCTAGCCAAGGTCATTGTGTTTATTTTTTATTATTATAATGTATTTATTATTTATTTTATTTTAGTTTGAGAAATTAATTTATGTATTTATATATTTTAAATAATATTTATATATTTTAAATGTATTTATGCATTTTAAATGTATTTATGCATTTTAAGAGATAGATTCAGGCCTTAGAAAGGCCTGAATCTATCTCTTCTCCCCACAGTTTTGGGTTAATAGCAAGGTAGACTAGGCTCTATAGCTTTTGGTTGCCAACCAGTCTCAGAGAAGGTCAACTTGAAACTAAAACCAGTTGGGTGTAGAATTAACAACTCTAACCTGTAAAAGGAATGTAATATTTATATGACTCAAGCATTTTAATACCTAAATTTGAAATAAGTTTTCCTTCTTCCAGATTATTTGTTAGGTACAGATTTGACTTGTTTTAGTATTTTGGAAGGAATCTTGAATTTAACATAACAATCCTCAGCTTTACCACTGAACTTGATTCATGAATGCAAAAAGAAAAATGAATTAAAATTAGTTTTTTTTTTAGCTAATTGATTTATGGTAATGACATGGTATTTCCTATGGAATTGAAGAAGTGGCCATTTATAATTTCTGTCAGAATTTCTGGGATAAGGGATTATCATTATTTACATTTAGACTAATATTCTCATTTTAGTTGTTGCTTGGCTGATGGCCATATCACACTGAAAAACTATTTCTCATATGATCATCGAAGTTAAGCAATGTTGAATTTGATCAGTTTCTAGATGGGTGACCACTTGAGAATACCAGGTAAGCTTGGATGTGCAGGTAGTGTTATGGATAACTGTTTGAAATTGAAAATCAGAGTGCTGAGTTACAATTCCAGTCAGGTTAATTATATTCACTTACATGCAAATATCCTTGGGAAGGTATGAATCCACCTCTTCTCCCTCTAGCTATGGGTTAATTAGTAGAACGTGTATCAGTAAATCATTATTATCTCCCCCAAATTATTACAATCTAAAAATAATTTCTGGCTTTAAATAATCTGCAAAAGGTTTAAGCTGTAAAAACAAACCAATTAATCTTTGTTGGTGTTATCACAATATTTTGGTTGTTGTGCACTCTGACCTTCATCAGGTGTCTGTTAATCTAGGTAACCTTCAGAAAATTTCAAATTGAACCCTGTATTTAATCCATGTGGTGGAGTGTTCTCATTCTGCTGAACATGTGTAGGGATATCTCATATTATTTTTTGTTTCTCAGTACTAAGAAAAAAGAAAAGAACATGACCTGACAGTTATCTGGGTCAACAGACACCTGAAGAAAGCCAAAAGGCACAACAGCTAAAATGGTGTGATAGCAACAACAAAAAAGATGAGGACATTAGTTTGAATGTAAATAATGTAAATAGTGTTTATCTATAGTTTTTTCCTTTTCCAATGAATCATTGATAAATATAAATTGACCTGTATTGAGTCATTCACTTTTCCACTGAGCTGTAACCATGAATTTAAACATGGAGTTTTAGTCCATTACTCTACCACTGATCTATCTCCACAAATTTAAATACCCTTTGCTCCACCACTCAGCTGAATCCATGACTTGAAACTGATTGCAGAAAATGATAGCAAAGAGTTCTAACTTCAAATGCTTTTGCCAGAGTGGCCCTAAATTTTGCAAATTCTCATATTTTATGAGTCCCTTGTCAAATTATCATTAGGAGATTAATTTTCCTGAATTTGAAATGGACAACTCGGAAAGCTGGGAATTCATCTGTTCTTTAACTTTTGGATCACAAAAGTCTGGCAGAAAATGTTGCTATTTGATGTCAGATTGAGTCAGCCAATCACAAATATCAAACTGATGAATTGCGGATTGTATAAACTAAATGGTCAGCATTTGTTGAAGTGCAGATTGTCAATAAAAAAAAAAAAGTTTCCCTTTGTCCTTGATTTTTCAACCGAGCTTTTAAAAAGAAACATTCTTTGATTCTTATTTCTTATTTTCATTTGTATCACCATAGTTCATCAATTTTTGATAACATTGATTTATTTCCAAGGAATTAAACTATGTGAAAATTTGTAGCATTACTCAACACTCAGTAGTTTGGCACAGTGGTCTTATAAGCTCATAGTCATATATTTACATTTCATGAGAAAATAATTTTAGACACTGAGGTCAAAGGTCTCTAGGTGAAGAAATAAGCTATTCATATTAGTTTAAACTGATAATTTATTAAAGGGTAAGCCTTTGAATAGACATTTTATCCTTAATTATTTCACATCTCTTTAATTCATTTTTGAATTTGAGAATCTTTCTCATTTAAACATAATAATTTATATATTTTATTTACTCTATGTCAGATTTTATTATACAAATCAATATTATTACAAAAAAAAGCATTAAGGAATTGATAATGACAACATTTTTAGAATATATTTATATTTATATGAGTGATATATCATGTGAATTTCAGCTTATAATATCAATCCACATTAAAAGTATTGATAACTTGTTTTAGAGATGTCAGGTTTTATTATACACAAATTGCAATAATTTTTTATAAACCTAAAAGATATACACCATAGAAACATATTTGATTAGCACACTTCACATGGCCTTCTTTCAGATAAACAACATGGCTTTCATTTCTCTAGGTCAACCACAGATGTGTTAATGGTTATTACTGAATTTATCTATCAGGCTTTAGATAAGAATGGTGAGGTTTGGGCTGCGGCTTTATTTATCTGAAAGGCATCTGGTGGTGTTTAGCATGCTGGCCTTCTTCACAAGCCTAAGGGCTATGGTGTCTCAGCTTGAATATTTGATAGTCCTAGGTATGACAATAAAATACACCAGGAAACAAAACCTCTGATCAGGAGATTGGAGATTTTGAAGAGCATGAAACCACCTTTTAATTACTGCTGTTCCTAGGGTGATATCACCTGTTATGATCCCAGCTATGGGAAAATAATGAACACCCAAACAAAAACAAAAGACTAGGAAAGTATAAAAATACATTTTTATAGTAAAAATACCAACAATACCAATTTATAGTAAAATTGTCAACAATACATATTTATAACAAAATAACCAGCAATACATTTTATAGTAGAATTGCCAACAATAGATTTTATCTGTAGTTGGAGGCATGCAATTGCATTCAAAATATATTTAGTTGAAGCCATAAAATTATGTTAAAAATATTTAGGTTTGTGCACTAAATGACCCATAGAGGTTGATATGCCCCTAAACAAAATCGACCAACCAACATGAAAGAATTCTTTCATGCCATTAATTCATGTATTCTACAAATTCTTAAAGAGATCAAACTGTATTCCAAAATATAACTTCAACAAAACTACAACATAAAACACACCTCTAGTAATTATGTCCACACAAACATGTATCAGCACAAGAGCTGAGTATCATCTGCCATGTATTCAATTGTGAAAGTAGAATAACATCATATTTTTATTACTTCAAAGCTCCCAAGAAAATTAAATTTTGGCATTAAATGACCCATAAGGAGTTGATATGCCATTAAACAAACTGATATTTGACTTAATCCAATCCTTCTTAACAAATCATGTAATGAAGGTCATGTTGAATGGCCATCATTCTAGATACTTTCACATTAATGCAAGGGTACCCTCGGCTGGAGGTCTATCCTTGGACCTATGTTCCCAACTCAATATTTATGTTGATGACAACTATTTACTCCTGTTTTAATAAAAAGTTCAATAGTTTCAACAAAGTAGAACGGGCAGCAGTCCTTGAAAATTAGCTCCAATCAGTTGTTAATTGGGACAAGACATAGCTTATGAATTTTAATGCCTTCAAAATGAAACTACTGTCTTTTAATCAACACAAAAAAACATTTTTGCCTTCCATCAACATGACTGATACTAACATCCTGGAGAGTAACTCATTGTGGCTTCTTGGTTTCAGGCTTTCTACTGACATGAAGTGGATCAATTCTATCACTTGCCTGATCTGGATCTTTTGTTCACTGCATTGTGCCAGACAACTTTTCTCACCAGAATCCATCTTACATATTTATAACTCTACCATGCATTGAATATTGTTACCATATCTGGTCTGCTCCTGTAATATATCTAGAGATTCCCGACAAAATCCAAAGAAAGGCCAGTAAAGTTATCAGTCCTGATCTGGTATCTTGACCAGTCACCACTCGCCAACTGAGATGTGGCATCCCTCTGTCTTTTTTATAAATATTTTCATGTCAGTTATTCTAATAAAGCCTCATAAGTCTTTCATCATTTTTATTCTTATGGCTTTAACATTATTTGCAGCAGATTTTATTACTTCCAAGAAATCTTCTTTGTTGAATATTGTTTTCCTTTCTCATATACATCTCTTTTGATGGCGGACTGGAGGGGGGTAATTCTATTAATTTCGTGTCTTTGAAACATTATGAATATATGGCTTTGCGGTATGTGAATGAGCATTATCTTGCATAAATATACACTTTACATGAAAGAATTTTTGTTGTAATCCATACCACTCAGAAAAAATATTGTCCAAAAAGATTATAATTATTCTCTGCATCTATTTTGATAAAATGATCGACTTTGAAAAAAACTATTATTTTACTGATTGCAATATTAGCACAGCTTATTTTCTAAGTTGTGTTGATTTACTATTTCCAAGAAGGAGAAAACCTCTAGTTTTTCCATCAGTTTCAATCCATGTAACTCTACATTCATCATTAAAAATTACATTAGAGAAACACGTTTTCATGTACTTTGCAAAATTTACATGTTTCTATTTATGATGTTAGCTTAAAGGTGGTACTTTGGTTGTTTTTAAGTTTTTACCAAATATTCTTAATATTCTGCATCTTTTCTCTCTTTTTACCTTTAAGTGAAAATATTTTTGTGCTGGTCATACTACCTTTCTTACTTATTACAATAATTTTTGTTCTTATTTTACTAATATTCATAATTCCTTTTTGACTGTTCTATAATCTCTGAAAATTGCAAAAAAGGTTGAACAATGTTCCTCTCTCATCACTCAATAAGTTTACAATATTATGTTTTTCTTTTGAAGTTATATGGTCAGGTGCCCCTTCTATTTGCCTGGGGGTTCTTGATAAAATCCAGAGATGGATATGCAATGTAATTGGCCCTGACCTGGCATCTCGTCTGCAGTTGCTCTCTCACAGACATGCCGTCGCCTCTCTCTGTCTTTTTTACAAATACTTTCATGGTAATTGCTCTGATGAGCTGCTTGCGCTGGTTCCCAGACTTCATGAATTCAAGCGTCCTACGAGGCTGGCATCCCACTCTCACCCTTTCACTATTGAAACTGTTAAATGTAGTTGTCTCTTCTACTCCAATAGCTTCATATCTCGCACCTCCTGCCTGTGGAACTCTCTTCCCTATTCCTGTTTCCCTGATAGCTATAATCTCCAACTATTCAAATGTAATGTCAATCGACATCTCCAATTGCCTTGATCTCTATCCACTAACCTTCTCCTTATCCTTTCCTCTATCACTCCTATCTGCTCTTGCTCCAAATCCTCTGTAACCCCTTGTGTGCTAGTGGCTTCCCACCTTGCTTGGGGTGAAATGCTTAAATATATATATATATATATATATATATATATATATATATATATATATATATATATAGTACAATTCTAACACCATACAAACAAAAGAAAGTGCAGATTTTGTTGCAACACAAGTCATTGTGTTGTATCATGGAGACTTCTTGTATGTGCTATGTTTCTTCAGAATGTGGGCGATTAAGGCTCTCCACCATTTCCTGTCTTTTGTAGCTCTGACTAAAGTCTGTCTTTGCTATCTCTGCTAATTTCTGTCTTGCCAACCATTTACATAAGTTAGGTAGGTTATGTGTTGCTTTTCTTTATCCTCCTTGCCTTCAATATTTCCTGTAAGTGTCAAATTTTCTTAGCCCTCTTTCCTCATTATGTGTCCCAGAAACATCAACTATCTTTTCATGATTCTTAACATCTGTTTCTTTTAGAGAAACATATAAATTACATGTAAGAATAATAAATGTGTGTGTGTACATGCATGTGTGAGTATATATATATATATATATATATATATATATGTGTGTGTGTGTGTGTGTGTGTGTGTGTTTGGTTGAATAATGTAGACATATTTTGTCTATTTATTTTTATATCTAACCCAGGATCAATAAAATTTCATTCAATTTAGAAACAAATTTAGTAAATATACTTCACTGTTAAAAAAAATGATATGACACCACAAACTAACACATGAAAAAGTGATTCTCAAAAAAATGACACCCACTGTCATGGGCAGAAATGATGCAAAAATAAAATATCAATACATGACACCACAACACCAATACTGTTTAAAATTTATTACCATATTCATGACGTTTCAGCCATTGTATGCTCCAGCCTTCTTCAGATGATATTTGTTAAAATTTCAAACCAAACTCTTTATTTAGTTTACAGGGTTAACACAACCATTGGATAAAACATTTGCAATCCAATATCTTTCAGAGGCTCAAGTCTTTCTTTGACAGAACTTACAATGAAGAAAACCGAAACAAAATCCAGCATCTAGAGACACAAATCCGATGCAGTCAAGATCTACCAAGTACAGAAATTTAACAAGTTGAAAGATCAGAAGGTGGCACAGTGAAGGCAGTAGTCACATCAGTCAACACCAACTGAGTACTTCTCGAGAGTCATTACTGAACAAGAGTCTCAACTTTGCAACAACCATCAAGTGAATACCAATTGAGGAAACAGCCTTGAATCTTCCCCTGAACAGGCAGATGAGCTAAGATGGAAAGTGAGACAGATACTGGAGAAAACCAAGCCAGCCAAATCAAGCATCACAAAACAAGAGAGACTGGCAATCAAAACCCTACAGAAGAATGGCATCATCATCATACTATCAGCTGATAAAGACAATGCAACTGTAGTGATGGATAAGATAGAATATACAGGAAAACTGGAAGACCCTCCCCCTTAGAAATGGTAAATATAATAAAGTAAAGAAAGACCCAACAATGAAAACAGAAAGAAAATTTTCAAATCCTGATCAAGAACAAGGACCATTTCCCACCTAAGACATACAGGCAGTTGTCACAACATTACAGCCAGCTACCTCACATATACTGTCTCCCCAAAATTTGCAAAGGCAGTATTCCTCTCTGGTCAATTGTTAGCGGCCAAAGCTCTGTGTGTCACCCTCTGAGTCATTTCTTCATGGATATTTGACTCATTAATAGGAAAGTCACTACCATATGTCTAAAACTCTGCCCACTTCATAGAAATAATAGAAAATGCTCCCATCCAATCTAACCTGATGGTGAGCCTGGACCTGGTGAGTTTGTTCACCAAGATACCCATGGCAGAAGCACTATCCAGTAGTCAAGGAAAGACTGGTCTCAGACTCATCTCTAGGAGAATATACCAGTATACCAATAGATAACCTGATGATGCTGACTTTCTGTACATAAACAACCCACTTCTGAATGGGATCAGACATATATCAACAGGATGAAGGTTTTGTGATGTTCTTGCTATTATCACTAGCAATGGCTAAAATATACATGGAATACTTTGTGGAAATAGCATTTGAATCAAAATCATTAAAGCCAACTCTATAGCTGAGATACATAGATGAAACATTCATACTCTGGCCCCACCAGCTACTATTGGACCATATTAACTCAAAAACCATTGATACAATTCACAATATAGAAAGAAAGCAACAAACTAGTATTCCTGGATGTAGTGATATCTCAAACAGAACATGTGTTCAAGACATCTGTATACCAAAAAAAAAAAATAATATTCACCGAACAATACCTCAAGTTCAACTCCTACCAACCATACAGTATAAAGAAGGGGATCATCTGCTGCCTACAACATTGAGCAAGAGCCATAAGTGGTGACCCAGAGATATATGAATAAGAAATGATCAGTATAAGCAGTACCCTACAATAGAACAACTACCCTGAGTATATGACAGCAGTCCCCACAAATTGGGATAGAAAGGTACAAGAGGATAACAACACTCAGAAAACAGTCTCAATCTGTCTATCCTACGTGAAGGCTTATCAGAAAAGATACAAAAGATCTGTGGTTCATATAACATCAGTACAACCTTTAGTAATGGTTCAACACTATGCAGGCATCTCTTCTGAGTAAGACCATCTCCAGAGGAGAACATGACAAGAAAAAATTGTAATATGAGCTCTGGCAAAAAGTGATTACTGAGACATTAGATTTATAAATCTCCCCCCCAATTTTTATAAGTCCCAAAAATTCACTCACTAATATCCTCAAGGACACATGACCCAGTGGATAAAATTGTTGATTGATTGATCCAAAAGTAACAATCCCTGGCCACAGCAGAGAGAATAAAAACTTGGAAAGTTGAGTTATCAAGGGAATTTAACTAAAACTGAAATATCCAAGGAGTAAATATTGTGAATAGTTATAATAGCTCATTTCAGAAATATAGACAGAATAATTCTCATGATTGAAGATCTCTTTCCCTGTTGCATTCAGAGATGTAGAATCAAGGGTATACCTCAATATTTATGGCAAAGGCTATAGAATTCACATAGTTTTGGTCAGCTAATTACCAAGATTAAAAAAAGAAACAAAACATGATAGATAGTTTGCATCTTTAGATATGCAAAAATAAATATCATCAGCTTCTTTTTAAAACAATGTGATGGAAGAGTATATACACCCCAACCCCGTGTGTGTGTGTGCGTGCATGTTTGTGTGTATTACCTAAAAGGGAAAACAGAGCCTTGCTGAAGTATGTTGCTCTCTGTAGTTGAGCAGTAAAGTATACCAAGTCTAATGATGCTTTATCTTACAAAGAGTGATGCAGGAGCAATCCCAGCTTGAGAGCACTTTTTTTAATTAAGATTTCTTGAATGTAAATTTGAACTCAAAATGCCAATCCCATATACTGCTATCTGCTATGTTACACACATCTTTGGAAAGCCATAAATAACAAGAATACCCTAAGAGTCTATTACAAACTGCTGTTAAGTACTTGCCACCTTTTCAGTCATAAGGGCTCCAACAGCAATCACATTAAGTTTCTGCATATAAAATTTAACTTCCTATTTCCTGAATAAGTTCAGTAAGGGTGAACTTATATAAAAAGTTATTTAAATGCAGCTAAAGTTCATCAAGAGCTCTTGGGTAGATTTATCTTGAAATAAGTAAGTGTATATACCAGTCTTTTAAACTGGACATGTTATTTTTTAAGTTACTGATTATAGTAGGTTGTATGATACTGTCCCTATCAGCATATCTTTTTCAGGAAAATTAATTTGCTGATGGCCAGTGTCCTTAGCAAAGAAAAAGAAAGTAAATTGACTATTTGGATAATTAACAGTGCAATATTGCTGCCTTGATTTCTTTCTCAATTACTGTGACCATATGTGATATATGATGAGTAAGAGACATGAATAAATATGAATGAAACATCAATGGAAAATTTTTATTCTGAAATAAATAGCATTTGTTCTGAACATCCTGTTGTTTTAATGTGTGTTTTATGGCATACCATATTAGAACATATGAAGCACACTTCTTTTTCTTTTATGCACCATATCCCTTCAGGATGTGAGTGATCATGGTTCTCCATAACTTCCTGTCTTTTGTTGGTCTAAGTAACTGCCAACCCTTTATCATCCCTCTTTATGCCTGTTCCATCATCCATTCACAGAAACTATCACCAGACTGGCCTGGGTGTCAGCTTGCCAGATGGCGTGGGCCTCTGATGGAGTAGGACCCAAATATCAAATAAAAATGCAATAAAGAAACAAACGCAGACAACTGATTGAGTAATAAAAAAGAATATGAACTTCATAAAGTCATCTGTACACTATCAGTTACTCAAGTCCAATGTGAGATGACATTTTTAAAGCTAGAGATCATAAAGACAAGGTTAAGAAATTTGTTATCGGTGGAGAATTTGGGATCATACATGTTGCTATCCATTGAAAAGGAATTGTTAAATGAATTGGATGCAGAAGCAATTATTGGCAGATTCAAACAGTCATCTAAACTTGTATCAGTAAAATCATCTAAACACAAACGATTGCTCTTCATATAGTGGATTGCATGCAATGCTCTATTGTGCTTTTGTACTGTTTATGTGTAAATTGTGCAGTAAACTATTTTAAAATATCAACCAATTACTTAAAATTAAAAAAATAAATAAGAATTACATTATAACATGAATTTACATTCGGTATCTACTGCCAGTAAATGTACAGTTCATGTACACTGTAAAAACTAAAAAATACACCTTTTTTCCACAAAAATTTTAATTGTACCATTTTTCCACACATATTTTTTGAAAATTTTATTTATTCATTATGAAAATTAAATGCTAGTATTGTAGTTGTAGGTGGAGCCCCATTATCTCCTGGTAACCAATATCTTTAGACTCAGTCTGCCACTGACTGAAACTCATGTTGCTCACTGTTTCTCCTTGCTGCTCTTGCCTTTAATATGTCCTGTGGGTGTTAAATTCTCTGACTGGAATTGGAACTCTGCACTCTGATTTCAAATTCACACCCATTATCCATTACACCGCACATGCATCTAAACTTACAACACCTAGTATTTCCAAGTGGTCACCCATATAAGTACTGAGCAAGTTCGACATTGCTTAACATTGGTGATCATACAAGAACCAGTGCTTCAATGTGATATGGCCATAAGCACTTAGTGTCTGGAAGACATCTTTCGTTGTTCCTATGAACTTTCAAATTTCTTTGTCATATTTTCCATCATCTGTTATAACACTATTTACATCTTGATGTCCCCAATATGTAGTTTACATCTTAGGCTGTCTCTTTTGCTGGTAACCATCTTGATAGACTGGGTTTCATAGCTATATATGTAGTCTGTGCAGTGATGATACAGTATTGCTGATTGGAGGATTTCCTAAACTGAAGTCAAGAGCCAGGCCTGAACATTCCCCAATGGAATCAACAGCTACATGCCTGTGACCAAGGTGAACCTTCACATTTGAGGACATAGGCTGTGGTTTGACCTGGAGAGGGATGTGCTCCACAGTGTCTCCTTGTTCAAAACAAGCTACACATGAATGAATACCTCCCTGGCTTTAAACCCAGATATATGAAGGGAAGTGGTCAACTGTTCAGGGATTCTATGATCACAGGTGGTTATCAGACTGATGATGGTAATAATAATGTAATCTGTCTTCTTTTTTCTTAATCGCTTTTACCCCATACAAAGCAGTAAAGCCACTAAGACACAAGTTACAGGGTGTGGAAGAATTAGAAACAGAAATATTACTAATGAGTGTGAAAAAAAGAGTAATCAGAAGAACAGTAGATAGCAATTGACATTGCATTGAAATTTTTGCAAATTAAAACTGGTTGGAAAGCATGGACCTGGAAGGGAGTTCCACAAGTAAGAAGTGTGAGAAAAGAAACTGTTAGCACAGAATTTGTGGTTACATCTAGCCAGCTAAACTGTAAATTGATGAGCTCTCAACACTAGTTTAGTACTGCACTAAAATTCATAAAGTCTATGTACCATAGAAATGAGTTCATCTGAACAATTTCCATGAAAGTATTTATAGAAAAGACACAGGGAGGCAACCTTATGGTGGTGGGAAAGTGACTGAAACCAAGCCACCAGATCAGGATCAGTAATATTGCTGATTCTTCTTTGGATTTTATTAAGGGGCTCAAGGTAAATAGCAGGAGCACCAGACCATATGTGGCAGCAATATTCTTAGTATAGACAAATGGTAAACTTAGAGATATGCATGATAGATTCTGGAGAGAAAAATCATCTCACATGACTCAGTGAACCTACCTTTCTTCTTGCTTTACATTGCTACCTTATCTAAGCGTTCTTTCACTATTCTTTCCAAATTTCCCATTAATCTAATGTCATCCATTTATCTTATATGTTAAGATTGTTTGCCAATAATAAATCCTTCTAGTTCTCTTATCCTCATCTTGCTGTTTATGTTAAATAGATCCTTTGAGAAAATGCATCCTTGTCTTACTCCTCTTTCTATTTTTGCATATTTATCAAATTTATTCTTCATACACATGTTTTATACTATTTGTGCTTAATTAATTTTTCAAAATTTAGCTAGAAATATTCAATTTAGTCTCATATAATCATAATAAGTAAATGTTCCTTTGAGGTTTTTATATTTTCTGAAACAACTATTTACTCTTATCTTAATGGTATTTCTGATAGGTTTGATAAAGTCAAATTGGCAGGTGATCTTGAAAATGACCTCCAGTCTATTGTTAACTGGGATAAGAAATGTCTTGTTGATTTTAGTGCTTCTAAAACTCAAATTGTTTTAATCCTCTTAGAGAACCATTTTGTTTTGCATTCCATCAGTATGGCTGATGCTTAACTCCAGAAGAGTAACTCGCTGCACCTTGTCGGGCTAAAATTTTCAACTGATATAAAGTAGAATGGAAAGTAGGTTCACTGTATCATGCTAGATAATTTCTCTTGTCAGAACTTACCTCTAAACCACTTGTCCACGCATTGAATAATGTTGCCACATCTGGTCTGGTGCTTCTGCTATGTGTCTAGAGATTCTTGATAAAATCAAAAGAAGAATCCACAATGTTATCAGTTCTGAGCTGGCATCTCAGCCTTAAATACTTTCCCATCACTAATGTAGATTTCCTGTATCTTTTCTATAAATATCTTCATGATGATTGTTCTGATAAGCTTTCCTATAAATATCTTCATGATGATTGTTCTGATAAGCTTTCCTATTGGCAGCTAGGTCTCATCATTATACTATTGCAATTTTTAGATGTAACCATAATTTCTATTCTAATAGTTTCTTCTCTCACATTTTTGCCTATGGAACTCTCTTCCAGCTCCCTGTTTCCTGTTAACCACAGTCTTCAAAAGTTTAAATGGAACATCATTGAATAATACCTGTATTCATTTAATTTCATTAAAATACACACTTCTAAATTAATTTATTGATTAACATTAATTTATTGATAAGGCACACAACTCTATTAAATAATTACTTTACAGTATTATGAAATTAGGTTAGATAAAAATACTGGTAATCTTCTACCATGTATTTCAACTTTTCATATAAGACCCAGAAGATATTTTGGGGGGAAAAAAATGGACATTTTTCTATGTCATACAGCAAATTTTCATCTGAGATTTGTGTTAAGTATGCCTAAAATGATTCTTAAAACAGTCAACAAAACTGAGAGACAAACTAATGTTCAAAGAGAGCTGAATATCAATCAAAGAAGAGAGAGTGTGTGCCAACAGTTAAACCATAAAGGTTTCATTGCCAATTATAGATTTATAAAGAGGCTGCATGCCAACAACAATCCCTTAAGGTTTTTCCAGATAGCAAAAGTGATAAAAGGGTCAGGAATTAGTCTACATACTTTTTAAATTATTATCCTCAATCTTTTTTAACATATTATTTAAGCTAATAATTTACCGAATCTTTGTCTTGTCTAAATTCTTAGCTCATTTTCATTATTCTCTATATATTTTTAAACTATTATCATTACAATGTTTCAGCCAGCATTTTTCCAGACTACATGCTAATGTGGCCTCCAGTGGTGTTTGGTTAGATTGGTGATCTAGTTTTGGAGATGAAAAAGGAAAAAAAAACATAGTAATTAAAGC
>OZ038483.1:73514232-73571732 GCA_964036315.1 Acanthosepion esculentum
TGCCACTGATATATATATATATATTTGGGGGATAAAGACAAAAATACCAATGACAATTTTATATATATATCTCTGCATCTGAAATTTAAAATATTTTTTACCAATTTTTTACCAAATACAAGGCCCAAATGCTTTTCATAGTAGAGGGTTACTGAATGAGGTTGTTGTATGGACATAAGAGGAGGAGGTCAGAAGAATTTTGAGCATATGTAGGATAGATAATAGTTTACTCTATAATGAAGAAGTTAAGATTACAGTGATTGGGAAAGCATCATCTTGGGGTCTATTCTATATAGTAAAAGTTCTAAGGGAAAAGTCATCCAAATGAAACTTCCATCTTGCCAAAAGTATATGAAAGTAATGAGCATGATTAATCCCAGTGTATATGGCATGCCCAAGGAATCTCAAATATAAAGGGGTACTGAAAAATTTTCAGTTTCACCCATTTCTTTTAAAATTCCTGCTTAGTCAAACCAAGAACTTTTCAGTATTCTCTTCAGAGTGTTTGGGTGCCAATCTGAGGATAGTGCAGAGGATTCAAAAAGAGTTGGATGAGTCTAATGGTGATTACGAAGGTATGGCAGCTGGGAAAACTCACTCTGATTGTTCTGTTAAGAAAAGAACTCCTGAATTTGTTGGTAAGATCCAGGCTATGACTGGCAACAATCCCTCCAAGTCAGTCAGGTCCATAGCCAGGGAAACAGGAGTGTTTGATTTAATGGAAATTTTTCTTGCGTGGTAAACTGGCTTGTGAGCAAATATTGTACACTCTCAAAGAGGGGGATGTAACTATATTTACAGGCAAATTCACAAAAAAAGTGATTCTTACCCCACACCTATACAAGTAGGATAATTTGTTCTCTCAGCCAGACACCCCACTCCCATGAAAGTGCCATTGATACTCTATATCTGCCACACTTGGTCAAGAATCCACCCAAGAAGTGGTTCACCTGTTTTAATGTATGTTTTCAACAATCTCTTTCTTTTTAACTTTTTTATTGTTTTAACTGTTTCATGTTACCATTTTTATTTATTTATTTTTGTTTAAATTTCCATCTTAAGCCTTGCTTTGAGGTAAGTATATATATATATATATATATATATATATATATATATATATATATATATATATATATATATATACTTACCTCATATATATATATATATATATATATATATATATATATATATATATAATGTTTATGGACGTATATATTGTTTACATTAATTTAATGTTAATTGTTGATCACATTATATTTAATGTAAACTGGCTCACTTGCCATTATTGGTATTTTTCAAAGAGGGGATCTTGGGGCTTATACTAAGTTAAAACTTTATAACTGTCATGCCCATCCCCAATCTTTCTGCTGCCCACTTGGCCAGCTAATTCTAATGAATTCTCAGAACTACTGTCATTTCCTGCCCTGTGTCTTTGAAAATACCTTTACTCAAGGAATTATAATTACATTTTAACTCTAAACTTTTTTTCCCTTTCTCAAATACAATAATTAACTTTCCTCTGTATGCACTCAGCCTAATGATTATGCTCCTGATACTAACTCAAATGGAGGTAGGGGATGCACATGCACCCCTCAAGTAACCTTCATCACCACAACCCCCATTTTCAAGGGATCTTTTAGTCCTCATGTATACAAGTGAACTTACTTTAGCACCTAGGTCTCTGGCTCGTACAATGTTTCTGTTGCCCTGACCTTTCCATATAAACTACCCTTTATTGTAACCCTCTAACTCAAGTGGCCCTTAGGCCTTGTACAGCGTAAACCTTACTGTAAAAGAAAAATGTAGTGCATGAAGACATTTGGCAATTCTCATACAATATGGGAAAGGGAAATTTTTATCCTAAGCCATGAAGAACAAGAGGAAAGACCATGCTACAAAGCTTTTGAACAAACACAAGCATCCCCTCCAACTGAACATACACTGGTTTTTCTCAGACAAGAAAAATTTCTGCCAGAATAAGATGATGAACACACAGAACTACTGTTGGATTGCTGTATTCCCCAAAGATGTTCTATGAGTGATGAAAACCAAATATCCAGTCTATTGGAGTGATCACTAGTGATGGTGACATTATGCCTCCAGTCATCTTCCCACAGGGACTCAGACTCACACAGACTACATCAAATGCCTTGAGGACGATGTGCTGCCCTGGGTCAAGAGGGTGGTTGCTGGAAGTCCCTACATCTAGCAACAGGACTCTGCATGCCATACAAGCAAGAGAAATCAGTCATGACTGTCAGACAATTTCTGCGATCAAATCACCCCTTACATCTGGCCACCAAACTCCCCAGATTGCAACCCCATTGATTATTATATGTGCGGCACAGTTGAGTGAGAGATCAACATAACTCCTTGTAACACTAAAGATGAACTGGAGGCAAGGATTATGGCAATATTCACCAACTTAAACAAGGAGACTGTACAGAAGAAGTGCAGGAGATTCTGAAGTTGTCTGGAGGCCATAGTTGAAGCCAACAGAATTGTATTGAATAAATCTACTCTTTGGTATTTCAAGATATTTTTGTTTAATTTTGGTAAATATATCTGTTAAAATGAAATGTCAATGTTATTTTCATTTTTGCATAATTTAGAAGACAATTTATCCATCGCACACTGTATATGGGAAAACCATATATACATTTTTATATACCAAGGAAAAATTTTAGGAGAAAAAAAATATGACTTTTTCCTGGTTCATTCATATATATATATATATATATATATATATATATATATATATATGTAAAATTTCAGATATATATATATATATATATATATATATGAATGAAACAAGTATAAAGTGGAAAAAGTCATTTTACATATATATATATATATATATATATATATATATATATATATGTATGTAAAATTTCAGATAGACTATGTCTGTAAAAGGACAATATGAATAAAAACAAAAGTATGCATTTCATCCCCTTACATTTGCCTTAATAAAGTCCCTCAGAGGACCAAACACATTGACAAAGATAAGTTTTCCTTTTGTCTTTATTCATATATATGTGTGTGTGTGTGTGTGTGTGTATGTATGTATGTATTGATGTGTCTATGCATATATTATATATATAATCATACCATGTTCATAAATTTACATGTATTGGCTATTACTGCTGTGTTAATTTCTTTGAATTTCATGTCTGGGAAATACTCAAAATAATAATAAAGACCATTTATTATTAATATTGGAATTGTTCAATTTCCTTAAGCATTTTTATCTCAAAGAAATATTAGCTGATAAAATTTCTTCCTTTCAAGATCTAAGCTAGATTGCATTTCATATTGCTTCCATTACATTTTCTATCAGTGACCATTGTTAGCTTGGGATAGAACCAGGCACCAATCTATTTCTGGAGTGTCTCTTTCAAGAGGCATTTGTTTCAAATAAGACCATTTCTCATTTAGTTATTTCTATTATTGGAAATAGTTTCAGAATTATTTGATACAAGGAAATTTAGCAGAAAATTTCTCTCAAAGAATTTGTGTTTCTTTTGCTTTCTTTTTTTTTCTTTGACTTGCTGATTATCCATTTCTCAGTCATTCTTTTTTAGTGTATTTCATAATGAAACATTTTCTTTTGGCATCTTTTGGGTGTTTTTACTCATGGACAACATTATAATTTCAAATGTTTTTTAATGTCTTATTAGTTTTAATTGAATTTAGAATAAAGTCATTTTATATTGAAATATTGGCTGTTACTAAAATTTAACTGTTTATAAAACCATGATGTCACCAGTAGAATTTATTAAACAAAGTGGCACATTACCAATAAAAAAATGAGAGGATTATTTGCATGTGGATCAGCACTTCTGTTTACAGCCAGAGTATCTGTGTGCTCTGTCAAGGATCAAGCTCTCACTACCCAGTCCTCTGTCTAGGATCAAGGTAGTATCTGTGCTCTGTGCTTTGGAACAAAGTATTTCTCCATGATTTACTGTTTTGGATCAGTGTAGTATCTGTGCATTCTGCTTCAGGTTAAAGTTCCACTTTCTGGTCCTTTGCCTTGAATCAGTGTCCTATCTGTTTGCTCTGCATTGGATGAAAGTGTTACTCCCTATCTGTTTGCTCTGCCATGGCTCAGTGCAGTATCTGTGCACTGCTTTGAACCAAAGTTTTATTCCCCAGTGCCCTGTTTCAGATCAATGTTGTATCTGTTTACTCTGCCTTGGATCAAAGTATTGCTCCTTAATTTTCTGCCTAGGATCAGTGCAGTACCAGTGCACTCTATCTAAATTTATCTTTGTAAGTTAATTTTACTTTGCTGTTCAAGCAGTAAAATGCTGGCATAATGGATAATTCACTTGCCTGCTTACCACCAAGTTGGATGTTCAAATCAGGGTAGGATTCATTTTTTAATTTTATATGTGTTTTAGCAGAAGTTACTGTGGTGTACGGTCCCATAGAAGCAAGCAATACAGAGTGGCTTGCATCTGGTGCAAAGGGAAATAAGGGTTTTACCTCAATGTTTGGCACAGGGCATTGGCAATTTTGCTCCTTGAAAATGGCATTACTCTCCCATCTAGCTATTCAAGCAGTATGTGCGGTAATGAGGGTTTTTGTACAGTTTGGCATGCTTCGACTAATAGCAAGTCGTGTGCTTATTGGTTGAACTGGAGGAGGCTATTTACCTGGGTAACTGAGAATAAAAGCAAAGAATGCTGATTGGTTGATCGACCATGGTGTTGGCCTGATAAAAGAGGGATGAAGCAGTGAGAACTGGAAAAAAGACGGGTTTACATTTTGAAGTGTGCGGAAAGCATGAATGGTGGATTGAACCAGTGGTATCTTGAATTGTACGAGCGACATCCGAGTAATAGAGACTCATTTAAGCTACAGTTACAAACTGAGAAACAAAGAAAGAGAGAAAAAAATTAAAGGAAATAATTTTATCATACTTTATCCGTAACTTATTTCATTACAATACATGGAGAGTAATGGGCCTTACTCTCCTATGCTGGCCGATAATATGTTGTCCAGTAGTTGATATTCAAAGTTATCCTCAGCCAGTTGCTTCATCAAGGCTGCATAGACCAGTCTATATTACTATTTTACCTGTAGCCAAGGCAGATGAGTTGGATTTGTGACTTCTCTAATGTGTGAAAATTGGTTGGATGCACACACGGGAAAAGAAAGGGAAAAAAACTATATGCAAGTCCAACAGGTCCACTAGGGAAAACAAATCCACACTTCTCTCTGCATTTCAATCTCCAATATGCCACTCCCCATCAGAAGTAAAAAAAACTGCCTTGAATGAGCGTACCATGCTTTCATGCAACTGACCCCCAGACATTGCTCAGCCAATGAACACCCAGAACCAGCCAATAAAAATGGCTACAAGTGACACCAACACTTCTGTCAACATGAAGTACTGCCTGATTCACCTCCTGTCTGAAGCTTACCGATTCACCATCTCCACATTTACTTGCAAAACATACACGTGACTCTGGCCACTTTGGGTCATCAAGGTAAGTCACCACTACACCTAAATAGCCTTGACAAAATTTGAACTTGATCTATCATTTCCACTGCTAATAACCACTACACTCCCTATGTGAAAAATCTGATAGTTAACTGAGGAAAAATGCTGCTGTTGATGATAATGATAATGATAATGCTGAATTACAATAGGTATTTATTAACTTAAGTATGGGTCACCCAGCAAATTTATTTACTTTGTTTGTACTCAACTAAGTACTGATCAAGCTTAAAACATTTTCTTTACAATGATGTTCACCCTGTACAAGGCCCAAGAGCCACTGAAGGTAGAGGGTGATAATGGAATGTCACTAGTATGGTTTTCAAGGCATTGAATGTGACCATCCAATTTTTCTTCACTGAGCTGTTAGAGCTAGGTCAGAGGAGAGATAAGCTGCCAAGCATAAGTTGACTGTAAACCCTGAGCAATATGGTGAAGACAAAACCTCACAACAGTATTGACAGTTTACAAGATTAGTTTGCTAACTATTAATACAATGTGAAGTACCCCCTTCTCAATTAGTTGCTATATTATAAGGAATATGTTATGTTAATTAACCCTGTAGAATGCCAGCAGTGTACAGAGTTCACACCTCACCATGTTCAATAGATGTTGCTGCTGTAGTTTCCACAGCAAGAAGGAGTTGCTTGCCTCACAATCAACTGGTTTTAGATTCAGAGTTGTCCTTCTTATACATTGGTTGCCAATGAAAACTAAAGAGCCCAGTCTGTCCTGCTATTAACCTTGAGCTGAGGGAGAAGAGATGGATCCATAGCTTTTAAAGACTATTTGTATTATCATCTTCAGTCACTGTCCGACCACTGTAAGTTTGCCTCTCTATCTTTTCTATAAATACTTTCAAGGTAATTGTTCAGATGAGCTCTTCACTATGGTATCTAGATTTTTTTAAATTTAGCCACAATACTAGACTGGCATTGAGATCTCATCAGTTTACACTTGAACTGGCTAGATGTAGCCATAAATTCTATGCTAACATTTTCTTTTCTCACACTTCTCACTTGTGGAACTCCCTTCTGACTCCATGCTTTCCAACCAACTTCAAACTCCAAAATTTTAAATGTAATGTCAATTGTTATTCACTGTCCTCCTGATTACACTTTTCTCTTCCCGCTCATTAGTAATGTTTCTGTTCCTAATTCTTCTGTACCCAGTAACCCCTTGTATCTTATTGACTTTACTGCCTTGCTTTGGGTGAAAAAAAATCTGTTCTGTTCTTGCATAAAAGATGCATTTTTACATAATATTCACCTATTTTCAGAAATACAAGAAGATTTTTCGTGATGTATTTATATGAGAAATATATCACATGAGCTTCAGCTTATTATAATTATACCAATTAAAAATATTGAAAATTTAATAAAACTTAAGTCTTCATGAACCTTAACTTTTTCAGTTTACAAGCCTTCAGAACTATTTTCAGAGTTATTTTTGGAAAGGAAATAAACCTGAGAAGATATGGTAGTGGCTGATTTTGCAATCCTATATAGTTTTCTATAAAAGACATTAAATGTTGACTATTTATAAATTTTGCCATATAAGTTACTGGAGATTTGGGAATTGGATTCTGGGGAAAAATTGTTTTATACATTGAGAAATATGAAATAAATGTTTCAAATTACATAAAACAAGGCTTACAACTATATCACATTGAAACACAGCTTCTCATTCGACCACCGAAGTTAAGCAACATCAAGCTAGCCTGTCTTGAAACTTAGTTTGGGTTCAAGCACCAATGACTGGTACTGGTGGGAAATATTCAACCATGTGTGACCCACCAAGCAAGACCAAATGCATTTTATTGTGTATCAGTGAACTATGTTGACAAAGTAAGTCTCTTCAAAAGAATCCTATCTTGGTTAGATGAAGCTTGCTAGCAAATTTTGTAGATTTTTACCATAATTGAAAGATTTTATTAAAAAGAAAAGAAAAGAAATAGGAGTCTAACAAAAACAAAATCAACTCTAGTAGCAGCCGCAGAGAAGGCAACAACAATCAGTTCAATGTGCTTGTCCTCCTCTCTACATCTTGTTGCATGTGACTAGTACACAGAGCCAAATTAAAAAGCTAACTTAGTTCAACAATAGAACAATAACTTGAACAAGGCTGTGTGAAAGACTACAAGCTTTATTATTGATGGTTACAACTACATGTGTTGACATAAATGGGATATATTTTCTGTGATCTCCTCAACTTTTTTTTCATAATTTTTTTTTAACCAAGAAGAATTCCTTCTTGCTCTGACCACATATCTCCCTACTACCTCGTTCAACTTCTCCGTTTTTGCTTCTTCCTTTAAGAATCATCTTTGCTGGTGAACTCAGGCATTTTGTTGGCATGAATCAATGGTGAAATCAAATGTGAAATCCCGGAATATGTAGCTGAATGAGACAGCTATTAATTAGGCATATTTCAGAGGTGAAAAACACTTATTTAGAATGGTAATGGTAATGTTAGCTGTTTTCTTATAAGGAAACATTTAGCATTTATTGATCTTGCTGTCAGCTGAAATTTATAAAATCCTTTTCTTAAAATAACTTTTCAGGAAAATAAATTTCTCAAGTCCAGTAGCTGTTATGCTTGCTTTTTCCAGTATTTATGGTGGCTTCCTTCCTAACCTTTTATCTGAAGTAGTGTGCAATGTCAATATCTTGATATGTCATTGTTTTGTCTTTGAGTTATAGGTGCTACCCATTTTAGTCATTGCTGCTGTCAAAAGTCATCAAGTGGTGTGGTTTCTGTTATTTGGTACAAATTTTATTTGTGTTTCTCCATAATGTCCATAATGTTTAAAGAAGGATGGTTTTCATCAAGATTCACAGGATTCACTTGCTGAAGGCCATTTTTCACCAGTGACCTTAGAAAGTGGTTGTATACAGTTGGCAGTTTAGATATTTCTGAAAAGCCAAGGTGGACTATATGCATCATCCATGTGATGGTCTTGATTTGATGAGGCTATTTAAGAACATGACTGACTAAATAATCAAAGCATTATGCTGCTACATATGGTCCGGTGACCCTGCTATTTACCTTGAGTTTCTTCATAAAATCCAAAGAATCAGCAATATTATTGGTCTTGATTTGGTGGCTTGGCTTGGCTTCAGTCACTTTCCCACCATGGTAAGGTTGCCTCTCTGTACCCTTTTTATAAATACTTTCATGGTAATTGTTTGGATGAACTCTTCACTATGGTATGATTTGTATTCATATTGTAAATACTCATTGGGGCTATTTTTAAAATTGTTGTTTTATTCCTCCCCTCCCCACAGATAATGAATTATACAGATGGGGTTTAGTTAGGACTTTTATAGAGACATTGAGGCATTATGGTGGATGTTGTAAGAATGGTAAATAAGAATGCGTTATTTTGGTGTTAGGAATATTATGGTACGTTTGGGTCAGTGTTTGTGGTTAGCTAAGTTTAAAGTTAAGACAGAAGAAGACCGTAAAAAAAAAAAGTGGCTTGCATGAGGTGATACTAATTAAAAAAATCAAAATTATAAATTAATCAATTGTAAGCCATAGTAAAATTACTAGAACCAAATTGTTCCACCTCAATAAATCAGAGCTTTGAAGTTTGGGTAAAAGAGAAAATTAAGTTTTTTTCTTCAAATATTTAATTTTTATATAATTTTTTATTCTTAGCGTTTTCCTTTGCTGTCACTACTAAAGTTTTTTTTTAATACTATATAGATGCTGACTAACCCAAGCATAGAAAGTATTGAAAAAATGAAGTAATTAATGAAAGTTTCTCAGTTTTTAAGATACTAGCAGTATAACCTGTCTTCAACTAGGTCTTTCATTACTGGGAATTTTTGCTGTTCAATTGGAGCAGTTTAAAGTCAGCCCACCCAAAAATCAATATTAGTAACAACATTTAGGTGCAAATGAGGCACATTCCCAAATGACGGGGTTAACAATTTGAATGGAAGGTGGCCCTGAAAAGGGAACTGTATAATAATAAATAATATTATTGTAATAATTTAAACTATTTATTTTATTAAAGTTTTTATGAAAGATATATATCCAAGAACAGATAGTAAACAGTAAAACGTTGCTGAGAGTTATGATGGACAGGAAATTGTGGAGAGCCATTGTCACCAACAATTTGGACTCAAATCTGACACTGAAGAATTATCTATCAAACAAAAAAAATTTTATCAAAATTAGATGAAAACTGTGGAAATGCATAAACAACATCCAATCGCACACACAAACATACATACATACATACATTTTGAGAATTATAGATATACAGCAATATTAATAGAATGGTTTTACAAATAAAAACAAGCATTTTCTCCTGCATGTTAGATCATAGGAAATAACTAAAAATATATTTTTACAGGGAAAAACAGTATCAGAAATGAAGAATGCAAATATTCTTCTATCAAAAGTCACATGGTTCATATGATTTTTTTTATTAAAGGAGGCTTATGGCTACATCACATTAAAATGATCACTAAACTTAAACAATGTTGAGCCTGATCAGTGCCTAGTTGGGTGACCGCTGGGGAATACCAGATGTTGTAAGCTTGGATGTATGGTTGGTGTAATGGATAATTGCTCGGAATTGTTAATCAGAGAGTCGAATTCGAATTCCTGTTGTTTGTCATATTCACTTACGTGTAAATAACCTTAGGAATGGTATGAATCCAACTCTTCCCCTCACAGCTATGGATCAATTACTAAGTTTTGTATCACTAAACCATTATGTCCGAAAAAAAAAAGAAGGAAATTCTTACAATCTAAATATATTTTCAAGCTTTAAATAACCTGCAAAAGATTTATAAGCCATAGAAAAGGAATCAATCAATCAACTGATCAATTTATTAAAGGACTCCTGCTTTTTATTCAGTAGATGCATCTTAAATAGCAACCAAAAATTGTTTCTACATTTATATATAAAGATAACTTGAAATTATCTGTTTTAAAATCTGATGAACTTTTTTTTAATACTAGCATTCACCTGATATAAGGCTGAAGATAGCAGGTTACTGTTAAAATTGTAATGATGAATGAGTTGCACAATATGAATAAAAGAGGAGATGGTAGGAAGTGAAGATTATGAGGATAAGAAAGATAGATAATGAATGACCCTTGACTTGAAGAGGTTAAAATTGTAGTGTTCAGGGAAGCATCCATGCAAGAGTCTGTGCCAAAGAGTAGCAATTCTTGAGAAAAATCTGTTTGAGCAGAACTTCTATCTTACATTTCAAACACTGAGGAAACGAGGTTGATTTTGAGTTTGATTAGAATGGCATGTCCTTGCTGTAAAGGTCTAACTGCTGCGAATAAAATAATTCTTTTTTCTAAATTCTCAATATTGCTTCTGCCTTTTTCCTTGTATCTAAACATATAGACAATTATGAATCCCTTATCTTGACTAGTTCTTAATTCATTTTAATGGCAATTCTTCATATGAGAAATTCAAACTATTTAAGACTCTTATCTACTATGACTCCGTACAATAAAGCAATATGTTGTGAAGTAAAATTTGTTGAGAATATATCGATATGACTAAATTTGAATGATATCTATTGGTTAGTTTGTAGAGGTTGAACGTCATTGTCATCATTATGTGGTGGATGGGTAGTATGTGTTATGTTATATCAGAAGGTTTAGGTTGTTAGATCGATGTGTTCTTTACATTCATCCTCAACAATATTAAAGTTCAAAAAATATGGAACAAACAAAGCAAGAATAAATTGAAATAATACAAACATTTATATACAACTGAAAGGTATTTACAATAGTGTTTTCTTATGTTGCCGGATGTTCAATGTAGAAGTAGTGTTGTATTGGTTTAAGTCAAGAAAAGTTGCGTACCCTTAACTTGGTATATTTGTATCTAAGCTCATATTAGAAGTAGATTGTAGATTGTACTTGCGTAAGTGTCATAAAGTTCTTTTCTTATTGAGTAGTGAATGTTCTGTTCACTTTGGGTAAGCAAAGTTGTTTTATGTTCGAAAGTTCTTTAACGTCTGACTGCGTTAGTCAAAGACGGGAGTTCCTTGAAGGTTACATTTTGGTAATTGTGTTGAGCGGTCGAAATTGGTTGTCGGTGTGGTTTGCTCGGGTCTGCTCTGCTCGAATCTGGATTGCTCGGCTCTGCTCTCTTTGGAATCTCAAGGTGACACGTGTTACTACGGTCAAAGAGGCTCCAGGAAGAATGACGCAAAGAATAATCGTGCACGTGGGAGCGATCTGATTGGTCGAAACTGACCAATCAGCAAGCCGGATTTACGGTGATCGACCAATGGGTGCAAGAAGAGTGCATTTCCAGCAGAGGGTAGACTGGCTGTCGTGGAAGATTCCACAAGTTTATGTAAGCTAATCAGTAATTCATTGTCCATAGGAGACAGCTTATTAAGAATGATAGATGTGAGTTCAAATTCTGTTGGGGTCTAATTAATTTTTTTATCCATATTTTTTTTAATGTATAATATAATGCTAGTAATGTGTGATATGTATATAAGACTAAATTCTTCTGAAGTAAAATAACTGTTTATTCACTTCTAACTCTGTTAAATTAATTTTGGCCATAGAGAGTATGTTTTTGGAGAACTTCTTTGAACAGTCAATCTTCTTCTCAGGAAGATGTAAGAAACTTTGCCTTCTCCTTTGTGGGTTAGACATTTATATAACTTCCTATCATGCAGTGGTCTTCTGTGTGTGGATAACTTTTGCGAAGTTGATAAAGCCACTAAAACAAAAACAATTATCAAGAGTGAAAGAATCATTATAAAAGAGAAAGGATTATAAAAGAACAGGTGACAGAAGATTTCCTGTTTACATTGGTATATCCACAGATATTCTCTGAGACTTAATTCTATATTCGGTGATCATCTTCTAGGTCAAGGCTTGGAGGCTTTTTTGAAGCTCTTTTGATGTTCTGATGTGACACTGAATACAAAGGTAACTTTAATAGCTCTTAGGGTGAACCTAGTACAGACTGGGGTCACCACAGATCAACTTCTCTAAGATCAAAGATTCTTAATGTACATTAGATTTGATTCAGATCTCGGGTATTTTCTGGTGGTACAACAAATGATTATGAAATAAAATAAAAACTCTGAAGATATGCAATAAAAAACAACAAAAATAAGATAGATGAAAGAAAAACACTTCTAAAAATCAGTAATTACAATACAGTAAGTCTCTGGGTTAAAACCATTTGGATTTCAGGCTTGTACTAACAGACTGCTTTAAAAGCTGTTATATTCAAAATTTTCAGTTAAATACAATCATTTGTAATAATATATGAATATGCAATTCATTCCATAAAGACCAGGTCTGAACTGAATTTAATGTCAACCTTTATTCTCTGTGTTGCCAAGATGACACTAAATAAATTTTGTACTCAATGTCACACCGGAGCATCAGAGTAGCCAGGTGCATCAAAGGGTGAAATAAACATAAATATATATGGAAAGTGTTTAAAGGAACTACATTCCTTAGTTCCACCAGTTCTAATCTTCATGGCTAAGACCAGCCATGCCATGCATATTGCAATGAACCCCCCTCACTCCCTTTGTATTACATTGGTGAAATATAAGTTCTACTCAAGCAGCTTCTTCCCACAAACCACTGCTTTTTGGAACAGACTCTCAAGAGGATGTTTCCTGCTCACTACAATCTTAACCTGTTCAAGTCTAGGATTAATCATTATCTTCTCTACATATCTGCATAAACTGTGCCTCTTGCTCTGTAACCCCCTACCATGAGTTGCCCTCAGGCTTTGCACGTCATTGTACAAAAAAGTGAAAAAGGATTTGCTTTGTTTTGTTTTTTCACATATTGTTCCAAAATTCACTTGATGTTGTTTTCAAAAGTTAATGTAAGCAAGACATTTTTATTAATTCATTCATCAGATAACAATGTTAGGATGTTGGTCAATTAAAGCAATTGTCAGGGCTGTTTAAAAAAAAAACAAAAAAATTAGTAGTGTAAGTTCATCTTGACAGCTTGTAACATAATGAAAATCAGAAACCAACAAAAGCTCATTGGAGAAATCTGACATAGCATGCAATATTCAAAATTAACTCACATTAAATTCAAAATACATTCTATATATTGTTTTTCAACCAAAGAAAAGCTGAAAAAAGAAATTTAATAAACACATCTATCTGTGCCATTTTTATAGAAGCCAACATTATGAAAGGACACTTAATGAAATAGCCATGCATAGAGAAACGCAAACCTATAGACGTCAACTGACATGCTGTTTTATTCTCCCCTTACCAGAATGGCAACGAGAAACTGGATACTGCACAGCATCAAAGGAAACTGACTTAACTGATAGCAAACAACAGTAAGAACTTTTCAAGTTAACATTCTTTTGCACTCTATTCCTTTTTATATCCAAGTTCAAAAAAAGCAAATAATTAAATAAATTTGCTATTTGTGATATGCCAAAGTAATTTGTCTTTCTCTTTTGCCATCCAACTTCAAATATCCAAAAGTCTCAACAAGTCCTATTTTTCAACCTTAGCAGATATACACCAAGCATTCAAAAGCTAGTAACCTTTTTTACTTAAAAATCTCAAACCCTGTGGTAAAATCTGCAGTGCTATCAATGCTCATATTTCAGGCCCAAAGTAGTAAAAATTCTAAAGTTAAATCTAATTTACTCTTGTTAAATAATTATGTTCTCAATCCTCAGTAAATAGAAGTTGACAAATTAGAGACACTAAAATCAAGCATGTGCACAAATTTAAATATCTAGGAAGTGTTTTAACAGAGGACAGAAAATGCAACACTGAAATCTGAAAGTGCACTGGAATAGCAACAAATGCCTCTCAAAAGTTAAGCAAAGTATTAAGACACAGGAAAATTTCATCAGAAAGAAAGAAAAGAGTACTGGACTGTTATATAATATCAGTCATCCTAGTGAATATTGGACAATCTTCTAACAGATGAAGGAGAGACGTGAGGCAACAGAAATATGGTGTGGCCAGCTGTTGTATTCTGGTACACTTGCATGTGTTTTAGTCTACCAACTGGTGTGTCTACTTACATTTATATATTAGTCAGTCTATGAACTTTTCAATTGTCCCTCACATGTATGAGAGTTTTAGTCACATGTTCTTATTAGTCTGTACAATGATAATATTATAATAAAACTTAATTTCAGACAATAGTAGAAAAGGCAGAGAGTGCAGTTCTCAAAACAATGAAGATAATGCTTCTTGCCTGAATATTTCATAAAATAATAATATAAGGGAGTGCTGAAAAGTTCTTAGACTGGCCAAAAAGCCTTTATCAAAATATTGTGCTATTTGGTTATTTTGTCAAATTTTTGTGGTTCATTTCAGAAATTCAGGAAATATGAACAAGATTCAAGACTACAATGACTGAAAGCAAAAAACAAATACGCTATACTGAAAAAAATTCCTGGATTAATAACAGTTGATTGATGAGCTTCAGGTAGCAAAAAAAAAAGAGACTAGACAGCACTCCAGCAAAAATGATGTAGCTAAAACAATAAATATAAGGTCTGCAAACAGACAGAAAATAATAAATACACAAACCTAGAAAGGGGCATAAGATAAAGATGAATCTTCTTTAATGCAACTGGTACAGCAAAACAATCCTTAGAGAACAAAAAGTCCTATTGGGATTTATTATTGGTGGACACAATCTTAACCTAAGATATACAGATGATACCATGTTGATGGCAGACACAGAAAGAAAACAGTAGGAACTCTTACACAAGTTAGTAAAAGTAAACAAGAGTAAAGGACTAACCATCAATTTTAAGAAGGCAGAATGTATGATGCATTAGCAGGGTAACCCAAGATGCAAGCTACAAATTGGAGGTATCAAAATCAAGCAAGTACAGAAATTTAACTATCTGGGAAGTGTTATAACAAACAAAGGAATATGTGATACAGAAATCCAAAGGTGCACTGAAATAGTGATAGGTGCCTTCCAAAAGCTAAACAAAGTATTAAGAAACATGAAAATTTTGTTATACACGAAGGAAAGAGTTATCAACTGCTATATAATGTGATCTTCCTATATAACAGTGAATGCTGAGCAATTTCCTTACAGATGAAAGAGAGACTTGAAGCAACAGAAAGGTGGTTCTGTAGAAGGATACTGACAATAACTTGGATGTAACATGTAAGCAAGAAGGAAGGTTTAAGGAAATTGGGAATAAAATGACACTTTTGTATATATTTCTGAAATGAGGTATTGTAACTATTTACATGATTTACATCATTTGGACTGTTGTCCTCATCTTTATTGCCATATTCACAATGTTTCAGCCATTGTACACTCCAGTCTTCATCAAGTGATATTTGTTGGGTTTTCAAACCAAACTCTTTATTTAGACCATGGGAGTAGATTGTTCTAATTCATATACCATGCCTTTCGATATCTCAGTTTCAGTTATTTTCCCTTAGTAACTCAACTCCCCACTAAATAAAGGGTTCGGTTTGAAATTCCAATGTATATCACCTGAAGAGAGCCGGAACGTACAATGGATGAAACATCATGAATATGGCAATAAAGATGAGGATGAGAGTCTGAACAACATAAATAGTGTAGAAAGGACACTTATATTTAGAAACAGAAAGAGTTGAAATTTCTGGGACACAACTTATAACAGATATTAGGTATTCAGCATTGTGCACTTAATAAAGTTTGACCAGAAAAATCATTAATTTTGATCAAATAAATGTAAAGCTCTGACAGATTGAAACAAGGTCAATTAATTTTGAAATTCATTAAATCTAGTCATTTTTAATGAAAGGATAAAACCTCATTATTGTTAAGAGAATCTGATCAGGTCATCAGTTTTATTTCCTATTTAATAATCTTGCTCATAACTAATGGTAATTTGGGAATAAGAGATGTCCAGAGATATCAAAAGAATTTAACATTCATTGTAAATCACCACAATAGCAAATCTCAAATCATTTACAGATGATGATGTGAGTTTTGGTTGGTGTAAGCATTTTAGATGAATGGAAAGACCAAATGTTTATCTCTCTGAAATATCTAACACTTTCTTCTTTATTCTAATACCAAAAACATAAAAAAAAATAATACACCCATGAAAGACAAGACTACTTTTCTAAGTGAGTTACTACAACTGTTGTCTAGAGTTCTGAGATGAGATTATATATGACTAGTTCACTTTTATACCTAGGATCAGAGTGTAGTATCTTCTTGATCTCTGCATCTTCTGAGTTACTTGGTGATCTGTATTCAAATTCCTGACTAGTCTGTTGCATTCGTTTTTGCACTAATGTCATTGAGAAAAGCATGGAATTTGAATACAGTTCACCAAGTTGTAGTAACTCAGAAGATGCAGAGATTAAGAAGATACTACACTCTGATCCTAGGTATAAAAGTGACCTAGTCATATACAATCTCATCTCAAAACTCTAGACAACAGTTGTAGTAACTCACTTAGAAAATTAGAGTCTTGTCTTTCATGGGTGTATTAATTTGTTTTTGTCTTTCATGGGTGTATTGATTTTTTTCTTCCCTGGCTCTGGCTTAAATAGCAGAGTAGACTGAGCTTTCTAGCCTTGGTTGGCAACCAGTCTAAGAGAAGGAGAACTCTAACTTTGAATTCCAGTGAGAAAAGAACCCTGAAATCTACTTGTTTCTTACTTAATCATTTTGTCAGCTATTCTCTAAAATTTCTGATTAAGTTAAATAACTAGTGAAACATGTTAGATTTATAAACATTTTATTTATATAAGATTTATTTCTTATTTAAATCATTAATACATTATATATTAAGTAAATAGTAAAATTTCATTTAGATTTTTAGTTTTTATTTATAACTTTTTAAATTATTTTCATTTAAAGCTTATTTTTATTATTTTACCAGTTTACTTATGCCATAAAAAAGATGAGATATTTAACTCATTTTTAAATTGAATTATATTTAGAATACTTTGTGCTCCTGCTAAAAATTAAAACACTTATAAGAAATTAAACAAATTTTTAATAGATACATATATTTAAATATGTCTTACTTTAAAAGATTTATCTATAGAAACCAATAACAATTTCAGTGTTCAATTTCCTCAAAGATAAAGAAGAGACTTGAAGCAACTGAAATGTGAATTTACAGAAAGATACTGAGGATGCCATGGACATAACATGCAAGCAATGATGAGGTTTTAGAGAAAATAGAAATGAAAAGAAAACTTATATTTAATATAAGAAAGATACAGTTGAAATTTTTGGTGCACATAATGAATATGGTGGGCTTGGAAAATTTGTTACTCAGGACAGATTGAGAGCAAGAGAGACAGAGGAAAATAATGTGTAACATACTTGCTGGTTCCCAGGCCTTATGAATTTAAGGGTCCTACGAGGCTGGCATCCCATTCCCACCCCTTCACCGTTGAAACTGTTATATGTAGACATCTCTTCTACTCCAATAGCTTCATGTCTGCTATTCATTTTAGTTGTTGCTGTTGTGATTTAGTTTCTGCTATTTGGTACAGTTCTTTCTTTGTGATTCTGTAGCACCAGTTCACCAGGTTTGAAGAAGGATGGTCCTTGCTGATACCTACAGGTTTCATTCACTCAAAGTGATTTTAACTGTTGATCTCAGTAGTATACAACCAACACTTTAGATATTTCTGAATGAGCTTGATACCATGTATAACATCCATATGAAAGAATATGACTTAAGTTTTTAGGTTATTGTTTTTGTTTTGTAGCAATTTGTGGTGTTGGGGGAACCTATCCCTAGCACAACCTATTCAATGTTCAATTTCCTTATCTCCTATGCTAAATTTGTTGTATCTGATCTGTGAAATGAGCACTGACAGAGAGTTAATCCAATAGTTCAGACTGTTAGCACCTCCCCAGGCAAATGACTTTTTAACACTAAACAAATTTGTGTGTGTCTTAAGTAGTGCCTGCTACAATCCCAAGTCTACCCCTAACTGGCTGAAACAGTTTTATTCAAATTAAACCAAACTACAATTTGTTATGAGAAGGTCTCAGGTTCAATTCCTGATAAGTCACAAATTAACATGATCCATACACCAAGATATTTCAAGTGTTTGGTATTTAAATTCACATCCTGAATTTTTATGATGAATTCAGGGTAAGTGTTATCACTGTTTTCATTCCAAATCCAGATCATAGTTTCTGTTTTGGAAAGATTTGAGTCCTGTTTCTTGGAACTCTTAAATACTTTATACTGGATTTTATGTATATGGCTTGTTAGTAAGATCTATTAATTTTTTATTTCTTTTGTCCATTTATTTTGTGTGAGTGAAGTGCAATCTTTTTAAAATGTAATAAAAAAAACTAAAATGTACTAAAAATGACTTATACAATTCCAAGAAAAATTATAACTGTCACTCTGTGATGAACTGGATATTTTTGTTGAGGTTGCAAGATATTGATTTCAGTTACTTCTAAAGAAAAATAATTTAAAAATATATAAATAAACTATAAATATAACTTAAATGAAATTGTAGAATTTTATTAATCTGTAAAAAAAGAATTTATACAAAACCGCTAAAAACAAGGCTATTTACAACATAGTCAGAATTTTATTGTGTCAATTTTGGTTAAGCAAGTCAAAATGAAGTGTGTACAGCCAGCAGTGGAAATATAAGTAAATTCAAAGAGAAAATAATAGCATAATATATTAATGTTAGATACTATTTCAAATAAAAGGTTAGCAAAAGAGCCCCTATCATTACTACAATGAGCAATAAAATCTAGTTGACTTGATAAAGAACTATTTTCCTGAGTAATTATTGTAAGATAAAGATTTTATAAATTTCAATCAAGACTATCACTGGCTGCTTGGTCAATGAATGCCAAATGTTTCCTCATAAGAAAAAAGCTAATATTAACAATACTATAGATAGACAGAAATCAGTATGATTACTTATGAATCTCTCTTATATAGATTAAAAAATAAATTGGCTTAAACACCTTTTTAAATTTAAAATATCTTTAAGATATTTCAAATAAATTTTACATTGGCAGCCAAATAAAAATAAAATCAGATATTCCATCAGGAAAACTAATATTAAAAAATTGTTGAAATAACTGTTGTTAAAATTCTAATCAGTTCCATTCACTTATGGGCTAATACCCTTGGGAAAGGTATGAATCCTCTTCTTCTCCCCCCATCTATGGGTAAATAGCAGGACAAACCAGATTCTATAGCCTTGGATAGCAACTGGTCTACAGCAGAAAAAATGGCAACCTACTGCAGGAAAAAATCTTCCACGTCAAGATACATGATCACCTAAGCGTGTATCACGCATGGCACATAACTGACTGACTGAGGCCTTACAGAGGACCATCCTTCCTTTGAATCTTGTGAACTGGTGCTACAGAATCACAAAAAACTGTACCAAATAACAGAAACAATATCACTTGATGACTTTCAACAACAGCAATAACTAAAATGGATAGCATATTTAACTTGAAGAGAAAATAATAACATAATTAAGAAGTTGACATCCCACACAACTTTAGATAAAAGGTTAGGAAAGAAGCCCTTATCAATAAAAGGAAAGAGCAATAACATCTAGCAGACTTAAGAAACCTATTTTTATGAAAAACTGTTTTAAGAGAAAGATTTTATAAATTTCAACTGACGGTAGCATTGGTTACTGAGTCAATGAATGCTAAATGTTTTCTCTAAGGAAACAGCTAATATTACCATTAAAACTTTTTTAGAGAAGAGAATTAAGAAGTTCTATATGAAATTTTAACTCAATAACAATGTTGCATATTTGAATCAACCCACAACAAAGAAAAAGGTAAAAAAGGTGTTTAAATATAAAAATATAAAATATTTTTTATTTTCATGATTTTTTTACAACTAAATTTTTCTTATCATGTTAAAATTCTTGCAGTCCTTGCTTGTAATTGTTTGTTAAGATAAAAAGAAATGTGATTTCTTCATGCGTATATGTGAGAAAGAAGAGGCAAGGGAGAAAGTGAGGAGGAAAGTGTAAGTTTCACATAGCTTGGTAAGGAAGATGGATGAATGAGTATGGGAATTTCTTTTAAAACTGGTATTGTCAAACTGTTGCCGTCTGTATTTCCATACTTGTTTGTCTGTCTAGAAACTTTGCTTAAATACCCTTCAAAGGATCATGAAGCATGTTTTTTATTGTTGGCATGAATGCAACCTGCTGGTTGAAAAATGTTAAATATTTATTTACAAGGCATTAATTTATTAACCAGAAAGATGCACAATCCACTGACTTGTCATTTGGTATTTAATTGTCTTAGTGTTTATTTCTGTCTTTGCTCCACAACAATACTAGTGTTATGGTCGCTAAATGTTGATATTAAATTACTTCTTAAAATGGAATAAGCTTTTCCAATAAATGATCCAACTATATCATTATTTCTAATAACCCTCTCAGTTTTACTGCTAAAAAACAAACAAACAAACAAAAATGCCTGGTGGGGTTGAGATCCAGCCTTCCCTGTATACAAGAGTTTGGGACTGAAATGCGTACACAACAAGACCCCCAAAATCAGTTCCTGATCTATAACCTCCTTGTCAGTTACACAGCTAAACCTCAATGACATTTTCCAGGCTGATATACAAGTAAAAAAGCCTAAAGAAAAAGATAATACACAAAAAAATTTTTTAATATGATACACTTATCAAAAGATTTTAATATTTACACACAAAAACATATTTGTAACACTATTATTACCAAAAGATACATATAAAAAAAATAATGCCTGTTTCAACTCAGAATCCTGTTTATGTTTTCTGTTGTATGTTTTTTCTTTCACAATTCATTTCAGCAAACCTTTTTTCTACATAATTCATTTTCCTCTATTACCATTTTACATTATGACCCAGTACATGTTCCATATATTTAAATACACCCTTCTTGTAACACTACCAATTCTGGTCCTCTATACGCTCTTCTGATTTCAATTGGTTTTCAGTAATTGTTTTAGATACTGTGTGGTAACAGTTTAAACTTTTCAATACAATAAGTTTTATTCAGCTGTCCCATCACCACTTTCTAAAAAGCAATTCTTTCTATAATGTTAGTAATCAAAGAACATCATGGCTTAGAACAAAGCTAGTCTGGCAAATCAATAGCTAATTGTTACCTAGTTCAGTGAGTTTGATCTCCAACTTGGCTCCACTAATAGGGCCTTGATTCAAACAAAGCTAAGCTTTGAAAATATCTACTGAGCTCCATCTGTTAGAGGTTATGGATGGTCAACTATCATTTGTAATTTAATCTCTGTATATGTAATTATAGTATGTAACTGATGCCAGGAAATACAAGGGGTCTGAAACAAATTCATTGTCCATCAGGAATTTTTTGAAGGGTTGATCTGCGGTGACCCTAATATGTACTAGGATCAACCCAAGAATTATCAAAATAAGTTTTGTACTCATTGTCATCTCAGACCAATACAAGACCTGGGTGCCTCAAGGGTGAACCCAGAAAGTGACTTCAAAGCTACCAAATACAGAATCAGATCTCAAAGGAAAGGAAGTGAACCCTACTGAACTTAGGATATACACATACAAGACAGCTAGATAACAGGTAGATATGTAAATACCTGATATCCTCACAAGAAGAAGATCAAAGGTTTGAGGAAAGGCCCAGAACCACATACCCTTGATTTGGTTGGCATTAATTTGATGGAGTCCAGAAGTGAATAAACAATTGTTTTTCATATAGGAAAAAAACTTTATTTTGTATTCCTGTCAGACAGTACTAACATTACATTATACTTGATATTTGTGATAAGTACAAGTGGCAGTATTCTTGATAAAGAGACAAAAAAAAAGCCGAAATCCAAGAATAGATGGCAACAGACTTTTTTCTGGACCTTTAAAATACAAATACTGCTTTTTCTTAACTCTTACTTGTTAAGATCTAGTGAGTTGGTCAAAATGGAATTTTTATGGAGATTTTTCAAAGATCATGTTTCTGGCATGATAATTAAAAAATGTATAGACTAAAACTTATGTGAACAATGAGGAAGTTTTTCAAAAATTATCTTACTAAATAATTATTCAGATTTAATTACAGCTAGTTAATTAAGCTCTAAGTTAGTTCTTGTAGGTAGAAGGACAGTCCAAGATGCAAGCTACAAACTGAAGATGTTAAAATTAAGCAATTACAAAAATTTAACTATCTAGGAATTGCTACAACAGACAACTGAAAATATTACAAAGGATTCTAAAACCACACTGGAATAGGGAAAGAGACTTTCAAAAGTTAAGTAAAGTATTAAGTAACAGGAAAATTTTCTTATATGGCAGTGAATGCTGGATATTTTTCTTGCAGATGAAGAGGAGTCTTAAGGCAACAGAGATGTAGTTATAAAGAATGAGGATGAGGATATGTGGACTGAACATGTGAGTAATGAGGATCTTTTAAGGAAAATGAGAAAGAAAAGAACACTTGTGTTTGGATGAGAAAAAGTAGTTTAAATTTTAAATTTCTAGGAGTCATAATCTTGTATAAATGGATTAAGAATATGGACTGAGAGGGATAGTAAGGTGACAAACATTGTTTTGAGTTATGAAGAATAGGAAGTTGTGGAGAGCCATGATTACCCACATCCTGAAAGATATGACACAGAAAGAGAAGTGGCAAATATTTTTTATGCATGAGACAAAGAGATGCACCAAGCTCATTCCATCATTCACAGATTTCAACCTCATGAAATTATTGCCCATATACAAGTTGACAACCATGTTTTTACTCAAAATAATTGCTCTTAAAATATGACTATATAAATACATGTATGCTAACCCTGTAGACTTTTCTGTGGAATATAGGACCAAGTCTCACCACATTAGTTGTTGTTGCTGTAGTTTTGTAGCAAATGGGTTGTTTTATGGTGTGACTTTGAATTCAGAGTTGTCTTTCTACTAGACTGAGTGCCAACCAAAACTACAGCACCCAGTCTACCTTAGATTGAAGAGGAAACAAGATTTACTGATGACTTTCCATGGGTATTTGTGCAAAAGTGAATGCAAGAGCCATAGTTGGAATTTGAAATCAACACACTAACACCACTTTGTGAGTCGATAATCACAACACAATATGCACATTCTTATAGAGGAATATATACAGTGATTTCTTCTCAAAATCCTTCTTTGTATCAACACAGCTTGCTCTAAAGTGAACTTTAGTCACAAAGAATTTACCAGTGGCAGGGTGATAGGTAAGTTGATAAAACAAAATTTACATGAAAAAGTTGAATAAAAAATGTGAAAAATAAAGTGCTCATTGTTTCATGTTTTGGAAAGAAAATATTGTTACCTGTTTGTTCTGAGATTGACAAATTGAAGTTGAATGGCAATTGTGAAACTCAAGTCTGAAGACTTTGAAGTTTGACAAAAATTCAGTCTGTGAGCACTGAATGCCAAGACTATTGTTTTGTAATTTCAGAGAAAGAAAACAAAAATCTTGAATTGTTTTCCTCTTGAAGTTCGAGGCACCAAGTACTTCACTTAAAGATTCAAAAAATTTGACATAATGAGCACAGTTGTTAGTATTATTTGTTACTTTAAATGATTTTTGTGCAACAGAGACACTGTTTTATGTAAAAGGCAGGTCCTTTTAAGCAAAACTGAGTTTTTGTCTCTTTTATTACAGTTATTATAGCAAATATGAATATGACAGTTATTTGAAGTAATTGAATATCAAACCTGTTCAAAGTTACTGAAAACCCGAAAGTAAAATAAGAATGGTAGAATCTTTCAAAAACATTGCACTGATATCAAAAAGATTATTATGATGCAAATATGCCTATCCGCCATGTGCAATAGACTCTAGTTCTTTTTATTAAAATTAAATAATTGATAGTAACAAGTCATTGCATTTATTACTCATAAAAAAATTTTCTTTTCTTTCTATGACTTTAAACTAATATTCTCAAAGTTTTTGAGATGTATTTTGATAAAATGGCTTTGACTTTAACACAATAAGTTTGTCAATGAAATTTTGAACATTGAAACTATCTTTAAATGTTTAACCAGATAAAGAATGCTGCACTGATTGAAAGAAATAATAAATCAATTACATCAAGTCTGGTGAAGATTAAGAATTTCCCATTCTAAATAAATTGTTTTGTTTTGTTTTTTTGTTAGCAAAGCAACATGTGAACAAGTGTTGTCAAACAGATTTATGATTTTTTGGCATTGCTGAACCATAAATAACCTTTTTTATTCAATTGCAAAACTCAAGCTTCAAAAGCGATGACTATAACAAACAAGCAATAGTAGTTTCACCAGACTTCAGCAATTCATAATACAGTGAGCCTTTTATATTCCATCATATACAGAGTAATATTTTCCAAAATAGTTAGGTTTTGTTGTTGTTGATGCAGATTATGTTGGATCCGTCAATGATTTTTTATGTTTCAGATCATTGTATTGAACTCCAATTACAATCTTCCACAAAAAATCATTTTTCCATTTCTGACAATCGGTAAGATGCAATATGATGAGACATTATTGAATGTTGAAACCATTTTCTCACATTTTTAATCTTCCTCATATTTTCCAAATGTCTTACAAATTCTGAGTAACACCAGGTTTATAAACCAATTCCAACATTGACTGAGTGAGGTCATCATTTAAGTGCTCAAAAGTCATCACTTCTAAATTCTCAAGGTCAGCTGTATTGAGGTTTATCCTCCAAACCATAGTCATATTCACAAATCATTCCCAGTACATACTGCTTCCTTCTTATGCTTCATCAATCATATTCACTTTATCACCTTTCCTGCACTCAGACACACACACACATATATGTGTGTGTGTGTGTTATATATATATATATAATATCACACATTGAGTGCCAGCGTTAATAAAATATTGCTTGATACAATATAACTATTTAGCACCTGAAGATTGTGCTGTATATGAAACTCCAAGTCTTGCTACTAGTGAGGAAAAGAATGTATGTTTATTTATATATATTTTCGACTCTGGGAAGATTTTAAAATATATCCACAATAAAAACCTTAGGCAGATTTACGAGGCTGGCATGATATCCACCTCACGTACAATAAACACCAGACAGGGTTTCTTTAATATATCAACTTTCCTAGCAAGATTAATGCTTGACAAACATACCGATAAGCTATAGTTTTAAATAGGTTCCCCCCCCACTTTCCACTTAGGATAAAATCTCTTCCCTGGGAGCAGGTTTTCGCAGCGCCGCCCATGCGGCGCCAGCGTATCCGAATCCAAGAAAGAATACTCTGACTTTAGAATTTCAGTTTTTCTGTTTCTGACTAGTCCTGTATATATCGTCTCTTCATTTAACTTAAATTTAATATAAATATGTCTCCATTAATCATGTCCTGAAGAAGGTCTATTTGACCGAAACGTCTGACGTCGACAGAAAAACAAAAACAAAATAAAAAACAGTAAACTCACATATTCGGATTTTGCTTTGTCTTTTCCACATTTTCATCATACCGTCAGATCTACATCCACATATTTGCTTACATATATATATATATATATATATATATATATATATATATATATATATATATATAAAGAAAGAACAGTAAGATATACAATGCGGTGTTCTTATAGATATTTTTATTTTTACACAATAGTGCTCAATGTAAATTTACAGAGCATTAATATTATAAATTAATTGATTTAAAATATGGGTTTTTCGCTACACAGTGATAACAATGTAAATTTACAGAGCATTAATATTATAAATTAATTGATTTAAAATATGGGTTTTTCGCTACACAGTGATAACCATGTTTCAAAAATGGAAGCTAAAGCCTTCGAATTTTATTTTGTTATTAAACCAAAGACATTAGTTCCATTTCTCATCAAGCAAATTTTGGAATAACTTATTTTTTTAAATTTACGGTTATTAAAGGCATGGCAAAGATTCATAATTGAGGGTTTCCAAGGATACCGAGAAATCCATTCATCTAGACAAGGGGTGGTAGGTGGTTCAATTTTTTAATTTTCGTTGTATCAGTTAATAGTTACATTTGAAAGCGGGGTTATGTTTAGGAATGGGTAGGGATGTATTTTTCAACAAATTCTGACATCCGCTAAATGCAGGTCGTCTGGGTTTTTTTTTTAAATTTTATTTTTAACGGCAAGAATTCTTACGGTATTTTTTCTATTTGTATATTTAAAGATTTTGGGGGGCTGTTTAGGCTGGAATATGTTTTAACCACATTTCTAAAAAAATTTTATTTTTAATATTTAATATACTATATTTCTTTTTAAAACCAAGTAAATGTATTAGAATTACTTACAGTATGTAAAATTATTTTTTCTTATCGAGTATGTATATTGCCAGATTATATATATATATATATATATATATATATATATATATATATATTTTTTTTTTTTTTTTATGTAAACTTTATGACAATGATGGCAAAGATAGTTAAATTATTTCACTAATTCAGTAAACTTTTATTTTTTATAAATTTAGTAATATAAATTTTCCCATGTATGTACAAAGGACATGGGTCATTTAATGTCCAATATATTCTAACTTATCATATTAATTTAATTTGACTTTAGGTGTTCTATTGGATTCTTTTAAGTGTTTGAATTGCTTTGAAAGAGATGTTAAGGTTAGAGTACGTTTTATTTAATTAAAATTTTAAAAGATGTTTAGGTTAGAATCCGTTTTATTTAATTACAATTTTAAAACCAATTTTTAAAAAATTCTACTTTTAAATTTAATCGGCTATATTTTTTTTATAAAACAAGTAAATGTAATAGAATTACTTACAGTATTTAAAATTATTTAAAATTATTTATTCACATCAAATATGAGTATGCATATTATCAGGTCAAATTTTTTTTTTTTAATTTAATTTTTAAATATTATTTCAAGAAAATTTTTGACAATGACGGCACAAAATAGCTATTTTATTTCTCTGATTCAGTAAATTTTTATTTTTTATAAACTTAGTAATATATAGTTTCTCATGTATGCATAAAGGACATGGGTCATTTAATGACCTACATATTCTAGCTTTTCTTATTAACTTCCATTTTACTGTAGGTGTTTTATTGGATTCTTTTAGGTGCCAGAAGTACTTCAAGAGAGATGTTTGATTTTTATATTTATTTATCCTAAATGAACTTTGATGTTGGTTGAACCTTTTTTTTGAACTCATGGCTAGTGCAACGTATATATATTTTTATGTTTTCAGGGTTTTCAATAGAAGATATATTGCATTGGTATATATAGGATGGCTGTTTGGTAGGTTAGATAGGTTTGTATTTCCTACTACTTCCAGAATTTGATATTTGAAAACTAGATAAAAAACAGGAATTTTGAAAATTGATTTCAAGGCAATTAAGGTCATTAAACTTGAAAGTTTCAATGCAACACAATCTTCCATCCATTTGTCCACCCTACTTCCTTCTCATTAAGCAAAATTGAGAGTGATGATTATCAGGCTAGTCTCACAAGGTTTTGCTTATGAGTTCCATCCTAAATGAATACCTCAGTTATAGCCTTGTGTCAGACTTGGTTAAGTTATGGGTAAAAAATGTGATTACAATATTGAAAGTAAAAAAAATGTTTTTTGTTTGTTAGTTTTACTTCAATGATGTTATTTAGAAATTACCATTCAAATATCTTAGCAGACTAACTTTATTTTTGTTTTGTTTGTGAAAAACCTTCAAATTTAGATTGAAACCCTTTTATCTTTCCAAAGACAAAATGCATTGCTCCAGCTGAAGAAAGAGACAATATAAAATTAGTAAAAGAAGAAAAAATAACAACAGATGAATGTAAGGAAAGAAAAATATGGATAAACCAATAAAAGAAAAATACAAACTGACCAATCAAAAAAAAAAACAAAAAACAATATGAATGAATTAATCAAAAGGAATAAAATATAAGATCTAATCTTTCAAAATAAAGAAAACTATAAAAGAAAATGTAAACTGATCAGTCCTAAAAAATACCATCTTTTGAATACAGGATCTTGATATTGAGCCAATTTTTCACTCATATTTTATATCTTGATGTTATTTTTTGTGATCATCAACTTATCATTCAGCTTAATGGAAACCCCAATAATTTCTAGTCAGCAAAAGCTCACATAACCTGAGTTTAAATAGCCATATATAATTTTGTTTACAGAGCCAGAACATAACACTGAAATATTTCTTTGGATAGATTTGGCTTAAATTAGACTGTTGGCTAATGAATCAAGCTTGCATGAATACAAGTCTATATTTCAGCTGTTAACAGCTGTAGTAATGTATACAGAGGCACAGTTTATATAAAATTCAGTTCCCTTCTTCCAATTTTTACCTAATGATAAACATCTGCAAGGATGTAATTTTATATGCACCTTTGATTTGAACATCCACAAATTTAGTGATCTCTCTATCCTTGTTCATTACTTTCCTACTTTTCATCTCACAAATTAAAGAGTTCCTGGCTGGTTTATATATGTTTGAAGCTTTTCTTTTGTGTTAATGAATCCTTTGCAAGCATTTTATATTCATACATATTCTCCTGCTTCCTGTTGCCTTGAGGATTTTGTTCTGAAAGCAATCTCTAAATGATCAGTTTTACTGAACCAAAATTATTTAGCAAAAATATGGCGTAATCTTTTTTTTAAAGGTAGGTTCAATCACAACAGCTGCAGGAGACAGATAAACTAAAGGGAACCCTTATTTCATGTTGTTGCTTCCTTTCTTCTGCTTTAGCTCTGTAGTTTATTTTAGATAGAATGGTTTTTAAGAAGACCTTATGTTGCCATATCTACCTACTAGCAGTATAACCCATCTTTAACCGGGTGTTTCATTACAGGGAATTTTTGCCGTTCTATTGGAGCAGTTTAAGTTTAAAGTCAGCCCACCCAATAATCAATAATAGTAACAACAATTGGGTGCAATGGGGGGTTAATAATTTGAATGGGGGGAGGCCTTGAAAAGGACCGTTATTTCTGTTCTCAATCTTGCAAGGAAGGAACATATTCCATGGACTGTCATAATAATAATATATGATAATTTTTATTTATAATATAATTTTTTTTATAATTCTAATAATATTTTGTGTTAGATTTCAACTCTCTAAAGTGATTGTATGCTGTTTTTTACAGACATTAAATTTTGCCTTTGATTTTTGTGCAAAGTGTAAAAAATCAGTTTTTTCAATTTTTCACCTTCAAGGTTGTAATTTTTTCCAGCCAATTTGGACTCAAAACCGACACTGAAGAATTATCTATCAAACAAAAAGAATTTCATCAAAATCAGATGAAAACTGTGGAAATGCATAAACAACATCCGATCACACACACTTTTATAATTATAGATATAGATTAGCAGCCTCTATTGCCCATCAGTGGTAGCTAATTCTATAAGGAATAATTTTTTAAAAATTATACCCGAACCTATTATAATTATAGGCTCTAATCAAATCTGAATTGGTTAAGTATCTCATCTCACAGTTTTCTTTCAGACAAACAAGATGGCATTTGCATCTCTAGGTCAACTGCTGGTGTGTTAATGGTTAATGGTTATTGCTGAAATGGTGAAGTTCAGGTTGTTACTTTAGATATCTCAAAGATATTTGACAAGGTTTGGCATGCTACTCTTCTTCATAAGTTATGGTATTTCTGGAAAGATTTTTGATTTAATTTAATCTTTCTTATCAAATTGTGAAATGAAGGTTATTGTGAATGGCCACTCTTCTAGATCTTTTTACACTAATGCGAGTATCCTTGCATTTACTGTGTTCTTAATTTTCTTTAACATCCTTATCGATGTCATTGGTTCTTGACTTCTTTATTAAGTATCTATGCTGATGATACAACTATATACTCCTGTCTTAAAGGTAAGTCTGATAGTTTTGATATGGACAGATTGGCAGCTGCTCTCAAAAATAACTTTCAATCTGTTATTAACTGAGGCAAGAAATGGCTTGTTAATTTTAATGCTTCCAAAAAGAAACTGCTCTCTTTTGATTTAGAGAATCTTTTCTGCTTTCCATCAACCTCCAGAAAACTCACACATTGCATCTTTTCAGGCTGTTTTCCACTGACATGAAGGGGAATTGTTATATTGAATCAATTGCTAGGTCTGCTGCTAGAGAAGCTGGTTCACTGTGTCATTCTTGACAATTTTCTTGTCAAAATCTATCTTACACCTTTATAAATCTACCATTCATCCATGCATTGAATATTGCTGCCACATCTGGTCTGGGACTTCTGCTATGTATCTAGAAATTCTTGAAAAAATCCAAAGAAGAATTTGCAATATTATCGGTCCTGACCTGACATCTCATTTTTAATCACTTTACCATCACAGTCATGTAGTTTCCCTGTGCCGTTTCTATAAATATTTTATGGCAATTGTTCTGATGAACTTTCCTCTTTGGTACATTGAATTTAAATGCAGTAATATAGTGGCAGCTAGGTCTCATCATTTGACAGTTGAAATTGAGATGTAGCCATAAGTTTTATGCTAACGGTTTATTCTCTTGCACTTCTTGCTTGTGGAACTCTCTTCAAGCTTCTTGCCTCCCAGTCAACTTTGATCTTTAAAAATTTAAATTCATTGTTAATCATCAATTTCTGTCTCCTTGAATCCTGTTCTTTTATTTTCCTCTCTTCTTAATAATGATTTTCTCAGATTGTTTCACTCACAGTGGTCCTTTGCATCTTAGTGGCTTTATCACCTTGCTTAGGGTGGAATGATTATTAATAATAATAATAATAATAATAATAATGTTGCATAGATCATAGTGATATATTTTCAATCACATAAATAATGTGTCATTTATAAATCATAAAAGTATCATTTAACTCAGCTAGTATATAATATGAAATGATCATTCCATGATATTTTATTTCTTACATACTAAATTTCACCCAATACAAGGCTCGAGAGCCACTTTATGGGGAAGCAACTTTATTTGCCATCATAAGAAAAAGAAAAACTGTGACAAGATAAATTATTTTGTGTTTGTTTAGTGGCATATCAACTCCTTATGGGTCATTTAATACCAAAATTTAGTTTTCTTGGGAGCATTTTTTTTTTTCAAAAATGCATTGCTGGCAATTTTTATTAGTGTTTATACTTTCATAGTGTTTTGACTGCAGTTTGGTGTGGTTAACGATTTGCCCATAGCTAGGACCCCTAACAGGTGCTACCACTCCAGGTCAGAATGAACCTGGGAACAACAGCAATTAAAAGCTGGTTTTGTGCTCCTCAAAACATCCTGATCAGAGGCCTTGTTGACAGATATGGTTTATTGTCATACCCAGAACGGAAGATGAATTATATACTTTAGAAATATTAAAGAAAACACTGTTTGAAATGTAGTAATAATATCATTAAAGATTTTTAAAAATAAAACATCAAGGATCAGGTAGAGTTAAAGAAGTCTGTTTATTATATTTTATGCATAGAAAAATATTTATTCTTTAATTTTTATTACAGTTAATATTCAATGATTTTTCTTTGACTATCCTGACCTTTATTTTACATTTTTTTTCTAACATTTCAGATTCTCTATTTTCTTCCTTTTTTTCCAGCTGAAAATGCAAATAAGATTTATTCTGCTTATAATTCAGTTTGTTGTCTTTTCAGATTTTTTTTACAGACAAATTTTATTGAGAAATCTGTGAAAGATACCATATCTGCCAACCACCTCTACTTTATAATTGTTAGTGATTTTCTTTCCTTTTATAGATTTTGAAATGATATTGATGTATATCAAAATTATTTCCATATTTATAGATCTTTACTCCAAAAATTGTGATGTGCAGATGGTGTAATGACTACCTGTGCAGAAAATGAAATAGCAGGTCAATTTCAAATTTCAGTTGAGGCTGTTGCATTCACTTAATCCTAATGCTCTCTTGAAAGGCATGAATCCATTTCTTCTCTCTCTAGCCATGTGTTAAATAGCAGGGTAGACTCCTTGAAAAGCTGCTAATCTGGAGAGACATGAACAATTTTAAATTACCAAAAATCAGGGAATTATCTAATTTAAATTAAAATTTCAGTACATATTCATTAACTATTTACTTTTATAATGAATAAGTTTTTTATTTTTAAAAAATCTGAGAAAATGTTATTCTTTTTGTAATAACCACCAATATTTTCATGACTAAATTTTACTTGAAAAAAATGTTTAAGTCACAAATTTTTACATTTCCATAAAGATTAATCACCAATGCATCTCCACTGAAAAAAAAGTTTACAAATATTCCAATACAACACAAACAGGATTGTTTTAAAAATTTGTTTTAAAAACAGTATTTCAGTTTTCTTGAAAATTTTTCACATGTTGAAGTCTTTAAACTTCTTTTAAGCGATCATTTTCTCAGTTTTATCTTTCTACAAATATAAAAAATAGGGACTAGAAATTTAATTTTAATTACTAGCTGTGGACTCCTGGTTAGTATTACTATTCATAAAAAAAATCAGAGACCCTCTTTAGTGGATGATCTCAGAATAAAAATAATTTTACTGAGATATTTTACCCTCTTAATTAGTTTAAAAGAACTGTTCAGAAAGAAAATTAAAATTAAAAAAAGTAAGTGCTACTGAAATTAGCACTTCTGACCCCCCCCCCACCATCTCCAGTAGATATGGCGCCCCCATGCAATTAAGAGGTTTGGGTTAGCAAGCAGTGGCACTGTTGATTATTATAGTTGATGATTGACAATATAACTTAGGTAGAAAAAAGTACAAAAAGCAAAAAAAAACGTTGCTGAAACTATCCCTTTTGGGGCTCCAAGCTCATTGTGGGTTCTTGCCTAGTACATACCACACTGGACAGGCAGATACCCAATGTATATTATTAGTTGATGACCAACAAAAAATGGCAGATGACAATAAAACAGTGCTGAAAAAAATGGCAGATATCACAATGGGGTCCCCAAAAAGCCCCCTCCCTCCTGGTTGGGTTTTGGTGGTAAGACGCATCACTCATGAATGAAGTTCTTTAACTGCTAGATCACCCATAGTAAATTTGCAACCAAGTTCTTACATTTCACCTTTCTTGGCAGATCTTCTATCACCACAAAGCAGGATACTTAATAACAAAAGTGATAAAAACATAAACAAAAAGAAAAAATAAATGAAATTGGCTAGACTATACATACACATATAGACATACACCCGAAAATATTAAAAAATATATTTTATAGTTGAAAATTTTGGTGTCCCTCTCCCTTTCGTGTAGCTACATCAATGTAAACATCACTTTAGTCCAATGAAAGGACATGTCACACAAAGATTTTTTCCACTTTGTCATTAATTTCCTATATATATATATATATATATATATATATATATATATATATACACACACAAGGTGGCAATAAACTCACTATAGAGTTACTTACAATAACAATTAAGCAATTTATTATTAAAATGGTTCTGGTTAATAAAATGCTATGGTAAACAATAGTAAATTAATTACCAATACTCTTTGAACTGCAAGCCACCTGCTTCAATGCTTTGCTTTTTCATTATAAGTAAATGTATAGTGACTTTATTTCCACCTTGTGTGTGTGTGTATATATATATATATATATATATATATATATATATATATATATATATATATATATATATATATATATAAATTACAAATAAATGAAATTCACAAATACCCCATTTGAATGGCTATTTCACTCCACTTGAGCTTGTCAAGTTCAAGTGGAATGAAATGGCCATTCAGATGGGGTATTTGTGAATTTCATTTATTTGAAATTTATTTATATATGCTCTGTAATGAATACATTGAGCTCTATTTGTGGATCAGTTTTAATATTTTATATTAATAGGAGTCATTTGGATTACTTACCCATGGATTTAAATATATATATATATATATACTTCAAACATTAATATAGCAGATACTTCTCATTTGAAATAGACTAAACAGTGTTTAATATGTCTATTGGCCTTGTGTATTCAAAATATCTAAGTAAAGAAAGTGTGTTCTTTGGCAGGGATTGAACCTGCACCTCACTTTGTAAGGGAAACTACCATTTGAGCCATCAGGATTTACTACTCAGCCACAAAGAACTTCAGAGTAAGCAAGACTCTTTTGACCCTATTTACAGAAAGCATATCCCTTTCACTCAGATTATTTTCTCAAGAACCCATATCTAATCAGTTACATATCCATAATGTAAACAAAGCAATTTCTAAAGAATTAATGAAATTATTTTTAACCTGACATTTTTCTCTCGAGATATAGAATCTGAGTGGAGCGCATATGCTTTCCTTAAATAGGGTAAAAAGATCCTTGTTAGTAACTAGATGAGAGACTACTTACTGTAACCGTGGATATGCAGGTGGTGTCATGGATAACAGCTCAGGAAAAGAAATTGGAAATCTGAGTTCGAATTCCAGTCAAGTTCATTACATTCACTTATGTAAACATCCTTATTTGATCATAAATCGAAAAGAGAGATGATTTTCAAAACATGTCACATCCACCCTGACCAACATGTATTCAGCCAGCATTGTAGTGTAATGGTCCATGCCTCTCCATTAATCTAAGGAAGGCCTATGTCCAACAAAGGACCTTCACAAGCTGAGAAGAAGAAAAAATAAAAATACATTTGATACACCCAAATATTTGAATATTTAATGATTACTTTTTGTGAGTTCTGTTTTGTTGAAATGTCACTTATTGGTAACTGATTTATCATTATTTAGCACTTGATTAGAATAATTGTACTATACCTAACAACTACCTCTTGGTAAATATAAAACCAAAAGAATTAAGAAAGGAAAAGAAAAACATAAAACTTGAGGGAGTCTACAGATATTATATAATTGCTAGAGTGTTCAATAAAACTAATATATAAAAAAGTGATAAACCCATACATTACAGCATTTTCATAAAAATAGGAAATATTAAAAAAAATGTAATTTTTGACATTTGTAATCCACAATTAAGTCAAGTGAAATATAAAAAGTATTCAAAATATGAAACCAAAAAATAAATGAAAACTTCATGAGTATATGTTCTTTGTTATATAATTTTTCTAAAGCTCTAAATAACAAAAAATAATTAAATTAAAAAAAAAAAAATGAAACAGTACTTTTTTTACATGCTGAAATTGTACTGAAAATAGTTTGAAATTGCTTTTATTTTACTTAAGTAATCTAAGCCAAAGGGTGGGGCAAGTAACCTTTTGTTAGGCTCAGTGGTAAGCAAAGTGAAGCACAGAGTAGTGGTTGGAACATAACTCCATACCCAATCCCACCCCACCCTGAAGTTATTCTTGTGATTATCTTAAATTTCTAAAGATCATAAAAATTTAAGGGTGGCAACTTATCGCATTTGTGTTCTAAAAGTGGGAGAAGGTAATAATATTAAAATGAATAACAAATGGTTGAAGACATTTTGTTTCCATATCATGTGCAGACAATGTAACAGATATTGGAACAGAAAATGGAATCTGCAAGCCAAGTTCAAATTCCAGTCTAGGCTGTTGCATTCAATTTCACACAAATGCACTTTTTAAAAGCATGAATCCATCTCTACTCCTCTATCTCTTCTCTCCACATTTATGGGTTAAATAGCATTATAAACTAAGTTTGGGGTTGCAAACAGTCAAAGAAAAGGAAAGCTCATAATTTTAAACCATGGAGAATGAAATGGGAAACCACCCTACAATCTTTTCCAATGATGCATAGTAATTTACTGATAATAAAGAAAAATCTGTGGAGAGTTATCAGCACTTAGATCAAGAAGTGACATGGTATTTTAAAATCCGCTTCTATTCTGCCAGATATTTTCCAAATTCAAAAGAGTTTGTACCGACTGAGAGTTTGTTGGTTGGTTCTACAGAGGTCAGTGAAGCAGCATGCTGGACTTTTGCTCTACGTGTTATCTCTGTGTTGAAAGTAAAGGAAGTTGCTTAGTAGTGCTTATCTCTTATCATGACAGGTAATACTGAGTAATAGGATACCAAGTAGGAAAGATTTCCTGACATGACTGAAGACTTTTTCCACCAACCATGCCAGTATTAAAACCTTTATCAAAATATGACAGAGAGCAGGGGAGACGAGTCTTTTACTTTAGAATTTAAACTCAGTTTCCTTATTCTGTTTTTCATGCTGATAACACACCTCCATATCAACTGTCACACACATACAAATACATATCTACTGCACATACATACATATATCTATATACATACATAGGTTAGCTTTTAATCATTTTACCCCAAGCAAGGCAATAAAGCCACTAAAATGCAAGGGATTACTGAGTGTTATAGAATATGAGAGAAAAAAAACTCTATTAAGGAGAGAGAACAATAAAAGAACAAGAATTAAGAAGACAAAAACATTGACATTGCATTTAAAGTTTTGAAGATCAAAATTGACTGTGAGGCAAAAAACTGGAAGAGAGTTTTCACAAGCAGAAGTACAAAAGGTGAAACTGTTAGCATAGAACTTATGGTTACATCTAGGTACCAGGGATCAAAGCTCATTAGATCCAGATCCAAGGCCTTCTCATTTCTTGGAGGAACCCTTCCCTGATTGACAATGTCTTCATGGGTGCAACCATACTCACCACATTTGGCCAATTGTGGGTTGGTGAGACTATTTAACCCATAGTTGGAGGTTTTGAATTCAGAGTTATCCATCTCTGAGACTGGTTACCACAAACAACCAGGATCCCGTCTGTCTTGCTATTTACTCTTAGCTGGGGGGTGGGGAGATGGATTCATACCTTTCTAAAGGGTATTTGTAAGTGACTGTAATGAACTTGACTGGAATTCAAACTCGGCTCTCAGATTCCTCAATCTGAACAGCTATCCATTACTCCACTATGCTTCCATACAAAGACATTTAAATACATATAAACTGCTGTCACCTACACATATAAATATATATATATATATATATCAACTCCCATATACAACCATGAAAATATATATCAACTATCATTCACATGCAATGATATCTCAACTGTCTTCTATATATAGGCTATTGTATGGATAAGATTTTAATACACCTGTATTTTTATTTTTTTGTTGATGAGGAATTATTCATAAACTTTGGTTTATTTGAACTGTTGCTCTCATCTTTGATTTTTATAGATTTTATTATAAACTCAGTGTTTCGACCAATAGTCATCTTCAGATGTTTATTTTTTTTGGCCTGATTATGATTGTGGTTTTGCATTACTGTCTTTATTATTTTTATTATATTTTTATTATTGTTTTATTTATTGTGCTATTTTTATTGCTGAACAATATGTGAATTTCACTATGCCACCAAATTCATGAACCAACGGTTTGTGTCAATATAACAATAGCCTAATGTGTTGGTTCATGGATTTGGTGGTACATAATTTGTGGGTTCAATCTCTGGACTGGGTAGTAGACTGAGACTGAGTGGAAATAGGAGTAGCAATAATTGAACTGTACTAAAAAATTAACAAGACAAAATGATCCAAGACATGGACAGTGGAATAAAGATAATCTACTCCCAGAGATTAAATAAAGAGTTACTTCAAAATTCCTTGAATTGTATCCAGATTGGCATATAACTGAACAAGAATGGTGGGAACTATGACTGAAATATTGTGATAATGACAACAAAGATGAGGACACTAGTCTGACTGTAAATAATGATAACTCCTCATCCAAGAAATTCAGACAGAAACAGTTGTTTACATATGTAAAGATGATTACACACACATATTCACATACACAAAAAACAAACACATAAATATATACCTACGAACCTATGAGCTTACTTTTCCCCCTAAGCTTGCTGAAAGAGAAGGGAAATAATCTTAGTAATCTAAAAGATTTTTTTAATTTTTTCCTTAAAGATCCTGAAGCCAGAGTTCTTTGATCTTTTTATTTATTTCATATTTATTTTGTGGGGAGAAAAGATATTTTTATTCATAAAATGTTTGTGAAGAAATAAATTTCACTTTTCAAATAGATTTGTAAATATAAAAAAAAACAAAAACAGTTGATTTGTCTGTTGATAAACAACTTGAAGGGAAACATGGAAGTTTGGTTTTGTGGAAAGTTGGGCAATGAAAGCAAATTTGAATGAAAGAAACTGGAAAAGTTTGATGACATCATTGAAGCAAATTTCATTATTATTATTTTCCTGAAGCAAAATAAAATCACAGAAAGATAAACGCAAATAGTCTTCTGACAATTATCCTCATCTTTGTTATTTTGATCCTTATATTACAACTGGTGCATTCTCTGGCCCTGGCCTTCCTTCCTTAGATGTATGTTAACGCTAGTAATTTTCAAGGAACAAAATCCTTTATCTTACTCATAATTTAAACAAATTACAGATCTGACTGACAAAGCTTCATGGTAATTATTTTTAACAAAAACTAAAAATGGATAAATCTTTGTCAGTTGGGTCAGTAAACTATTCTGTTCAAAACTGCTTGAAAAACTATACTAGGCAAGAAAGAATTTGCAAATATGGTAAAATGGAATATATTTTAGACTAAACCAAGTATTCCGATTTTGAATCTATATTCAGAATTGTTCTTCAATATCAAGATGTTTTTAACATGTGCACATATGGAGAAATTTTGCCTGGACAATGAATAAAAACATTTTATCTTTTCTCAAGAAAAATGTTGTTGTACTTAACTAAACTGAGTACACTGATTTTCAATCTGTACTCAGAATTTTCCTAGCACAGTAGATTTTTTAAATATGCACGTGCTATATTTATGTTCAGGGTAAATATTATCCTGATAGCATATTAGTATCCACCGGCTGTATAGGATTCATTAATACAAAACTTTATTGGCCTCATAGGGCTGAAAACTCTGCTGATTTAATAAACAACATGTTAAAAGTATCTCAAAGGATGTATCTTAAAATGCATTTCTTGTATTCACATCTTGATTTTTCCCACTGAACCTCGGTACTGTAACTAATGAACCTGGTGAGAGGTTCCAACAAGATATATCTAAAATGAAATCTAGGTATCAAAACTAGTTCAATTCAACTACATGAAATATTTTATATATATTTGCTTATTTCCTATTCTCGAGGCATCTTATTGGGAGATTGGAGGTTTTGAGGTGCATGGAACAACCACTTAATTGCTGCTGTTTCCAGATCCACCATGACCCAAGTTGGTAGCACCTGTTAGGGTCCCAGCTATGGGTAAATAGTGAACCCTTAACCAAAAACAGTGTCAGTTCAGGGTGGATAACCCTTGCTGCCATAAGATAGGAGACAGTACTATATGCAATTATATCCACTGCCTTGTGGAACATGTGCGTGTGTAAGGCTAAGGAAGTTCACCCTGACAGAAAATTTTACACTGCCTGGTGGATGTTGATATTGGCTTGTAAAAGGCTAGAAAAGTAAAACTTGGCAATAAATCTTGAGGGAAAGACCCAAAGGTATTTAATAAATCTGTACTATATGGTATTATCTGACATCCATTGCAGCCTGTTTTCTCTCCCTAGCCATCACACTGTTGTGTGCCCTGGGATTGTAGGAGTAGGGAGAGAGGGTTGCTGTGGCTCAGTGCAGACCATTGCAACCACATCAACCTGCACAATACACCTAGTGCCTATTACCCCATACACAAGTCCTATGGTGATGCGGAATGGGTGAAGCAACAGGTACAGAATGGTACTGGGTGTCATAGTCTCAAACCAACACATAGGCAGCCAAGTCTTATGAATCGAGTCTCCACTCAAATGAGATGGAGGTGGGACTAGGCATCAGCCTTGGTGACAAGGATCTCTCTTCAATAGATTGGGGTGGGTCTTAAAAAAGGTGGCCTAAACTTTGCTCATTGCCAATATCCCTTGTCAGCTGTCCGTAGTTATCTGGGTATTCAACAATGCAGTCAAAATAATAATAGAACAATGCCTGTGAGAGGTCAGGCAAAACAACCCTCAAGCTGAACTTTACCCTTGTTCAATGGAGCATGAAACGTCAGACCCCTCTTGGATCATGGCTATTCCAGTAGACCTGAGATATGAACAGCTCTAGTTGCCAAGGAGCTTGCCAGGTACAACATTGACATTGCTACCCTGAATGAGACTTATTTCTCAGGTGTGAGACAACTGACAGGATTTGGCAGTGGGTACACTTTCTTCTGGTCTGGCAAAAGGAAAGCCAGTGTCGTAATTCAGGACTTGGTTTTGCTATCAAAAACACTTTGGTGAAATGCTTCATGTCTCTTCCTGCTGGTGTCAATGACAGAATAATGTCAGTGGGAATTCCTCTCAAAGTCTACCATTACCTGATGATGATCAGTGTGTATGCCCCAACAATGACCCAAGCAGACAAGAACAAAGAGAGTTTCTATCTCCAGCTGAAGGAGGTTGTTTGTAAGAAAAGTAGGCAAACTTATTGTCCTTGGTGATTTCATTGCTCAGTTTGGGTCTGTTTCTGATGCCTGAGGTGATGAGTTTGGAAAGCATGTTATTGGGCATGCAAATTCAAATTGGCCTTTTCTGCTCTCCTAGAGTATAGCCTCTTGATCATGTTTCAACTTAGGGACATCCATAAAGTGACATGAATGTACCACAAATTCAAGCATTGGCGCAAATTGACTATGTCATCACCAGAAATAAAGACATTCAGAATTTTAAAATAAACAAGCTCTAAGAGGAGTAGATTGCTGGACTGACCATTGTTTGCTTTGTTCTAAATTGAAGGCACAAAACCACTGAAGAAAATCGATGTTGAGAAGCTAAAAGAAGCAATCAATAGATTCTGATAAACTCCAATATCAGTGTGCCTTAGAGAAGAAGCTCAGAGCAAGCAGATCACCTGATGGTGATATTGAGACAGCTTTCGTTGACATCAGAGACAAAGTTCTTACAGCTATGGCAGAAACAACAGGCCACAGAAAAGCAAGAATTGCTTTGATGACAATGACGAAGCCATAAATGAGCTGCTAGCTCAGAGACATTCATCTCATTCTGAGCACCTTGCTGATACCACAAACATGATTAAGAGAAGTAGATATCTGAACTTAAAGTCTACTGTCCAGAGAAAGTTGAAACAAATAAAAGACTGGTTCAAGAGAAAAGCAGAGCTGTTCCAGCACTATGCCTATAACAATGACATCAGGCATTTCTACTATGAAATGAAAACTCTATATGGACCAAGCAGCAATGCAAAGACACCAATATGTGACCGTGATGGCAAACTTCTTATTGATATTGATGCTATCAACTTTGAACAGCTTCTGAATTGGTCCTTGCAGATCAGCCAAGAAATGATGAAATAGACCCCATCAAGACAAAAATAAATCCAGATCTATTTCTATCAGAAGATAAAGTTCTCTCAGCAGTTGTTCATCTGCAGTGTAACAAAGCAGGAAGTCTATATAATATTCGTCCAGAAATTATTAAGTCTTATAGACCTGAACTTGTAGCTAAGCTTACTGCCTTCTATGCTCACTGCTGGGACAATTCCTCAATCCCCAGCAAGGCATCTCACTTTTGAGCACTGCTGGAATGGTCTTGGCCAAGTTTATTCTGAATAGACTTAACACCCACATCATAGATGACATTTTTCTTGAGAGTCAATGTGGGTTTAGTCCAGAGAGTGGAACAGCAGACATGATATTCTCTATTCAGCAACTCCAGGAGAAATGCTATGAACAATAGCAAGAGCTGTTCATTCTTTTCCTTGACTTGACAAAAGCATTTGACACAGTAAGTCATGAAGGGCTGTGGAAAGTGTTACTATGAAATGGTTGCCCTCCAGAGATATTGGAAATGATCAGACAATTCCATGATGGCATGTCAGCTGATCTCCTTCCTTCTATCCAATGGAGTGAAACAAGGCTGTGTTCTTGCCCTGACCATGTTCAGTATCCTCTTCAACTTGATGCTCATCTCTGCTTTCAAAACTGCAAAAGCAGGTGTAAAAGTGAGGTACAGAACAGACATTCATGAACTCAAAGCAAAGACAAAAACCACAGAAGCTCTTATTAGAGACCTGCTCAATGCAGACGACTATTGCCACCAACTCCAAGAAAGACTTACAGGACCTGACTAACAGACTCTTTGTTGCCACCAAAACGTATGGGCTCACTATCAGTATCAAGAAGACTGAGGTTTTATTTCAGCCTACCCCAAAAATGTCATCTATGATGTGTGTGTTAAGTCTATTCAGAATAAACTTGGCCAAGACCATTCCAGCAGTGCTCAAAAGTGAGAAAGGAACCATGTATACTTATTGATGGACAAAGGCTAAACAATGTTGAGCATTTCACATACCTTGGGAGTTGTGTCTCAGCTAACTGCATCTTGGACAATGAGATAACTAGTCATATTGCTAAGACCAATTATTCTTTTGGCCATTTGCAAAAGAGAGTGTAGTATGAAAAATGCCTGGTACTGAAGATGAAAATAGCTGTGTACCATGCAATGATTCTTCCGTCTTTTTTGTATGGCAGTGAGTCATGTACAACCTACAGATGCCACATTAAGGCAGTGGAAAAATTCCACCACAGATTCCTTAGAAAAATTATGGCTATAAAGTAGCAGGACATGGTTACAAAGACATCTGTGCTAGTCTGTCAAGTATTGAGGCAATACTCATGAAGAATAAACTACGTTGGACTGGGCATGTTGCTCGCATAGCTGACACCAAATTTCTAAAGCAGATCTTTTTCTCTGAAATCTCCCCTGCATTACAAGGACACTCTGAAAAAAGGTTAAATGCCTAAAGGTTGCTCCTGAACAAATGGGAATCATCAGTATCCAATAGGAAACAGTGGCATAGTTCAATCCATGATGGTGTGAACCGGTTTGAAAATAATAGCATGCAAAAGCTGGAAGATAAAAGAGCAGCACAGAAATATGGTGCTTCCTCAACCTTCCAAGTAGCCTGCTCAATCTGTGGCAAAATTTGTGCTTCAAATTTTGACCTTAGAGCTCACAGTGGGACACACTTGTCCAAATTAATCAATACCTCAGCCATATAAAATCAATTTGTGCTAGGTTGGGTCATTATCGATTCTCAATGGACTCCTTATATTGTCATGTAAATTTTCTTTGAACATAAATATACTATAAACTAATATACTGCTTGTCTTGTACATAAATATACTACGGTACTGCCCATACACTCTTACCAGCTATCAGAAATTCAATTATAATAATTAGAAGGGTATGCTGAAAAGTTCTTGGCCTAACCAAGAAGTTCTCTCCAAAGTTATGTAATGTTTTATTATTTTATCAGATTTTAAGAAGTGGGTCAGGCTGAAAACTTTTCAGTATTCTGTTGTATATTGAAAGAAAACGTCTTCATTCAAAACTTGGTAAGAAGCAAAAGAAAAGTTATCAATTGTCCTAACATATATTCTTCTTAATTTATGTGCGCAGTCAAGGCTCTCCACAACTTCCTGTCCTATGTAGCTCTTAGCAATGTTTGCATTTTTACTATCCTTCTAATTCCATGATCTGGTATCCATTTATATAAGCTTGTTAGGTAGGTTACTCACTGTATCACTCTGTCCCTCTTATCTTTACTGTCTTGTGAGTGGCAAATACTCTTAGCCCTCTTTTCTCACATATTTCAACTGTCTCATTCTGAATCTAAGTGCAAGTGTTCTTTTTGTTTCCATTTTCCTTAAAATGTTATTGTTGCTGACATGCTCTGTCCATGCACGTATAGAATGTACTGAAATGTAAAGTAGAATAATGCAAACCACCCAACAAAACTTTTTTGAAGCATTGCTTACTTTTAGAGGAGAAAATCTTTCCAATGACAGCATGTGCAGATCTAGAGAAGTTAATGTCATCAAAAATTTATCTTGTATCCCTTCAGGATGTAGAAGATCATGACTCTCTACAACTTTCTATCCTTTGTAGCTCTAAGCAATGTTTATCCCCTTAATATTCCTCTGAATCTGTGTTCTGCCATCTATTTACACAAGTTTGTTAGGTATTTTACTCATTATTTCCCACTAAGCTTCTTCTTTTCAATATGTATCCCAGAGATTCCAATTGTCTCTTTCTGATACAAACAGTAATAAAAAATAAAGGCAGACAAATTAAATATTGATTTTAAATAAACTTTTTCAGGGGTGCATTTGTTTCTGGACAGCAACAATATAGTTTTTGCAACAGAATTCCAGTTCTTTAGAGTTTAGTCATAAATAATATCTGATAACATCTATTTTAATTAATCTACTAGAATACAGCTGAATTTGGTTTGGAAGAATATTAACTTTCCATGACAACGGGATAGGGCTGTACTCACTTAAAAGCAATACTGTATGTACAGTACTAATATGCTATTAATATATTTACTTGAATATACAATGCACATATCTTAAAAAGTTGACATGCTAAAATATTTCTGAGTATAAATTCAGAATCAGCATACCTGATTTAATTAAGTGCAGCATCATTTCTCTGGATAGCAAACAAAGTTCAGTCATCCTATATGGCACTGAATGCTGGACAATCTCCTCATAAATGAAGAAGAAACTTGAAGCAACAGAAATGTGATTATACAAAAGGATGCAGAGAAAACCATGGACTGAACATGTGAGTAATGATGAAGTTCAAGAGAAAATAAAAACAAAAAAGACATGTATACTTAACATCAGGAAATAACAGTTGAAATTTTTAAGGCACATATTGAGAAAAGGGGGCTTGCAAAATTTGATACTCACAGGCTAGATTAAAGGCAAGTGGGGTAGCAGGAAACAATGCATAACCTACCTGGTGAGCTTAAGTGAATGGATGATTGGGCAGTGTTTAGGAGAAATAGCCAAAAGGAAATTTATTTAGAGCTCCAAAGGACAGGAAGTTGTGGAGAGATATATTTGCCAAGAGTCTCCCTGAATAGACATGGCACACAAAGTATTAGTGGATATGATATATAACTGAAGAGGGTACAGAGATTGCTGCTTTTTACCTCCTTATTAGGAATACAATTCAGTTTTAATATTTCAAATAATAATGAAAATATTTGTAGTCTGCTTCAGACACTTGCATATTTTTCAGTAGCTCAGTTGGATAATATTTGAGCTTAAATCAAAATTAATTTCAAATATTTTTTAAACACAAACTGGCAATCATACCTCATTTGGAGAATTGGTGTTATATCTTCCATTTCATCCCATTTAAATTTATGCCTAACTAAGTTAAACTTATCAATATTCATGAAAATATCTCAATATTTCAGACAACAATTGCAATAAGGTTCAATTTAACAATTAAAAAATTATGAAGATTTCATACTGAAATGATAAAATTAATATTTATTATTAACATCAACTTAATACTTATAAAACAAAAAAAAGCAATGGAATTACATATATATATATCAATACTTTTATGAAGAGTCATAGAATCTGTGCTCTCTGCATTGGACCAAAGTCTCATTCCCTGGTTCTTTGCTTCAGATAAGTGTTGTATCTGTTTACTCTGCCTTGGATCAAAGTATTGCACCTTGACTTTCTGCCTACAGTCAGTACAATATCTATGCTCTCTGCCTAACTTAATATTTGCAAGTTGATTTTAGTATGCTGGCATAATGGATAATTCACTTGTCTGCTTATCTCCAGGTTGGATGTTCAAATCAGGGTGGGATTCACTTGTTAATCTTATATAGCATGAGTCTGTGTGACAAGGAAACAAAAAAAAGAGAGAAATAAAATCAAAGTTTATTACATATATATATATATATATATATATATATATATATATATATATATATATATTAGCACACAGTGAGTGCTGATGGTAATAAAATAGTGCTTGATGTATAATAACAGAGCTAAAATTGATACTAATAATATACATTTTGTGTCACTGTTTGGTACAACTGTAACTCAGAACTGTACCATATGGTAACAAACAAAATGTGTGTGTGTGTGTGTGTGTATATATATATATATATATATATATATATATATATAATCTTTAAAAATGGGATCATATTTTTTCATCAGGACATTGTATATTAATAACAACAGACTTCAAGATGTTATGGTGGAGTCTGGTTCACGCCTTGTTTTATTTGCTGACGATATTATTTTTTTCTGAAGATATGTTGGCCGAGAGGTACTTAAAATTTTAATCATTGTGATATTTTGTATCCTTTTTTTATGAATAAAATATGATCCCTTTTTTAAAGATCATTTTATCCTGGTGTGGCAATAATAATCTGTTTAGATAGAGAGATATATATACACAAAGGACGATGGGTAACTTATTGCGATTTGATATTTTTAATTTTGTGCATGTTCGTTGTTTGTTTTTTATTTTGTCGATTGTACAGTATAGTAGGGTCAGTTGGGCACCATCTGTGAGAAAAAGAGCACCATGATGCAATTCACTCTCCCAGAAATTTGGAGATGGCATTCACACTGGAAGCTCCAATACAAACACTTCAGAGTGTTTGGCATCAATCTGAGGACAAGTGTAGAGGATTCGGAATGATTTGGATGAGTCTAATGGTGATTACAAAAGTACAGCAGCTCAGAAAACTTACTCTGACCATTCTGATAAGAAAAGATCTCCCAAATGTTTTGGTGAGATCTTCAGACTCAACACAGAAGCCTACATCAAGTGCCTTGAGGAAGTAATGCTACCCTGGGTTAAGAGGGTGGCTCCTGGAAGACCCTTTTTCTGGCAACAGGGCTCTCTGCACCATGCCACACAAGCAAGAGAACCCAGTCATGGCTGTCAGACAATTTCTGCAATGACATCACCCCTTACATCTTTCACCTAACTCCCCAGACTGCAATCCCCTTGATTATTATGTTTGGGGCACAGTTGAATGAGAGACCAACAAAACTCCTTATAACACCAAAGATGAACTGAAGGCAAGAAGTATGGCAGCATTCACCAACTGAAACAAGGAGACTGTCAAGATGGTTTGCAGGAGATTCTGAAGTTGTCTGGAGGCTGTGGTTGAAGCCAATGGCAATTTTATTGAATAAATTTACTCTTTAGTATTACAAGATATTTTTATGTAATTTTGGTAAAGATATCTGTTAAAATGAGATGTTAGTATTATTTTCATTTTTGCGTAATTTAGATGACAATTTATCCATCGCACAATGTACATATATGAGAGTATTACCCATAAAAAATGATGGGATTATTTACACAATGGATTAGTGTAGTATCTGTTTGTTTTGCTTCAAATCAAAGTGTCACCTTCCAGACCCTTACCAATGATCAATACAGTATCATTACATATTGCCACACTTAGTATTTATAAGATGATTTTATCCTGCTCTTCAAACAGAAAAATGCTTTCATAGTGGATAAACTATCTGCTGACTTAACTTCAGGATGGATGTTCAAATCAGATCAAGAATCTCCTATTAATTTTATACAACTAGTTTGTTTTTGTGTGACAGACATTAAAGAGAGAAAAACAAAAAAGAGAGAAAAAAGTCACATTGCTTATTATTACTCTCCTGTACCTAAGTTTGGAAGTGGGGCATGGAGATATTTTTCAACTTTTTAACAACTATATCCACTTATTTCGACTCTGCAACTTAAAGTTTTTTTTATACTTCAAGCTACTGATCTCAAAATATGTGTTAACACAGAAGGCCATTGAGGTGCCAACTTATTTTGAGCCACACCCAACTAAGGATTCACAAGATATTTCTAATCCCATTAGTTATTTGATATTCACAACCTATTAGGCACAGAGTATATATCTTCTGATTTATCTGTCCTGTTTTTATAGATGGTATGAGGTAATGGTTAATGAGGCTAGTTTTTACTAGTGGGTAGTGAGTTCAATCCTTGCTGTGTCCCACACAAAATTCAACATTAAGTAACCCAGCTAGGATTGACCTATTATAAATCAAACCAACCAACCAACCAACCAACCAACCAACCAAATATCTATTTTCATATAAACAAAAGTAGTGTTTAATATTATTTTTATTATTAGTTTTACAATGTTTTAATATGCTTATGATAAAAAGCAATAATCATGTAGTAAAAACAGTGAATAAAATAATAATGATGAAAATGCTCCATTGAAAATTTCCAAAAAATAAAAGTAATGTTTGTTTGCATTTTTGTCTGCATAATAATTGCAAAATAATAAACATCTGGCTGAAGTTGTTTTGAGATGAAGTATTTGCCTGATTATGCATATTTTGACTAGTTTTCCATCATCTATTTTTGTTGCTTTTTACGAAAGCATTTCCCAGTTGATCAATTGTTCAGATGTTAAACAAAACAATAGGAATTCAGAATAATCAGCAATAAAAAAAAAATGAAAGAAAATTGGTAAAAAATATTTGTAATTAATAAATATTAGATTGAAGTCTGAGAAAATTTTGAGATCTCTTATTGCAATTCATAGTTGCAATAAGTAAATATTGGTTATTTATTCTTGAGCCCATAAGTAAATATAAGTAATTTATACATCTCTGCGGTTGTTTATGCATGACTATATAAGTAAATATTGCTTGTTAATATTTGACTCACTGAGAATTTAGACTTACAGACACTGATTCTTGTATGATCACTGAAATTAAGCAGTGATGAACCTGGTCAGTACCTAGATTGGTGACTACTTGGAAATACCAGGTGCTGTAAGCTTGGATGTGCAGGTGGTATAATAGATAATGGCTTGGAATAAGAAATCATATTCGATTTCATTATATTCACTTACATATAAATACTCTTGGGAAAGGTATGAAACCACCCTTTCATCCCCTTAGTTATGATTTAATTGGTATGACTTGTATCAGTAAAAATCATTACTATCTCCAAAAAATTCTTGCAATCTAAAAATATTTTCTGGCTTTAAATAACCTGTAAAAGGTTAATAAGCTACAAAAAATCAATCAATAAGCATTTACTTGATTGGTGGCTCCTTTCTGTTTGGTGGGAATTTTATACCTCTGTAGTGGATGTAGTTGATATATCATAGGCCACATAAACAGAGTAATAATTGATTGGGTAATTGTATTGAATTTAAATACAAATGTCCCCCCCACACACACATCTTCTTTGAAAACAACCTCATCATTATCAAGTGTGTCCTTTAATTCCTGAACAATATCATGCAAAAATTTTAGCTTTGAAAGAAAATTTTAAGTTGTTTTGATGAATTTTTTCATTCATCCATTTTTTTGTTGTTTTTCATTAAATCATTCTCCAGCTTATCTGTTCTTTAGCTTTTAACCTAAATTCCGTAGGGATTCTGAATACAGACATAACTTCAGATGAGAAAGAAATTTGCATCCTCTGAGATAATATCAGAAAGTTCTTAGACTGCACATAATGGTCAACAGAAATGTGTATAGAGTGAATGCTGATTGCTCCCCATGCCATTGAGCCAGTCTGTCAACAGGCTTTATGCTATCTATTTAGGTTAAGTTAATATGCAAAGTTTTGTTGGAATGGCTCTGCAATCTTTACAATGGCTAAGAAATTCAAGCAATGTGCCTGCATCAAATTTCATGTGAAACTTGAAAAATCTGTGACTCAGGCCCTCTTAATTTTATGAACAAAACCATATAATTTTTTATACCAAAGTGTCTGTATATAGACAAAATTTTTATCTAAAATCTGCCACCATACTTTTCTTCAACCATTAATTTCATACTATAATGAGGATTACCTTGTAATAGCTATAATCATATTGCTTAGAGATCCTCAAGAACATAACCAAAACCATAACCTTTTTTGCTACAAAAGTTGTCATGTTCAGACAAAGTTTTTATCTTTCATTTATCACCATCCTTTTCTTCAGCCACCAATTTCATAATATAATGATGATTATCTTATAATAACCATAATCATATTGCTTTGAGATTCTCAGATTAAATACTTTCAACATTACAAATATTTTGAGAAGAGTTCTTCCATCTATTTTTGTATTTTTTTAAATCAATTTGGCAAAAACATTTTATCATTACTTTGCTTCATTTTTCTAATAATCATCTTTTCCCTATCACTGCCTACTGCTAGTTCTCTCTAAAGATCTTGGATTTTAAGTAGCTGTATCTATTTTCCCCTGTTCACATGTGTCACAACAGTCCAAACCTCCTAGATTGATCCCTGATCACCACTGTCATATTTGTTAAGGGGTGCCTATCAAATCTCCTGGTTACAAGGAAAGGGACTGGAGGTAGCTCCTTCTGATCTGAAAACCTTTGGGTTGACATTTTCATGTTAGTTGTTATCAGCCTACACATTTCATGTTGGCTTAGGGCAACCTGAAAGAGGATGTTGTACCCTGACTGCAGAATTGGAAAGATTTACCAGCTGTAGCATAAATATTTACCCATTATTTAAACATAATAATTTAAACATTTGTTTAAATATAAATTGAAACACCGATTCATAAAAATAGTTTCAAATTTTGCTTTAAGCCTTCCTAACATTCTTTTGTTTTATGGTTTACAGTTTAATTAAATATGGCAGCTCAAAGAAAATGTGATAAAATTGTTGCATTGAAAGTTGCTTGCATGAAGAATTTTGAGGGAATACCACAGTTGAATTTTTGCAGAAAACTGTTTTTAATGTGTGGAAAAAGTTTAAAGAGGAACAAACAACCTAACCAAATCCATTTCCAGAAAGAAACCATTCAGTTAGAACCAAGAGAATTGTTAAAGCCATCAAGAAAAGGTTGAAAAGAAATCCACAAAGAAGAATGAGGAAGATAGCAAAAGAAATGGATATTTTGGATAGGTTATCAAGGAGGGTTACAAAAAACTATTTAGATTTAGATCCAATGAGGACAGCAGCTCTCAAGTGCCTCAAAGCAAAAACGGCTTGGCAGAGGGAAGAAAATGTTGGAGGAGATGCAATATGGCACAGACAAAGTCTTGGTTTAGCCAGATGAGAAGCTTTTCACTGTGGAAGCTGTAGCCAACTACCAAAATGATAAGTTTACACCACTTCACCAAGAAACATTTTTTAAGGTATCAAAACACATTTCAATTGGCAGAAATCAACTGATGTCATTGGGCTGTTGTTGCTTCTGATGGGTCAAAATTGTCCTTGGAGTTCATTGAAGGAGTGAAAGTGAATAGCAGAGTTTACCAACAATTGTTGGAAAGAGATGTATTGTCTTAGTTTTCAGCCACATTTGGAAGTCGTTATATTTGCACTAAAGATAGAGTCCCTACACGCATAACCAATTTGAGACAAAACTGGTGCAAAGAGATATTTCCATGGATTCTTTTGATGAATCAATTTGGCCTCCATCAAGCCCTGACACTAATCCTACGGATTTTGCGATATGGCTCATACTGAAGAGCAATGTTTTATGCATCTCATACTCAAGTGTGTCAGACCAGAAAGCTCATATGATGTTGTCGTACAATTTGAACGGAGAGGTGATGAAAACTCATGCACTTCAGTTAAGAAGAGATTAAGGGCTATGGTGAAAGCAAAGGGTAGCAATTTGAATTGTAAATATATGCAAAATATTGTCAATAAATATAACAATCAATTTATAAACTTTCATTAACCAAAACCTAAAACATTTTATTTTAAGACAAAATGAATAATGGGTAAATTTATGTGCTAACAGGTTTTAAAAGGGCTTTTTTCCTCTATAAGGTGAGTTTATTTATGCCTGGAATTTATACCCTCGTAATAGGGTTTTTATATTTGAGATTTTTCTTCACCTAGACAGACTGTCTTCACTACAGCTGAGGAGCTCCATGTAGTCTTCATTTTTCACTGCAAGGTAGTGAAGATTTGAAATTAGTTTTCCTTCTCTAAAATGGATTCCCTTCACAGGTAAATAAGTTTACAATTTTCTAACATTAACTCATTACTTTCAGAATATATTTAATTTTAAAATACTTGTTCATAACTTACAAGGTCAATACTTTAAGATAGCTTTGGGTGAATGAAGCCTGAAGGTCTTGGCAAAGACCATCCTTCTTTGAACATGGTGAACTGGCATTACAGAATGACAAAAACTGTAACAAATAACAAAAAACGCATCACTTGAGCAATACCAACAGCAGCAACAACTAAAATGGATAGCACCTGTAACTTGAAGAGAAAAAAATGGCATAATCAAGATGTTGATATTTCACACTACTTCAAATAAAAGGTTAAAAAGGAAACCCACCCCATCAATACTGCTACTGCACTTGAGAAACCTATTTTCCTGAAAAGATTTTATAAACTTTAACTGCAAGTAGTATTAGCTGTTCAGTCAATGAATGTGAAATGTTTCCTTGCAGGAAACCGCTAATATTACTATTACCATTAAAATAATGAACTACCAGATGTATTTAAATCACATAATGAATAATAATTATAATAGATTCTACAATCTCTACAATAATCTATATGCTAAACAAAAATAATGAAATTACTTTTCATAAAACTTTGTGAGTACATCTATGTACAAATTTCATAAGTTTAAAAGAGAATGCATATTATATGTAAAACTATTTTGAGTGCTGGTCATAAAAATCATCTTATCCTAGGTAACAGAGAATAACCTTCCTTGTCACTTTGAATATATACAGTGCTGTTCGATAAAAGTGACTCACCTGATTTTTTTACTTAAAAATTTTTTCGCCTATTGTTTTTTGGGTCAAACTAATTTTTAATCTTACTAATATAAAAACCCCTTCCTGACCACCTAGTAAAAAAGTTTACTCACCCTAAGGTATTCTATTGATAATTATAATTTTGGATATAAATGAGATTTAGGGAAAAAATCTGTGCAAAAAAAGTGACTCACTTATTTCCTACAACTAGCAATCAATAGAAACATAACCAAACAGCTTTAAATAAAGAATAATAGAGGTATAATTTATTTATAATAGGTAATATAGTTCGAAATATTTAATAATCTATGGGTCCTCCTTTATTTTGAATAACCTTTTCAACCCTTTTTGGCATTAACTTGATTAGGTTCTGGCAAATCTCATCTCCAAGCATTGAATTCCATTCAGATATGAAATTCACAATCAAATCCTCTTTGTTGCTCAACTGCTTTCTCGAGAGCCTGTACTTTATAATGCTCCATAAGTTTTCTATGGGGCTGAGGTCAGGAGATTGGGGCGGTCATGTCATAACACTCACCTGCTTCTCATCAAAGTATTCCTTCATCAATTTTGATTTGTGACAGGGAGCATTATCCTGCATAAAAATGAGCTTGGTGGGATCGAATTGCACCCTTTCAGCAGAAGGGAACAGACAAGACTCTAAAATTCTCTTGTACTGCTCGCTCCTGAGAGTCTTTTCAATAGGTTTTAAGAAACCAGTTCCATGAAAAGAAAAGCATCCCCAGAACATTATACTGAATGGATGCTTGACAGTACTTTCTGCTAAATTCAAAGAGCTTTCAAAGCTTCTTCTTCGGATTTTAGATCGCTCCTCCTTTGAATTTAGCTCAACTTTCGTTTCATCGGAGAAGAGAACATTTAGTAAAAAAAATCAGGTGAGTCACTTTTTGAATTAAGTCTCAATTTTTTTCAGTTTTAGTGATGAGATTGACTCAGACTCCTTATCATTAGATATCACTCTTTTTGAGAGAATGTGACCAGGCTTGACAGCCCAAGGAGTTAGGTAGAAGGAGGAGGTAGTGAGATGCCACTTGTGACTATAAGATCCTGAAGTCTCTTTGAAGTTTGGGTTGAGTGAAGTGGTATGTGCATGTATCTGCTTAACCTGAATTAATCGAGAAATTCCAATGACAACTTGATCTAAAAATACTGAATGAATGTTTGTTTCTTTCACAACATTTGATTTTTTTACTGTGTTAGCATTGCTGTTTTTATTTTAAAAATGTTAGCTGTGTGCAAATGGTCCAAGTGCACTTTTTTTAAAAAATAGAGATTAAATAGCTGAAATTTGTTTTTAACAGGAAACTTTTGCATGCATAACATAAAAATAAAATAACTGTATATACATACATATATTAAAATTGGTTGTCCCTATTTAAGGGGGAACACATTTTAGATCCCTACCAAGAGATAAATTTTCTTTATAAAAACCTTTGACTGCTCAGGCTGGCAGATGTCAATTACACCATTTAAAAATACAAGGATGTCTAATAAAAATATATGTAACCACTAAAATATCATATTTATAAGAATAAGAAATAATCTTGCATTAAAAACTATTCATTAATTCCTGATTATATATATATATATATATATATATATATATATATATATATATATACATATATATATATATATATCCTTACATCGGTGTCATGCATGATGCATGCTTGGACAAGCATGTCTATTTTCAATTCCTACAAGAGGCTGCTATTACTTTGTGTGGTAGACTGGTTGTCAACCAAGGTTATAGGACCCAGTCTGTTATGTTATTTAAGCCATAGCTGGAGGGAGAAGAGATGAATTCATAACTTTCCAAAGGCTCTTTGTGTGTCAATTAATGTTATAAACTCAAATGGAATTCGAAATTGGCTCTCTGATTTCTCATTCTGAGCCATTATCTATTACATAACCTACACATCTAAGCTTACAACACCTGGTATTCCTGAGCAGTTATTCATCAAGGTACTGACCAAGTTCAATGTTATAATGTTCGTATAGCCTGTAGTTCTGGTTAATAATAATCCAAAGAAAACATTGGAATAAAATATTAGTGAAGAAACTGTTTAATCACATGGATTAATAATATAATGATAGCAATTAATGTAGTTAGCATGATAATGCATAATACACACTTTGCAACTCCTTTCCTATGAGCCGATGTTCTTCTCATAGGGAATGGAAGAGTCTATGTTCAACAATTTAGTGTCGTGTAGGTCGGCCATCTTTCTACACAATACCTCCTTTTTAAGACATGCATTTTCTTTTGAATACGTATTTTCTTCTTTTGGGTTCCACTTCCTACACTTCTTTTGGATATCTTTTTCTTTTAATAACAGTGTTTTTGAGTAGTTATAATTGGAGCTGGCAAGTCAAAAGTATCATACAGCACTTCCATCTCTTTGTTGGGTTTTTATTTAGCATATCTTGGTGTTAATTGGTTTAAATGCCTTTTATATTGCCAATTTCAAATTTGTATCATATACATCATCCTGCCAATGTAATTTATTATTTCACCATCTTTCCAACTTTCCTTTCCTGCTTTGTAAATCCTGAAGGAAACCTTATCTCCAGATTTTATCTTTAATTTCATACTATGCAAAGTTTAGTAATTTGTTAAACACTGTTTTAATTTTCCTGGCAAATATTAGTTCCATTGGTAGCATCTTTGATGCAGTATTAAGATTAGGAGTCAAACTATAAATTCTTAAAATCTGTTGGAGCATTACTTCTGTCTCCTCCCCATCTGATTTCTTTAACACACTCTTAAATATACCAACAAAACATTTAATCTGACCATTTGATCTTAAGTGGTATGGTGCCATTGTTATATGTTCAACTGCATAGTATTTGCAAAAATTTTGTAAGTTACTCAAAATAAATTGTGTGCCATTATCAGATACTATAGTATCTGGAACTCTCAATCTTGAAAACAGTTCATGTAGAAAATATAAAGTAACAGTGGAAGTAGGTCTTCTACATTTAAATATTTCAGGCTATTTTTAAAAAACTGTCAATGACAATCAAGTAATATGTACCAGTCAAAGGTCCTGCAACCTAGTTTGAAGTTTATCAATATTAGGCCAGGTTTGATAATTTACAGGTGGTAATTTTGCCGCTAGAGCACAACTAAATTTTGAATATTCTGATCCATTTTAGGCCAATATATGTAACTTCTCATAAGGGACTTCATTCTTGACATTCCAGAATGTCCAACATGAAACTGTTTTAAAACTTTTTTGTGTAAGGAAGCAGCAATTATTACTCTTTCAGTGTACATCAGTACTTCATCACAGATGGTAAGACTTATTATTTTCAGTAACATCTGGCTTATTTTTTCTTTCTTTCTATCACACTTTTACATCATTCATCATTTTCAAAATGCAGTCATCATTCTTAGATTGTATTTTAATTTTGTCTAAAGTCACAGTTGTTTTGTTATTATTAATTACTTTATACCCATTATATTTTATTTTACTTTAATATTCTTTTGGCATAATGACAATTTTAAAGTGAAAATATGTGACGTGAAATAAATAAATAAAAAAAATCAATGTTCCCTTATTGTGTTACACAAAACACTTTTTATCTCCTTTTCAGGCATTAAAGAAGCAATCACTGTCTCCTCAAAAGGGTCTTTAAATTTTGGGATCAGTCTGAGCAAACCATCTACATGTGCCAATTTCTTTCATGGTAAATACTCCATCCTAAAATCATAGTTTAGTAAAATCATTCGCCAACATTGCAACTTGTTAGCAGTATGTGTCAGAATATCTCTTTTAGAAATAAAAATAGTCAGTAATGGTCAGTGATCTGTTTACAGAATAAATTTCCTGCAGTTTATCATTTTGTGAAATTCTTTCACTGAAAAAATAATAGCTAGTGCTTCTTTTTCAATTTGACTATAATTTTTTCAGCCACTATTAGCGTTCTGGATGCATGGGCAACCATTTTTATTTTACCATCCTTGAATTTATGACAACTGCTCCAATGCCATAATCACTAGCATCTAAAATTCTACAATTATTTCTAAATCAGGATTGAAATGTATCAACAATAATTCAAACGTTAACATGTTCTTTATGTCTACAAAAGATTTTTGATATTTATTGGACCAATTCCATACTGCACCTTTTTCAGTAATTTATTTAAAGGCACTCTCAATTTATACATATTTAGCACATAAAGATTGTAATAGGTAATAGCTTGTGATCCCTAAAAATGATTGTAAAGTAGTAATGTTTATCAGGCAGGCATATTTCTAATCGCACTCAGCCTTGATAGGTCTGGTCTATGTCCATTTGCATCAATCATTTGTTCCAAATATTTTATATTGCTCCTAAAAAAATAGTCATTTCTCCTCACTGAGTTTGAGCCCATACTCCTCTATTATCTGGAACACTTGTTGTATATGTTTTGAATGTTATCATCTAGTTTTGTTTTCTATGAGAATATCATCAAAATATGCAACGGCAA
>OZ038483.1:73576732-73746732 GCA_964036315.1 Acanthosepion esculentum
TTAAAGAAAATAGTACTGACTCTTGAAGACAATTGAATGCAATACATACTTCAGGAAGGCCACAAAATGTATTGGCTAAAATGTTTTGTTGAAAGCAATAGAATCAAAGACAATAGTAAAAAAAAAAAAAAAATAAGTAATATTGAAAATATTTAAACTCAGATGATACAAGAAAGTAAAAACATTAATCAGACAAAACATGTTACAAGTAATAATTATAAAGGCAATAGTCCCAAATATAAAATACATTTCAGAACTTCAGAAAAACTATTGGCTCAATTAGCTACTCAGTAAAGTGTGTTGTCAGCATCCTTCTGTAGAACCACATTTCTGTCATCTCAAGCCTGTTCCTTATCTGTGATGAGATTGTCCATCATTTACTGTCATATAGGTTGACCAATGTTACCTAAGAGTTTAACACTAACTTTTAAGGAAAATAGAAAAAAACAGGACATTTATATTTCAAAACAGAAAGAGACAGTTGAAATTTCGATGACACAATGAGGAATGAGGGCTTGGAGAGTTTGATACACACTGGACATACTGATGGAAAGAGGGAAGGAGGAAAGCAGCAAGTTACCTATCTAACAAGTTTGTCTAAATGGATGACAGAAGAATGACAGACAAAGATGGTAACACAAAACTTGCTATGAGCTGAAAGCATATAAAGTTGTTGAGAGCCATGATCACCCACGTCCTGAAGGGACATGGCATATAGAAGAAGAACATACAATGGGTTACTGAAAAGTTCTTGGTTCAACTAAGACGCTCTTCTTAAAAATCAAAATCTGATGTTTGATCAGATGTTTGGAATTAGTTCAGGCTGAGAATTTTTCAGTGCTTTCATCCTTCTTGTTCATCCTTTAGAAAATGGTTGATCATGGCTTTCCACAACTTCCTATCTTTTGTAGCTCTAAGTAATATTTGTCTTCTTACTATTCTTCCCAGTCCCTTTTCTGCCATTCATTTGCACAAGGTCAGTTACTTGATGTTGCCCTATGTATCTTTTGCCATCAGTATGCCCCTTGAGTGTCAAATTCTCCAAACTCTCTTTCCTTATTATGTGTCCTAAAAAATTAAACTCTTTCTGATATAAGTATATGTACCCTTTTTGTTCTTTGCTGCTTACATGTTCCGTCTATGATATTCTCAGCATCATTCTATTGAACAACATCTGTATTACGCCCCCCCCCCTCTTCAAATGTATTGATATTACATAGCAGTTCACCATTCTTTTCTATGTTTCTAATGAAATATTTCTGTTTTTTAATACTTGATTGAGGTTTGGAAGGCATCTTTCACTGTTCTGATGTACCTTAAAGACTGTGTCATATTTTCCATTGTCTGTTATATCATTTAGCTACATCCAGTAAGAACTTAACTCAATAATACTTGCAATGATTTATCTATAATACTTGCTTGCTAACCATTGCTCTAGGGCAAGTACTCAAATCAGCTAGCTCAGACTGAAAGAGTTCTGCTTTCTAAACAAAGGGAGAACTAATTTTCTTTTTTGTCTTTATTGGTGGCTTTGATAAAAATAAACTGAGAATAAGACTCTTAAAAAAATACCTTTGAACTGACAATGTGTCATATTATTAATAGGAAAAAATAACATGAAACAAAAGGATGAACATGTGACATATCCTGCATGACTCAGTGTTGCTGTTGAGACCTGACTTAAGCAACATTTCAGTAAGATTTTATGAATTTTTGTCATTGCAGTACATCAAAGCCCCAAAGTAAAAGCATATTCTATTAAACAAGATATAATGGTATTTGTATTGATTTATCTAACATTGCTTGAACAGTAAAATAAGATACCAATTCTTGGAACAAAGTTTCCATTGATTGGATTGCCCTTCTGTTCTCTCAAACTAGCAAAGATCATAACAGACAAGCAAGGTCGTTTGACACATCAGATTTTTCAGTGAATATCTTCAACATTTTTATTTTTAGAACAGTCTTAGGTAAAGTGTTCTCTGAAATTCAAGTTATTGTCAGAAATTTTGGGATAAAGTATTTTCATTATTCCACATATTTTGTTTTCTAGTATCTTTGCATTTGTTTAATTTTATTATAATGTTTCAACTGCTGTAGTCTTTGGCCTTCTTCAAACATACATCACATCCAATGAGCTTTAGAAGTTGATTAGTATATTATTACCTGTTATTTTTTCAATAAGAACATTGGTTAACAAGACCAAATGACCAAGAAGATGAAACAGATAAAGAAAAAGGAGATGGTACCAAGCATATGTATTATATAAATATTTTTTAATTATTTCACACCCAAGCAAGAGGCTAATGCCATTAAGATACCAGGGATTACTTGGAATGAAAGAATGAGAAGCTATTAGAGAGGAAAAAGAACAATAAAAGGATAGATTCAGGAAGACAGAAGATGGCGATTGACGCATTTAACTTTTTGAAGATTATAGATGGCAGGGAAACAAGAAAGTTCCACAGGGGAGAAGTGTGAGAAAAGGAACTATAAGAATAGAATTTACGCTTATGTCTAGCTATTTCAATAGTAGATTGAAAAGACCTAGTTGCCAATCTAGTAGTACACTTAAATTCATGTAGTTGAGATAGCAAGGAGGAGAGCTCATTAGAACAATTGTGATGAAGAAAAATATTTATAAAAAAGACAAAATGAAGCTATCAGAAATTTTTACTAAGTGGAATAATAGAGTTGTTTTGATTTTTATTGAAAGATTGATATCAACTATCTTATATAAATCTCTATCTTCATTTAAATATTTTTTGTGTATGTATGTATGTTGTATGTGTACTCATGTATATATATATATATATATATATATATATATATATATATATATATGGGAAAATGATAAATAAATTTTTATATATCAAGAACAATTTATTTTAGGGGAAAAGATTTGACAAAGTGTACAATGAAGTCCTAAATGATGAAATAAATCACAAGAAAACCTTTACTACTTTGTCACTTTTTTCCATAATACAAGGTAACCAAAAAAGTCTGTCCGTTTTTTGATTAGTCATTGAATGAAGTTGAAATATATATGAAATGCGTGTAGTAATTGTTTTCAAATTTGGACAGCCGGAAGTAGAAACATCAGACGTTATAAAAAACACACGCACACCATGCCCGGCCATTCGTTATAAGCTGGACAGCTATGAGAAGGATGGAAGTGTCTAGAGATCTCGTTCGGGGCTGTTTCCTTTATGACTTTAAAGTGAGCTTATCAGCAGCTGCATCAAGTCGCCACATATGTAAAGCGTTTGGGGATAGTGCTGTGGATGAATGTACTGCAAGGTGTTGGTTTTGAAAATTCAAGTCAGGAGATTTGTCTCTCCATGATGAACCTCGCAGTGGACAACTACAGGTCTTGAATGATGGAGTCCTGAAGGCGGCCATTGAAGAGGACAGTAGTCTAACGTGTGGTGAACTTGTATGACAGTTCAACGTTTCTGATGAAAAAGTTAGACTTCACCTGCACAGCTTAGGTAAGACGTACAAACTGGGCAAGTGAGTTCTGCAAATGCTGTTGGAGGTCCACAAGGGACAATGAGTAGCAGCCTGCATATCGCTGCTTTCTCGCCATCGTACCGCATCCTTATTCAATCGAGTGCTTACCAGTGATGAAAAGTGGGTTCTGTATGAAACTCCCAAGTGTTCCAGACATTGGTTGTCTCCTCAGGATGCTGTTCCTCACACCACAAGACCGCCTATGCACCCACGCAAGATTATGCTTTTTGTCTGTTGGACAGGTCATCAAGTAGTTCATTATGAACTGCTACCAATGGGCCAAACGGTCACTGGAGACCTATACTCACAGGAATTGAAATGTATACAACAGGCATTGCGCCAGAAGGGGCCAGCATTGGTGAATCGCAAAGGTGACAATGCCAGGCCACATGTCACGCGAGTGGTCAGGGATACCATACAGCAACTTGGGTGGGAGACTTTGTGCCATCCACCTTATTCACCTGACCTTGCGCCATTCGATTACCACCTCTTCCACTCCCTGGATAATCATCTTCGTGGGAAATCCTTCACCAATGAAGCAGACTTGTGCAAAACCCTCATGGACTTCTTTGCGTCAAAACCCCCCGAGTTCTACCACAAGGGCATTGAACAGCTGGAGACACATTGGTAGAAGCTGCTGGATGCCGATGGCGATTACTTTGAAGACTAATTATAAGTTACACATACTGTGAAGCGTATTCTTTTTTTCCTTTAAAAACGGACAGAACTTTTTTGGTTACCTTGTATATATATGTGTGTGTGTGTTTTCATATCCAGCCACACCTTATCTATTCATTTACATTTACAAAAGGCTATTTCCTTGTTTCCTGACAAGGAAGAAACACACCTGTTCATGCCTTTTAGGCTGAACCAGATATTAATCTATTTTCAGGTGTGACCAATGCAGCAAAAATATATGTTCAGTTGTACAACTCTTATCTGCAGAGAATATGTTCCCAGAATGGCTTAAGTGAACTTTGAAGTCAACACCCAGCTGCAACAGTCTGTTTCATGCTTATACACCATATAGCCTGATGATTGCATATAAGCATGTACCAGACTCTTACCACTGGGTGTTGTCTTCGATGCCTACTTTTATATTTACTTACACTCTATCCCTACTATTGAGCGCTTTAACATATAAATATAGAATACCTTAAAATATTTTATCATATATATATGATAGTTTTTCCTATACATATATACCTATAATAAAGTTTAATTTATAAATTAGGCACATTAACAGATTAACAGTAATAACTAATAAAATAAAATTATAACAATCTAAGTAATAAAATCTATGTGACAAAAGGTTTGTTCTTAGATGCCAGCAATCTTTGCATTTTTTCTCCTTAGTAGAGCCTTTCACCTTTTTACTTAAAGAAAATACTTCATTGCTTTTCTTTGGTATATGCATATTTTGTCACCATCACTACTCTTGTATAATAGGAACCATTGTTAAGTAAATCTTTTCAATGGTTTATTTCTGGATTGATGATTTATATTTTTATGGCATTTGCAGGTTATTTAAAGCCAGAAAATATTTTTAGATTGTAAAAGATTTGTGGGGGATAATAATGATTAAATGATATAAGTGCTACTAATTAACCCATAGCCAGAAGAAGAAGAAGAAGAAGTGAATTTATATCTTTCCCAAGGGTATTTTTGCATAAGTGAATATAATGAGCCCAACAGGAATTGGAACTCAGTTCTCAAATATCCAATTCTGAGCCGTTAGCAATTACAACCCCAACACATCCAATTTTACAGCATCTGGTATTCCCAAGCAGTCATCCATCTACATATTGACCAAGCTTGATGTTGCTTAACTTCAGTGATCATACGAGGACCGGTGTTTCAATGTGATATAGCCGCAAACTGTTTATTTCTGCAGTTGACCGTGGGAAAGCAAAAGGGTGGAAAAGAGGGGACCATGAGTATAAATGCATATTTACATACATTTTTATCTATGATAAAAAATCATTTACATTTTGCTCAGCTTTACGAGCATCTGTCGGTGTTATTATAATTGTGTTGATATTTTACCTGCAATTTCCTCCCAGCACCAAACACATATATCACTGCAAGCAATCCAAGAAAAAATAAAACTCACATAGCTGGAGTGATATGACATAATTCATTATTACACAATTTTATTATCTTTGTGAGAAACCAGTTTTACTTCTTGTTTCTCAAAGGATGTGCAGAACTTTAAAAAAATAATAATGCGCATTAAAAAGACAGGACAAAAGGAAAAGAAAACAACACAAAAAGAAAAAAGAAATTGATTTTTAATTATCAATTTGAATTTTTTTTAAGTTATAAGAGAGAGAAAACAAAAGAAAAAAAAATCAAAGCCTGAAGCTAACATTCAACAAAAAAGTCATGAAATAAAAAAAGTGATAAAAATATCAAATTATGCATGAAAACCACAGATGAAAAACAAGAAACATGGACTCAGCAGAGGAAGGTAGGAGAATGCAAGTGATCAACAGATCTAAGGTATGGGGATGAAGGAGACTGTAATACTAGGAAGGGTAAAATGAAAAATTGGGAATATTTTTCTTCTAGTATAAAATTTGACAGGTCTGATGTTGTTGAATGCTACAGTAACATTCAGAAAATATCAGCTGTTGTTTTCTGAGTCATCATGGGGTTAATATACTGACCAGACCTTATTAAACTTGAAATGACAAGGTAAGATCATGTGTTAAAATATGATTTAGTCATGGCCATTCTATTTGGCTTGTTAAGTTTTAAATTGGATGTAGGGGAAATAATAACTTATTATTATTTTGTTCTTTTACTTTGCTGTGTCATTTAAAAAACAAAAAGAAAACAAAAAACGACCATTTATTTGTTAGTCACTGTTTACTTGTTGCTTGTCTGAACAGAATTTTGCACATAATGATGAAGACTTGGTAGATTTCCAGAAAGTTACCTCAGAAGCCTGAGCAGAGCATGAAACTGATTACTAACATTATTAGATCCAAGGTCTACAGATTCATTAACTATTACTCTAAATAAACAAATGAAATATTCTAATTTCAATATAAAAATTAATCAGCCATACAGAAGTCAGTTTCAATAAAATGTGCAAAAGAAAGCTAAACCCTATATTATTACAAGTACTTTATTATTGGTCAATCCCTGATTGTTAACATTAGTAGAAATGAGTGGCCTACACTGGAGATGAAGTGTCAGCAAGTCTCTTTAAATACTCCAGTACTCTTCAATTTCTTTTTTTTCTGGATGATTATAATTCTTCCCTTAGTTTCCAGTTCTTCTCATCATTTTCCCAGACTCTTCAGGACCATTCCCAACAATAAAACAATAGCTGGCATGACTGTAATCTACATGTTCCACATATTTGTTATTTCTCTCTAGCAAGGTCAAGGTACTTATGCATTTTTCCATTTTCTTTCAGATCTAAGTTTGCTGCAAGGAAAGTTGATTCACTGTCATGCAAGAAAATTTTCTCACCAGAATCTATCTTGTACCTTTATAAGTCTACTATTCATCTGTGCATTGAATATTGTTGCCACATCTGGTCTGGTGTTTCTGATCTGTTTTTAGAGATTCTTGAAAAATTCCAAAGAAAAATTTGTAATGTTATTGGCCCTGATCTGATATCTCAGTTTCAATTACTTTCCCACCATTGTAATGTAGCTTCTTTGTGTCTATTCTATAAATATTTTCATGGTAATTCTTCTGTTGAGTTTTTTTCTTTTTAGGCGCTTCAACTGCATAGTACTAGATTGGCAGCTAGGTTTCATCACTTTACTGTTGAAATTGCTAGAAGTAACCAGAAGTTTTATTCTCATAGTTTCTCTTTTACACTTTTCACTCGTGGAACTCTCTTTTGGTTTCTTGTTTTCCTGTCTTATGTAGTCAGTTCTTATGGAATTGTTTTGGGCTCTTATCTTAAGAGCAACCCCAAAAAATTCTTCTGAAATTATTCTCTCCTTTTATTCACTTTCACTTATTTTTATTCCTGTTTAATTTTTTTCCTTTTCCTTTCTCCAATATTCACACTTTTTCATTCCATTTTCCAGTTTTCAATTTTACACTTTCTTTCTTTTTTCTATACTATTTTTTTCTTTTTCCCTCTTTCATTTCTGACATTTTTCTTTGTTTCTCTTTTTTCTTTGTTTTCTTTCTTTCAATTGCACTCTTTTTTATCCTTTTTTGTCTCTTATAGTTTCCTCTACATAACCATGTCCATGTTGATTTATCTGCCACTTCATCGATTTGACTTCTGAAGTGTCCTTATAATTGTTTTTCTGTCTATTTTTGAATTATTGTCTTTGTTCCCTAGGTTTCTCTTCCTTCTTCTGTCTGTTATAGTGCAGTTTTTTGGCTGCTGTTAATAATCTTTTCTTGCACTGTCTTGTGTTTTTTCTGAGTCCCCTGATCAATGTAATGTTTTCTCCTGCACTTCTCACTTCTAGCTTTTTGCTTTCCTGTCAACTACGATTTTCAAAAATTTAAATGTAATGTCAGTCATCATCTTCTGTTTCCTTGAATCCTGTTCTTTTATTGTCCTATCTGATTTTATTACCTTGCTTAGGGAGATAGAATTAAAATAAGAGTTATCCATCAGAATGCTCCCATGTGTCATCATATAGATTTCAATTGTGCGTATATTAGGAGTAACAAGTTGCTGTTCCATGTGTGCTCATAGTTTCCATCTAACTTGGACTAATTATGTTTCATCTATTGTTCAGTGTGAAGGATATTTTTGCATGTCACCATTGCACTTCAAGGCCTCAAATCTGGTCTGTTTGTTTCTGCTGTTGACCACATCCAACATCCTGTTGCCGATGACTTCACTATAAGCCTAACAGGGATGTCCTTTCTGTTTCTTTCACTCTCATTAATCCCTCACATTTTAGTGGCTTTTATCACGGTGAAATTTACATTAATTGTTTATATGTGAACACACACACACACTAATGATGCGCCAACACACAACCTTTAAATTCTATACATGTCAGATAGTGGATTTTGTTGTTATGGTGAACCACTCAGTAGATCTGAAAGCAAATGAAAACATGGATAAATGTCTTGCTCTTGCTAGAAAGCTGATGAAATTGTGGAACATGAAGGAGAGAGTTGTTCTAGTTGCTAACAGTGTGTTGGGAACACTGCAAAAAAGTTTGGAAAAAAGAATAGAAATTAAAGGAACCATCCAGATGACAGTATAACGGGAAACAGTCAGAATACTAAGTATACAGATGTATTGAAGAGGCTTGCTGTTATATGATTTCTGATGTGGGTCACTACTGGGATGAACACTCAATGAGTGTATCATAGCACCATCACCACCATTAATAGAAATAATAATGAATTTCTTTCTCTTTGCTTTACATTTGCTTTTGATTCTGTTCTCTGATTTCCCACGTCCTTCCTTTTCCTTTTTCTATTTTCTTTCAATTTTAGTATAAAATGTTTTTCTGTATTTTATTTTCAATCTTTCATTAGTGCGTTACTTTCATTCTCTTCAAAAATCATTTCCTCTTTTTATTTGTTTTCACATGTTTTTATTCCTGTTTCATTTTCTTTCTTTTCTATTCTTCGATTTTCAAGCTTTTTCATTTTCTTCTTGTTTTTCTATATTCTGTGTCCATTCAGAACATGGGCGATCATGGCTCTTCACAACTTCCTGTCCTTTGTAGTCCTTAGTAAAGTTTGTCTTTTTACTATCTCTTCTAATCCCCATTCTGCCAACTATTTATACAAGCATTTGAGATTGGTTATACAATGCTTTCCTCTGTCCTTCTTGCCTGCAATAAGTCCTGTCAGTGTCAAATTTTATAAGCTTTTTTTCCTCTCTATGTGCCTTAGACATGTCAATATTCTCTTTCTAATATTAAGTATAAGTGTCCTTTTTGTTTCTATTTTTTTTTAAACTTTGTTGTTGCTCATATATTCAGTCCATGTTATTCTCAACATCCTTCTGTAGAACCACATTTCTGTTGCCTCAAGTCTGTTCTTCATCTGTGATGAAATAGTTCAGCATTCACTGCTATATAGAAGTACTGATATTACATGAAAGTTCAGCACCCATATAGTCTGTCTTCGTACAGTTAATGGTTAGTCCTTTCTTCTCACTTTCCTTTACTACCTTCTGTAAGAGTTCCTATAGTTTCCTTTCTGTGCCTGTTAATTTTTTCCATTTTCCAATTTCACACTCCTTTCTTCTTTCCATTTTTTCTTTGTTTTCTCTCTTTTTTATTCCTTTATATTTCTTTCCACTCTTAATATCAACCTATTTCATTTTTTTTCTTCTCCCCCTTTCAATGCCAACACTTTTCTTTATTTTCTACTCCCTTTCTTTTCATTCATTTTTCATTTCAGCTTCACTCTCCATCTTTTTTTCTTTACATGTTTTTTTACTTTCATAAAACTATTTTCATTTATTTGATTTTTGATTTTCTTGTTTCCTTTTTATAAACCTTATCACACATTTTTTAACTTTTAACAATTAAAGTTGAAAGCTACAGATATGTTATAAGCATATCACAACACAAAGTCTTGTGAATAAAGCCTTACAAAACGAACAGTCTGTCAATGTATTTTACTGTTTTCAGAAACAAGAACAGCTTACACAAGGCTTACAAACAATATAAACTGCTTAGGCAAATGCTGAGTTTTTATCTCATAAAAAACATTTTTAGAGAAAATGCAAAAAAATAAAAAAATACATTTTTTATATAAAAAAAAAACATGTCAGAGTTTCAGATTTTGTCTCTGGAAAGAAAATGGTGACTAGCACTGTGTATGTATTTTTATTATTTAATTTTAACCTCTGACCATAGATGTGATCTCACCTGCCAACAATATACAACAGTAACAGGAAATTCTATTAAATTAATTTAGCCCCTATAAATGAAGTTAGCTTTTTTTTGAAAGATGTTATACAGAGATCCTTCCTCAAATGGAGAGACATTCTTTAATGTGACAGAATTATTATTGGCTAATTAAAGATTATATTGTTTAATAGCTATGTTTTGAGAGTTAACAGTGCATCCAAGTTGACACTAAAACTTTTCCTTCTCTCAGAGAAAAGGAGTTAGAATAAAAAAAGAGAAAAACAAAAGTGGAAGAAAAGGAATAGAAAAGGAAAAAAGAGGAAAAAAGCAAAGATATAAAAGAATAAGGAAAAAGAGAAGAAAAAGAAGTACCCAAGAAGAGTTGAAAGGGAGAAAAAAAGAAAAATCAATGAGAGGAGGAAGAAAGGAAGAATTATAGGAAGGAGATTATAAGAGAAGAAAAATAAGGAAAAAGGAAATAAGAGGGAGGAGGAAATGGAAAAGAAGAAGGAAACAAGAGTAGAAGGGAAAGATAAGGACATAAGAGGAAAGGAGATAAGAAAGAGATGAAGGATATAAAAACAGCAGAAAAACTGAACAAAGAAACAAAGGAAATCTGGAAATGAAGAATTTATATTAATATGACTATTATACTTTTTTAACCTATGATCAGTGTGTAGTATCTGCCCATCCAGCATCAGTTATGCTTCTTGACTAAGAAACCAACATAGTAATATTAAGTGGGATGGAATTGGAAAAAGTGTGGGAGAGAAGGAAGAGGGAAAGCTGGTATAAAATATGAAAAGTAGGGAGTAAGAAAGCGTGAGAAAAAAGAAAAAAAAACAGGTAATTTTTTTAATCATTTCACCCTAAATAAAGCAGAACTGCAACTAGTATGCAGGGGGTTACAGGGAGTGAAAGAGAAAACCGAGAATAAGGAGGATTGAGGAAAGGACAGATGAACAGGATTCAAGAAAACAGAAGATGGTGATTGATGTTGCATTTAACTTTTTGAAGATTGTAGTTATCAAGAAAGCAAGTAAACAAAAGGGAGCTCCACAGGTGGGAAAAGTGAGGTTGTATTTAGCTGTTTCAGCAACAAAAGGGTGGGACCTAGATGCCAATCTAGTAACACACTTAAATTTATTCGGAATATCAGGGAAAAAAGCTTGTTATAGTAGTTGCCATGAAAATATTTGTAGAAAAGACAGAAGGAAGCTACATCACATTGGTGAGAAAGTGACTGAAGTCAAGATGCCTGGTCAGGATCGATAAGAAAAAATACATATATATATATATATATATATATATTATATATAAATATTGACAAGTAATGAAGATGAAGATACACAATGTCAGATTTTATTATATAAATTAAAATTGGTTTCAACCAACTGATGTTGGTAAATGTTTCAAGCCAATATACCATGTAAATTTGGTCTTATATCTGTTTTTATTAGAAGTATTAACAATAACTTATTTGGTGGTATTATGCAACTCAAGGATTTGTTCATAATATTGTAAATAAACAGATATAATATGATAATTATTGGTATTTTTAACTTCAGATATATAAAAAATTGGCATAAGAAATATATAACCAAAAAAGAGAAACAAGATATTGTAAGATATTGAGTGATATGATCACAACACTGGAAATTGCAAAATAAAGTTGAACAGAAATCCAAGTACAATAAAAAATAGAAACAGACATCATTGAAAAGATCAGAACATGAAACAAATTAGCTTTAAGAAAGTCATGAAAAAATATGAGAAAAGATCAAAAGCATAAGCAAAAGAAGTGGATTGACCACCATGAAACTATTTTAAGAAGCTGGTATTGCAAAAGTAAACACAACGGAAAAAAGCAGAATATCAAGAATATTGGTGAAAACATGACAGCAAGCAAACAATCACCTTCAAATAAGCATAAAAATAACATAAGAATTATGAGAAAACTGATTCCTCAATAGTAATTTTAAGTAATAAATGTAAATCTATATTGGATAGACCTAATAGCAAGGCAAGAAGTTGGGTCCAAAATAATTCAGAAGACAACAGGTAGGAAGGTGAAGTAATGTTTTTGGCTAGTATTCTGGGTAAAAAATTATAGTCCCTTCAAAGCTGGTGATGGCATCAAAATAAATGCACAGAATTAATCTAAATTCTAGAACAAAATGTTTTTGAGTGATACAAATCACAGCTAACATGCATTAAGCTCTTATCTATCTGTTTATATTTCTGAGATGAGGTATATTTACATTATTTACATTGTTCAGACTGTTGTTCTCATCTTTATTGCCATATTCACAATGTCTCAGCCATTATATGTTCCGGACTTCTTTAGGTAATATACACTGGAATTTTGAGTTGACCCCTTTATTACTGGGATAGATTGTTCTAGTTCCACATACCATGCCTTTTCTGGATATCTCAGTTTCAGTTAATTCCCTTTAGTAACTCAACTCTCCAAGTTTTTGTTCACCTCTGCTGTGGCCAGGTTTTGAACTCACAACTTTTTGGGTCAAGTCACTGGATTACTTCAACAAATGCTTTTATCCACTGGGCCATGTGTTCTTGGGGACTAAATAAAGGGTTTGGTTCCAAATTCCAGCATATATAATCTGGAGAAGGCTGGAGTGTACAACAGCTGAAAAGTTGTGAATATGACAATAAAGATGAGGACAACAATGTAAATACAGTAAAAAGCTATTATCTACCTTGTTAAAAATAAAGTCTAAAAACACCCCAGCCTTTCTAGATATTAATCTAGTAGAAAATTTGTAGGACATCACTAAAATAGATGCATATGAAAATAGAAAATATTATTCAAGCAAAGAAAATCTCTTAGAAGCAATAAAAACTTCTGCAAGTAATGCTAAAGTTGAAATATTTGAAACATTACCAAAATCAATGTTGGAAAAACTGATGCATTATAGAATGTCAAGGAGCCTATATTAACTTGTAAAAACAAAGTAATAATTCATTCAGGTATGAGATATTGAATTAATTAAATTTATCTGTCTATATTTCTGAGATGAGGTATTATGTACATTATTTACATTATTCAGACTATTGTCCTCATCTTTGTCGCCATATTTATTACAACATTTCGGCCGTTGTACGCTCAGGCCTTCTTCAGGGGGTTGGAATGTCGAACTGAACCCTTTATTTCACTCACTGGGGTAGACTGTTCTAGTTCCACGTGCCATGTTTAATGGATGTCAGTTATCAGTTATCTCCTGTTAATTTTTCCCTCTGAAAGTTCTTCACAGAGGGCGGTGATCTCCCTTCTCTCTCCATATATGGTTAGCCATGCCTGGTTTTTCCACTTCCCCTCATGTTACAGCTTTCTGGTGTTCTTGAAGCCTCACCTTAAGGGGGTGGCCTGTCTCTCCTTTATATTTTTTTCTGAGTGTTGTTGTCCTCCTCCTCCTTTTGTACCCGCCTATCCCAGTTTTGGGGGGCTGCTGCCATGTACCCAGGGTGGTTGTTACGTTGTAGGGTACTACTTATACTGACCAATTCTTTATCTAATGTCTCTGGGTCACCACTTATGACTTTTGCTCGATGTTGTAAGCAGCAGATGATCCCTTTCTTTACACTGTATGGATGGTGGGAGTTGAAACTGAGGTACTGTCCAGTGAATGTTGGCTTACGGTATACGGATGTCTTGAACCCATGCTCTGTTCAAGATATTAGAACATCCAGGATGTGGGATTGGGTTGAGATCATAGACAAGGAATACCATTGGAAAATTCGTAAACTTAAGGAATCAGCACATATGCTAGGCTACAAAAATCTCCTGAGCCGACCAAGCATAGAAATGAATACAATATGGGAACCAGTAATAAGGAGTGCCAGAGAAAAGTGATAACAACAACAAAGTTGCAATATGAGTTCTGGTAAAAACTGCAATGATAACAGCAAAAACTGCAATATGAGCACTGGTAAAAATGGTTGCTGAAGACATTAGGTTTATAATATCCAGAAATGGCACAGTGGATAAAGGCATTGGTTAGATCCAGTGACAGGAGCCAAAGAGTGTGAGTTCAATACCTGGTTAAGGCAGTAGAGAACTTTCAGAGGGAAAAATTAACAGGAGATAACTGATAACTGACATCCATTAAACATGGCACGTGGAACTAGAACAGTCTACCCCAGTGAGCGAAATAAAGGGTTCAGTTCAACATTCCAACCACCTGAAGAAAGCCAGAACGTACAACGGCTGTAACGTTGTAATAAATATGGCGATAAAGATGAGGGCAATAGTCCGAATAATGTAAATAATTAAATTTATGTTTCCATGACATATCTCTTGGATTTATTTATAAATAAAAAATTATATTGCACTTAGTCTGTTTGCATAAACTACCTGATACTCCAAAAACAAGTTACTATCAATATTTTTAATATAGATAGTATTACAAAATTAATATAAATATTATTACAAACTGAAACTCACATCAAATTAGTGACATTCCATCATCACCAAATGAACTCTTCTGGATTTTTCACCTATCACAATAAAGGGTTTTCTCTTAGAATAGCTCTAAGGGTTTTGCACACTGGTCTTCTATGTAAGCTACAGGGCTATGGTATTACTGGATGACCATTTGATTTAATCCAATCATTCCTATGGCATCATGAAATCAAGGCCATTTTGAATGTGCTCGCTTCCAGATTCTTTCACACAAACATGAATGTCCCCCAAGGCTCTATCCTGAGTCTTATGCTCTTTCAGATCTTCATCAATGATGTTATTACTTCCAACACTACCATTTATTCCTGTTTCAATAGCAAGTCTGTCAGAGCTGACAAAGTTAGCCTGGCTGCTACTCTTGAAAAGGACCTCCAATCTGTGGTTAACTGTGGGTAGGAAATCGCTCGTAAATTTTAATGCCTCCAAAACGAAACTGCTCTCATTTAACCAGTGTAAAGAAACTTCCCGTCATCAGCGTGGCTGATGCTAAACTCCTGGAGAGCAACACACTGCACCTTCTTGGCCTCATGTTTTCAACTGACTTGAAGTGGAATGACTACATCAAATCAATAGCTGCATCTACTTGCAAGGAAAGTTGGGTCAATGTGTCGTGCCAGAAGTTTTTTCGCATCAGAGTCCACCTTACACATTTACAAATCTACAATATGTCCATGCATCAAATACTGTTGCCATATCTGGTCTGGTGCTCCTGCTATTCATCGCCAGGTTCTTGATAAATTCCAAAGAAGGATCTGCAATGTAAGTGATCCTGACTTGGCCACTTGACATCAACCACTTTCTCATTGACATGATATGGCTTCCTTCTGTCTTTTCTACAAATATTTTCATGCCAACTGCTTTGACAAGCTATTTTCCTTAGTGCCCAGACTACATGAATTTAAATGTGCTACTAGATTAGCATCTAGGTCCCACCCTTTTAATGTTGAATTAGTTAAATATAATCGACACTTCTATTCCAACAGTTTCTTTTCTCACACTTCCTGCCTGTTGAACTCCCTTCAGTTTAGTTGCTTCCCTGATAACTACAATCTTCAAAAATTTAAATGCAATATCAATCACCATCTTCTATCTCCTTGAATCCCATTCAGCTTTTATCTTTTCCTAGGTCCTCCCTATACCCAGTCTTTTCTTTCTCTCACCTTCTCTCTGTAACCCTCTGCATGCTAGTGGCATTCCCACCTTGCTTGGGGTGAAATGATTAAAAAGAAAATCATGATTCCTTTATCAAATTTGAAAACTATCCATGTTTTATTGAGATAAAAGCATCGAAGAGCAAAGATGATTGGAAGAGGCAAGGAAGTGAATGAGAAGATACAGGCAAAGGGTAAGAGAAGAGGAGAGACATTTATGTAATCCTGATACCTTTATCAACTATGAAACTAATCCATGTTTTATTGAGATAAAAGCATGGAAGAGCAAAGATGATTGGAAGGGAGTGAATGAGAAGATACAGACAAATGGTAAGACAAGAGGAGAGGCATGAAATAAAAGATAATCTTCATCATCACTACACATGAAATTTCAACAGCTTCGGAGAGATGGAAAATGAAGAGGATAGAGACAAGAGTGGGTGAAAAAATGGAAAAGAAAGAGTGTAATGAAAAAAAAGGAGGAGAATAAATGTATATGAAACAATGGGAAGAAAAATGAGGAGGAGAGAATTTATTTGATAATGCTTATTTTGGCATAAACACACATTTTTGGAGTACCAAGTGAAAAATAAACTGACAAGTGATCATTTTTAAGACAATCCTGCAAGATCTCAAAGCAGTGAGAATGGAAAATGTGTATGAAAAGTTCAGAACTCAGAAAAGGAAGAGAGAAAAAAGAGAAAAAAAGAGACAAGGGAAAAATGGAGAGGAAGATTTAAAAAAAAGAAAATAAGAACGAAGAGTCAAAAGAAAAGAAGAAAAGTACAGAATGAGAACAGGAAAGACAGATTTAGAAAGAAAGAGGGAAGAAAAACAAAAAGAAAAGGGTACGATGAAAAAAGAATAAAAAACACAGAGTGGGTGAATAAGAGAGAAAAAGAACAAAGAAAAATTCAGTCTGAGTTTTTAATATATTATCATTGTTCAATTCTTTAAATATCCAACCCTGGTACTAAGTAGAGTTTTCAAAGCCTCACTAACAATAGACCTTTGAACTAATATCCTTATCTTTGCTGCATACTTTTATATAGGTAAAGTGATTGTATTTATTTGAACACTAATAAAAGCTAATGTTCAGAATTACTGTATTTTAATAAGGTTTCTTTTTAAAGACTTTTAAATTGCATCCTATTATATTTTAACAGGGAAAATAAACATAAAAGTTTAGCCAGTATCTAAATCAAAGATTCTTGGCTTATATTGGCTAAAATCCTCCAGAAAAGAAATCATATTATTCTTTTTCTGTGTGTCATGTCCTTTCAGAACATAGGTGATCATGGCTTCCTACAATATCCTGTCCTTTGTAGCTCTTAATTTGAATTTGTCTTTTTGTAATCACTCCTATACCTTGCTCTGCCATCCATTTACTCGAGGTAGGTTGTGTGTTGTTTTCTTCTGTCCCTCTTGCCTTCAATCTTTCCTGTGAGTATCAAACTTTCCATGTCATTTCCACCATTATGTGCCCTAGAAATTTTAACTACCTTTTCCTGATATTAAGTATAAGTGTCCTTAAATGGAGAAACAAGATTATATTACATTAACTATTAGAAAATCATTTAAAAGAAATTGCTTTCTGACTTTCTGAAATGATTCTTTTGAATGAACATCCTTGACCTTTCAGCCTGTGCATTCTCCTTCAGAGACAGTGAAAAGTATACTAAAAATAATGTAATTCTAAAAATAAAAGAAAGGATCCTAGTTCAAAAGAATCATTGAATAAGAAAATAAATTAAAGTTGAAAAATATTTACAGAGAGTTAAAAACAAAAAAAGATTGAATTCAAAACAATCAATGTAAGTCTTTGAATCACCTCATAAGAAATTTTTGATGAAAGTCAAAAGATTTATTTTAATGGAAAGAAGATTCTGATTTAAGATTAATATTTTCTCATAAAGATGTTTTGGACTAAAATGTTTCAGGAGACTTTCATCAACCAGAAAATCACTTCAACATGTTTGGCTGTAAAAGATTAGAATATTATTCACTTTTGCTTATAAGCCAATCCCAGACATCTAATTTGATAGTATAATATTACTTAAATGGATGTCTAATTAAATTTTTAAAAAGTGGAATATGTCAATCTAGAAAACAGAAGAGAAGTCTTTTGTTTTTGTTTTATTAACAATTATGGCAATTTTTTCTTCAGATTTCTTTTTTTTCTTTTGATGAATATTGGGAAAATAAGGTCCAACCCACAATAATCAAAACCCAATACTTTGATTGATTAGAATAAACAATGGCCTATCCTGGATCTGACCAATTTCAAGATAGGGCTATCATATATCCTGGTTGGTCAGAGTTCTGCTTCGTGATGGTGATGATCATCATCATCATGGCAGCAGCATAATGATTATATGTGAAATATGATAATAATAGTAATAATCTAATAATAACAACAATAATAATAGCAATAAAAATTATAAATAAGCCTTACGATTTTTAAAAAAAATTTCATCCTAAACAAGGAAATAAAAGCCACTAATATACCAGGGGTTACTGAGAGCAAAAAAAAACAAAAAAAAAACAACAAAAAAACAGAGGACAATAAGAGAACAGGATTCAAGGAGAAAGAAGGTGACAATTGATATTGCATTAAATTTTTTGAAGAATGTATTTGACAGGAAAGCAAGAAAAGTGCAAGAGAAAAAACTATTAACATAGAACTTATGGTTACAACAATCAACATCAAAAGTTACATTATTATTTATTTTAATCATTTCACTCCAAGCAAGACAATAAAAACCACAGATGTAAAGGGTTACTGAGAGTGGTAAAAATAGAGAGGATGGTAAAAGGACAGGATGAAAGGAGAAAGAAAATCATGATTGACATTACATTTAAATTTTTAATAAAAATAATACCAAAAATATTGGTGGTAGTTTACCATATATCAATGTTTATTCAAGTCATTTTACCATTTTCTGTTTTCAAAGAAAATTCTGAATACTTATTTACTTTCATTCTAAAATCTTTTCAGGTATTACTCTTTTAAGTTTAAAGAAAATAAATATTATGTTATTATTCCTTTGATGAGATTAATTTCACAATAGGTTTATATATAAACATATATTCATATAATATATATATCTTATTGCTATAAACATTATAGTGGGTGCATGTGTTTGAATAGACATCCATGACATTTTTAAACAAGGAAATTAACCTTTACTGGCCTCAATCATTGAAGGTTGTATTAAAGGAAGTGGTGCACATTTGCTATTTCTGTCGTCAAAATGGTAAAGAATGCCTGGATAAAAAATCTGTTTTCCCCAGATATAAGAATGCAAATTCAGTCTCTGCTGAAAGGTGCATTTTCGATGATCTATACAAGGGCATGTGAACTTCATTCTTTATCAAAAACAAAACAAAACAGAGATGTCTACTTAAGCACAAACATGCACAGAAATAATGTTTACACCAAGAAATTAAACAGATTAAAAAATCTATTTTCTTATATTTGAAATATAACTATGAATCATTTTACTTCCAAAATTCCTGATGAAGCTAAATAAATAACAAAATATGTCAGATTTATAAAAATGTCCTACTTGTTCCTTATTCAACCACATGTAAGTGTCTGTATGGTGTTTATTAAAATAGACTTTTAGATCACCAGTCACACTCCTCGCTGGTCTTTTGAACAGGAGAAGAGTTTTATTCCTTGTTCTCTGTTTAGGGTTGGGTTTCTGGTTTCTTCTAAAGTTTATTCATTCTCTTTCACTACCATTATCACCTTACTTGGGATGAATTGATTAAAAAAAAATGACCACCACAACTACCAGGCAAATTTTAAGTTGTTAAATCTTCGTATATAAACATAAATTAAATTTTATATATATATATATATATATATATATATATATATATATATATATATGGGTGCTGATGTTATCAGACTGGATCAAGGTCAATCCCAGTGTGTGACAGTTTTGGAAAGTGCCTGAAAACCATAACACAAAGCCTTGTGAGTGAAAATGGGTAGACAGAACTCTTGGGGGTTGTTGATAATTGTGCTAGCATGAAGCCACAAGTCATGATGGCAAAGGGCTTGAGTGTACTGGCCTTGTTCAAATTGTTGATCATGCTAGATAACACGCTCTCTCCCAGAAACTGTAAGTAAGGTCTGCTCAGCATAGTTGCAGTATAAATCACAGGTGGGTTCTGTGGGTGTTGAGCAAATACAAATGTGCTTGAGTGAGTGTCTTCAATTATATATATATATATATATATATATATATATATATATATATATATATATATATATATATTAGGGAAAACTATAACAAAGTGGAAAAAGTTTTGTGTGATGCATTTTGTCCTTTAGTACTTCATCGGACTAAAGTGATGTTTACATCAATGTAACTACATATGAAGGAGAGGAGATCCTGAGAATTAAAATGTTATTTTTTTAAATATAAAAAATAATTTTTTTTTTAAGATATAAAAAAAAAAATTTCATTTAAAATTCTCAGTGTTCCCTCAACTTCATGTGTAGTTACATTGATGTAAGCATAACTTTAGTCCAAGGAAGTCCTAAAAGATGAAATGTGTCAAATGAAAACATTTTTCACTTTAAACTTTCCATAAAATTGTTCTTGATATGTAAAACTTTATATATTGATTACATGTCTAAAATTTCAGACATAACTAAAAATAAATCTGTAAACATTACTAACTCCTTAACATTTACAATCCAACAATTTATTCAATCTTAACAAATATCAAAATAATTACAACCACATCCAAAACTATTGTGGATATGATCAAAACCAAAAATATCTATAACAATAATAATTCTGAAGCAAGTATATATAAAATAAATTATCACAACTGCTCCTTACAATACACTGGTGAAACTTGCAGAAATTTAAAAAAAATGTATCTATGAACAAAAACAGGATTTATACACAACAATTTATCAAATGCATTAGTCATACAGAGAAATAAATTAAACCACAACTTCAATATAAAGAATGCCACACTTATTAAAAGAGAAAGTAACTAACTTAGATAGAAAATTCTTGAAAGTGCCACTATCAAAACTTGTCAAAATATAAATCAGCATCCTGAATTTTTTCAAATATATCTGTTCATTAAAGAATTACTTCTTTCCTAAGCCAAAGTACATGACTAAAAATGTTAATTAAAAGAAAATGGTTAAATTCATAACCTTCTATTTAAAATATATGATACATAAATTAATCCTAAATTAAAACATTATAATATTAATTACATTATTAAAAAAAAAGAAATTACTCACTTTTATTTTTTAAACATTAAATTATATCACTTATCTGCCATAATTTAACTAGATGCTTCAGTTAGCCTGATGATTTGTTCATAAATACTTGTTGCAAAATAAAATCCTTATATTTGCCTTGATAAGTTTACCTTTTGTCTTTATTATTCATTTATAATAATGAACTCTCCCATCAGTTTCGATGTATGAGGATCTGACAACAATTGATTCAGTTATGAAATTTTGTGGGATAATCTTAAGTGGAACTTAAGACCCACTAGTGATTTACAAAGGAGGCTGCATATGAAGCAAGAGTAAGGATTGTGGGATGAGATCACTGTTATACATATGTTATATATATATATATATATATATATATATATATATATATATTACCAGTTTGTGACTGAAAGGGATAATTCCAAGGAAATAAATCTAGGGAGAGCTCAATGTAGACTACAGAGCATTATAATGATAATAAGAAGACGAAGACTTTAATTATCCATTTTGATTATAATTTATTTCATGAACACCAAAGTGTTCAACTTTTCAGATCAAAATCTGAATTCCGTAAAATCTTTTTTATGGAAGAGATTTCTTTATTTATATATAATACAGCACTTTAATCTATTTTAAATCATGTAATAAGTATTTTTTTCCTAAAATATAGCTTCAAATATCACCAAGATTGTCATAGAATGCCTATTCGTTGGTATGACTTTTTCCTATATAATTCTGTTCACTAGAATGGCCCTTTGGTAACTGCAAAATATATATAATGTGTTTTATATAGCAGAAAAAATTCTTTTAGTGAATAAAAGTAATTTTATCCTGTTTTCAATTTTTTTAATTTCTTTACCAGCTCTATTTAAAACAATCACAACAATATAAAATTAAGCAACAAACATTAATAATTCAGCTGAAAGCTATTTACATTTTGTCAGTTCTTAGTAATCTTAGTAATAATAAGAAAATTATAAAATTAATATCTTTATTATTTCTTTGGGCAGTAAATTTTGCAGCACAATATTGATAATTATTAAAATTATGATTCTAAGGATATCGTGTGAGTCACAATGTACAAGGATATAATTTCATGCCTGAAGGAACAGGAATGACAAAGCCTTGTTTGTGAAACAGTAACACTGTTTAAAGTATAAACACAGTGAAGACATATTTTAAGGGCGTAAAAAGTGTATTTTATTTTGAGGGAAAATAATAATATCAGATTCTGCTTGTCATTTTATTTACTGAATGTTTTAGGTAAAGATTTGCAATATTTTTTTATTATTATTTTACTTTATCATAATGCATTATTAAATTTAAAGTCTTCCTTTATTTTTAAAATTTAAGATTAGAATTTGTATAATTATAATAAATATAATTCACATAATATTGAATCAATTGCTAGGTTTGCTACTAGGAAATTTGTTTTCCTGTATCATGAACGACAATATTTCTTGACAAAATCAATCTTACACACTTATTCATCCATGCATTGAATATTGCTGCTATATTTGGTCTGATGCTCCTGCTATATATCTTGATATTCTTGACAAAATCCAGAGAGGGATCTGTAATGTTATTGGTCCTAATCTGGCATCATGATTTCAGTCATTTCCCCACAGTTGTGACATGACTTTCCTTTGTCTTTTCTATATATATTTTCATGGCAGTTGTTCTAATGAGCTCTCCTCCTTGGTACCTCAACTGTATGAATTTAAGCATACTATTAGATTGGCAATTAGGTATCATTGTTTCATTGTTGAATTAGCTAGATGTAACTGTAAGTTCCATCATAATTGTTTTTTGCACTTCACGCCAATGGAACTCTCTTCCAGTTTCTCATTTCCCCTGTCACTTCAGTCAGTTAGTTATGTGTCATGCATGATACACGCTTAGGCAATCATGTATCTTTCAATAAATAACTGATGAGGCAGATTTTTTCCTGCAGTAGGTTGCCATTTCTTTCTGTTGTAGACCAGTTGCCATCCAAGGCTATAAAACCCGGTCTGTCCTGCTATTTACTCATAGTGAGGGGGAGAAGAAGAAGATTCATACCTTTCCCAAGGGTATTAGCACATAAATAAATGTAATGCATTTGACTGGAATTTGAACTCAGCCCTCCAATTCCTCAATCCGAGCTGCTATCCATTACTCCACCAAGCCTACTCCCACTGTCACCTAGGATCTTTAAAAATGTAAATGCTGCATCAATTGTGATTTTCTATGCTTTTATTCATTTTCTCCTCACTGAAGACTTTTCATTCTCTTCCACTCCCAGTAACCCAGTGTCTTAGCTTGGGGTAATTTTTTCCTGGCTTCTTGCTTTCCAGTCAAGTTTGATCTTCAAAAATTTAAGTGCAATGTCAATTGTTATCTTTTGACTTCTTAATTCTTGTTCTTGCTCCTTAATAATGCTTTTATCTCATAAGTAACCCACCTGCACCTTAGTAGCTTTATTTCCTTGATTGAAGTGAAATGATTTTTAAAAATCCACACTATTTAAAAACAGGGCATCTACACAAAATGAATGTTGTTTTTAACAATTTTTGCCTTAAAGAATATTTGCTGCTTAAATATACAGAATATATTTGTTTAAAATAATAAGAAATAATGTCAGATTATAAAACAAAATCCATTAATTCCTTAGAAATTACTCTCTCTCTCTCTCTCTACATATATATATATATATATATATATATATATATATATATATATATATCAAACACTTACAAAAGAGGTTCATATATAGTTATGCAAGTACAGATAAAAAATGTATTCATAGAAATAATGGCATTTGAAGATTTAACAATAGATAAATAGACAAGCCCAGGCCAATAAAAAAAAATCATAAAAAAATATATATATAGAAAGAAAGACAAAATAGTAAATTCAGGCAAATATAAATAGGTCTGGTATGAGTGATGGGCTGTTATATAGATTAATAGTAGATAAATACAAATACACCCCATATAAATTTACACAAACATACCCACATTATATATATATATATATATATATATATATATATATATATATATATATACTGGGTGCAGTGGGTAAATTGTTGCCATTTTATATTTTTATGCATGTGCATTGTTTGTTTTTGATTTTGTTGGCTGCACTATCTGTGAGAAAAAGAGCAACATAATGCAATTCACTCTGCCAGAAATTTAGAAATGGCATGCTATACTGCTTGGCATTTGTGCCAGAACCTCGAATACAAACATTTCAGAGTGTTTGGGCATTAATCTGAGGAGAGTGCAGAGGATTCAGAAGGAGTTGGATGAGTCTAATGGTAATTACAAAGGTATGGCAGGTTGGAAATCTCACTCTGATTATTCTGTTAAGAAAAGATCTCCCAGATTTGTCAGTGAGGAACTTAGACTCAACATGGCAGCCTACATCAAGTGCCTTGAAGAGGTAGCACTGCCCTGGGTGGCTGCTCGAAAAACCTATGTCTGGCAAGCAGAAGTACCCAATTATGGCTGTCAAACAATTTTTATGACCACATTACCCCTTACATATGGCCACATAACTCCCCAGACTGCAAACCCCTTGATTATTATATGTGGTGCATAGTTGAGCAAGAGACCAACAAAACTCCTTGTCATACCAAAAATAAACTGAAGGCAAGAATTATGGCAGCATTCACCAACTTAAACAAGGAGACTGTCCAGAAGAACTGGAGGAGATTCTGAAGTCACCTGGAGGCCGTGGTTTTAAAAGTTTCAAATTAATTAACGATCCTTCACTAGGGGTAAACGCTGTTACATAAGCTAGAATGACCAATCAAAATACAAGCATATGAGAATTCAAAATATATATATATATATATATATATATATATGCACACACACACACACACACACAGATTTAATTGTTGAATTTTGATACAAAATGTCATTGTATGTAATGTTCATTATATATGTAGGGACATTATTAATAAAAATAATAAATAAAATAAAATAGAACAAAAACATTAAAACTTTGTTTAAAATAAATCCAAAATAATAAATATTCTCCTAGCATACAAAAGAAAAATTTTCCTACCTGAAAATGGATACTTTGCACCAAAAAATGTCTCTCTTCTCCTCAGCACCTTGCTTTTCATAAGATGAAGTGACTTTCGTCCACTATTACATGCCACCTTAACACAAATAACTAACACACACACACACACACACACACACACACACACACACACACACACACACACACACACACACACACACCAGTTCACAAAAATAAATAAAATTATATGATTATAATTTACAATTTAACATGGTTTTAGTGTTATTGTTTGTTTTTTTTCCTGTGAACATGAGGCTATCCCTGCTGTTATGAGGTGAGTGATCTCCATATATCCAATTGAAAGTAACTGGGTTAGGTTCACAAACAAGGAAGGAGTTTTTATTGGAAAATAAATATCTTTTGTGCAAAATAATTGCTTTTTTTATGTTTAGTACATGTATAATGTGTAGTTATTTATGCACACACATCTATATATAAGTCTGTAGCCTCTGTTTGTCTGTTTGTTATCGAAATTCTCTAGGGTTTTGGAGATAGACCCCCACCACCACGACCATAATCATATATATTCTGAAACTACATTACCCAGATTACTTGAATAGGTATATTTCATTTTGATCAAAGGGCCCCCCAAATGAGCCCCCCCCCCCCGAAAATATTTTTTTTCTCTTGGATTTAAATGTGAACAAGGGAATGACTCCTAGGTTACTTGGATAAGTATATATCATTTTGATAAAGAGGTCTCTGGGAGGAGTGGGGGCACAGCCCCAACCCCCACTGTAAATTTTTTCCATTTCATTTAAATTAAATTTAAATTTGAACAAGTAAATGACTCCTATCCAAAATATAGAAGGAGAAAGCCAGAAGATGGAGAGCACATCGGCAAGATCAAAATGAGACAATATGGACATCAAGTTGAGCAAGAAATCACCAATCAGTGGGTGCCTTACAATACATATTTATTGCAACAATTCAATGTTGTCATATCAATGTTGAAATCTGCTCATTTATTCATTCAATCAAGTATTGCAAATACATATCAAAGGGGTCAGATCAAGCCGTTTTTACCCCCTACCCCCACTGAAATTTTTTTTCTCTTTGATTTAAATTAAATTTAAATTTTAACAAGGGAATGACTCCAAACCAAAATATAGAATGAGAAAGCCAGAAGATGGAGTTCACATCGGCAAGATCATTGAGTAATACTGAAATGCATCACTTTTCTTTACAAATTATAACTGTTTTAAAATCAGTCATCATTTTCTTACAAAAAAAATGTGTAACACAGCAAGGAGCAGGTAATTCAGCTAGTATATATATATATATATATATATATATATATATATATATATATATATATATATATACATACATATATATATATATACATACATATATATATATACATACATATACATACATCTATATATATACATACATATACATACATACATATATATATATATATATATATATATATATATATATATATATATATACATACATACATATATATATATATACATACACATATACATATTTAATTTTATGTGGTCCCCCTCTTACTTTAGAACCTGCTTGATTAATTGATTCATTCATTTTCTGAAGCTTCAACCTACTGAAGTTTATTTAAAGCCAGAAAATATTTTTAGATTGTAAGAATTTTTTTTTGAGATGAATCAAAAGCTGGGAAGGGGCTTGTTGCATATCTACAAGGTAACGAAGATTAAAAACAAACACACCATGTCGAGAAATGAAAACACAAACAATAATTTCCAATATTATATTTAAATGTTTTATTCAGTGTGTGACCTTCTCACCTTGGTATGTGACACTTGCATCAACTTCTGCTGTATCAATCTCTTAGATCAGCTTTTCCCCCTACTACTAGCTCCTTGTCTATCTACACATCCCAATATGTGACTGGCGATATGGGTGGCACCAAAACCATGCAACAGGCAAGTCATCCCCAACCTGAACTGACTCTCCAAAACCAAGCTTGACTGTTAATATAGACCAGCAACTGGTACACCCTATGTAGAGTTTCATTGTCACTTGTTCTCCAAAAGCCCTCATCCTCTCCAGGACCGGTGTGTCTTACTCCCAAAACCCCTGACTGGAGGGTGGGGACTGTGTTTCTTTGGGCCCCATTGTGACCTCTGCCATATTTTTCAGCACTGCCATTTTTTAATTATTTTTAAACTGATTGAGAGTCTAGTTCAGCTTAATGTGCCTCTATTGAACGTAACTGAAGAGCGAAATAAAGGGTTCAGTTCAACATTCCAATCACCTGAAGAAGGCTGGAGCGTACAACGGCCGAAATGTTGTAATAAATATGGCGACAAAGATGAGGACAATAGTCTGAATAATGTAAATAATGTACATAATATCTCATCTCAGAAATATAGACAGATATTATATTTCTTGACAGCCACCAAAAACAATTTTAGGTTGCAACTGTGGTTGGTTCAGTCTTGGCCGCACACTTTTAAATTATCTATGTAGGCAAAGGTGCCTTGTAGCTTTTCTTCAAGAATTATTTTATCGAGGACCCTCTGAAAACTGGAAACCCTATTAGTGGAATCGGTCAGAACTGATAAAGTTGTCTGCAGGCTTCAAAAGCCATATAAGACTTATCTTTAGGGTCTATACCTACTTGGTAGTAAGCATTCCTTAGGTCTAACATGCTAAATATTCTGCATCTGGGGATCTCATTTATCATCTCGTCAATACAAGGTATAGAGTATGCATCCAGGAGGGTGTACCTATTTATAGTTTGGGAGTAGTCTATGACCATCCTTTTTTATTATCAGAGGATGTTATTAATACTTGTACCCTCCATGGTGATCTGCTTTCTTTGATTATTCTTTCTCTTAACATTCTTGTTACTTCTGCTTGAATAAATGTTTTGTCTTCAAGAGTATATATTCAAAATTTCGGTTTACAGACTTTGGTTAAGTTTTCAAAAAGAGAGGTGTATTGTACATTTATAGTGGCCAAGTCACAGATGTTCAATGCTGGTTTAGGGCTCCCAAAAGGGAGATTAATATTAGAATTCCATTTGAGGAAATAATGGTCCAGTAATGACATCGCAGTACAGATTTGGCATCATGAAAAATTTGGTGTTAGTGTAATTATTTTGATTCAACTCTAGGCCAGCCAAAATATATCCTCTAACCTGCAAAGATAGTGAAGCATTTGCCATAGCCACCTGATTATTACAATGTACAATTTTAAATCTGTTTTTGCAATATCAGTGCTAATAAAACTCTCTGAGCTTCCTGTGATGACTAGAGCATTAATTTCTACCCAGTTTATTTTTACTGTTAATATAGCCTTTGAAAGATATTTAGGGTTTGCAGTTGATATGCTACTAATTGCAATAAGAGCATTCAAACCAGGTGAAAAAAAAAGTTTGATCAACAAACCTTAGAGAAATGTCCCCTCTTTCCATACTTGTGGCATTTAGTTTCCATGGCTGGGCAACACAACCTGGGGTGTAGTTTGAGACCACAAAAAGAACATTTTTGTCTGGCTGCAGCATTAGCAGTGTATGCAGTATCGGCAGTGTTTTCTGGAGAGAGAAGATTTTGAACTGGTGGAGAGGGGTCAGAAATGAGGAAGTCTGTCATAGAGGACTATCTTTTTTTTCTTGTTTTGTTCGTTTAAACTGGTGGACTAGTAGTAGTGTGAGTATTTAGTGCAGCCTCTGCAACACTTGTTTATAGGTATGAACAAGATTACTTTCTTGCCATCTCCAAGGTAAGTGCCTACTCACAAGCAGTGGCTAAATCTAGTTGTTTATTTTCCAGCAATCTTTGACAGATATAGTTCAATTTTAATCCATTTATAAAAAGAGTCTCTAATAAATTTGTCCTTTTCCTGATCTACTGTAGTAGCTTGAAAGTTGCAGCCTCAACTTAGATTTTTAAGTGTTGAAAGGAGATTGGAGGGTAGTTGCTAATACATGCCAAGCAAAGATTATGTTTCGTCTCTTCACAAAAATTCCATTCAAAATGTCCATGGCACTCTGGTAAATTTTGCAGTGAGAAATATTGGTATATACAGATATGGAAATGTGGTGTGTCTATCCGTATCAGTAATAGGAGTGGATGAATTGTTTTCCAGTGCAAGCAAGAATCCTTTGAATAATCATTTCTAATATTGCCAGATGTCAGTAGAAGACGTGTCTGCAGAGTCCAAGTCGAGATGTTCTGATTTAAGGTAATTGTTCATAATTACGTTCAATAAATTGTAATGAAAACTCAGAGTCTAATGTGCCTTTATTGAACATATCTGAAGGGGCTTTAAATTTTGGCTGAGACGGTGTGATTTATTTATAGAAATCATAAGACAGGGGTGGTAATTATCTTACTACACTCACATTACATTGTCCGTCATCAATTAACAATATACATCATGTATCTTCATGGCTGGTGTGGTGTGTGCTATGCAAAAAACCCCAATAAGGTTAGTGCTCCAAAAGGGCTAGTTTCAGAAACAATTTTTTTGCTTTTTGTACTTTTTACATTTTTTTCTACATCAGTTAGATTGTCAATCATCAACTATAATAATTGACAGGGCCGGTGCTTACTATCTGCGTGAGAGCTCCATGACTACTGTGGAGCTGATGGGGTGGTAGAAGTGCTAATTTCAGTAGTGCTTATTTTATGAAATTGTAATTTTCTTTCTGAACAGTTCTTTTAAATCAATTTAAGCATTTATTAAGCTATGAATTGTATTAGAGGAAACATTTTTTAGTTTTTTTGGTACAAAGGATTTCTACCTCTAGCCTACAACTAACCCCCAAAACCCCTAACAGATCCCAATTTTTCCATCAAATGATTGGCAAAACAGTAATTATATAAAGTCTTGTCATGCATTAGCATCGTTTTTTTTGGGGTTTTTTTTTTTAAGAAATTTCAGTTTGTCAGGGATGATTTTGCATGTGTTGTGTTTGGAGTCTTTGTAAAACTTTTTTTTCAGCTGAGGGGCATCAGTGATTCATCTTTATGGAAATGTAAAAATTTGTGACAAATATTTTTTTCCAGTAAAATTGAGGCATGAATATATAGGTGGTTATTATAAAAAGAATAATATTTTCTCAGTTTTTTTAAAATAAAAAACTATTTATTATAAAAGTAAATAATTAATGAATATGTGCTTAAATTTTCATTTAAATTGGATAATTCCCTGATTTTTGGTAATTTAAAAGCTGCACTTGCCCACCAATTTTCTTTTGAGGGTTTGTGACCCACAACTTTGAAGAGACCCTATCTCATATCAAAGTTGGGGGGGGGGGGGCGAGTCCCTACTGATGACCCTGATCTGCTCCTTTACTTTTCCATTCCCTACAGTTAAAGTGGGTGCTGCTTAGAAAATTTCAAATAACCCATTCACTGACCATAAAACAGAAAAACTTGCGACTGAGATAAAATCATATCTTTCTTTTTCTAAGTAGGTGCTCATAGTGTCACACTCTTAAGACACTGAATCAGAACAAGCAGACAAGGGTAAATATGTAAAATGGTGTCTGCTGTAGAGTGATAGTTAACAAATTAGTGTCAGTGACCACAAGTAGGGTACAAGATTCAATCCAACCCTTACATTCACTTGATCTTTATCTGGTGTTTAGCAAGCCAGTTTCCAAGATCATTGCTTATGTAATGAATTTTATCCTCACTGGGTGCCCTACCAATGTGACTATGTGTCAAACCTAAGTTATGATTAGTAAGATTTTAAAGACTATCTACTATAGAATAATGGTTAGCAAGTTATTTTCAGACTATTGCTAGTTTGATTCTAACTGGGTGCTCCATTATCTTGGCCTTGTACCATTCTACACAAAGCTTAATATATAGCATCAAACTAATGATATTATACAATATTAGAATTTCTTAAAAATTAGGGTGGCTAAATCACGGAGGTTCTCATATTCAGGTAGCTCATTAAATTCAGGATGCCTGCCCCAGATAATTAATTTCTAATAAAAATGGAAGTCGATAATCATTACCTGCTTTACCTTTGGGAAGAGTTCATTTTGGCTTCATATTTAATCAGGTGCTGAAGGCAAATTAGAAGAGTTCTCCAGGGATTTTTTTCAAAGAAGGCAATTGCAAATAATGAATTCAAATCAACCGTTTTAAATTCAAAATCTTCTCAATTCTTGGAGATCTGCATCTGGTTAGGAACAAAATCTTTCTTCTATCAATAAAAAAGCAACTGCAACATAAACTCATATTTAAAGTCAGTATTCTGATGTTTGATCATTAAAATACTGTTTTTGGGGAAGTGGGTCAAGCTGTAAACTTTTCATCCAGGCTCATTCAAATAAACCCTACATTGCTTTGGAAGTGACCATTTCATATGAACAAGGTTAAAGGTGAAACATAAAAATTGAGCTGTATAGAGATCATGTGCAGGGAGGCTATTCTGTTAATATTGCTTTCCTAGCAAATGATTCCCACAGATAATTACATAAAAACATAAACTTTCAAATGCTTTTAGATATAGAAATTTAAGAAGCATAAATAAATATATATTACATTGTTGTATATACATACATCGATGTAATATATATTTTATATATATATATATCATTAAAACATATAAGGTTGGAAGAGAGAGAAAATGTATTATATGAAGCTACTATTTTTATGAAGGAAAAAATCAACCAAAAAAATATACATAGGAATTTCAGCTGGATGTTGGAAGCAAAGATTTTACAATCACACGCATTTCTTTACCAATGCATCTTTGAGATACCAAACGACTCTGTCTAAACATTACTGGAACCTTGAAGATGGAGGTTTCACCTCAGAAATAAAATGGAGGATCATCTGTCAATCTCAGACTCCTAAAAAATTCAATCTTTGCATTAAAGTAAAAATTATAATAATTAAATATGGAAGCACTGATGAATTATTGAACCAACAAAGTGAACTTGTTTTCAAGTGTAGATATAAGAACGGTTTCAAAATTCCCAAATAACATTTATTTTGAAGTGATTTGTCATAAAATGGCAAAATCAAACCAGCTAAGCATTGAGATGAGGGCACAAATTGAAATTTTATTCAAAGAATGCTACTTTCAAAGGTAAATTGCCAATAAGTTGAAGATTTCTGAACATGGAGAACAATATTTGTTATAAAGACAATTAGAAATTGGATCAACCAAAAGTAACAAATGCTGCTGAAAATAAATACTTGATTAGTGAGAGCAAAAGAAATAGAAGGAAAACTGCTTCAGAGTTGACAGCTGAACTTAATTCTTCTTGACAACAACCAGTGTTGTTCACAATTGTGAAGAATTGACTGAGATCAGTGCGGGCTCAAAGGGGGTGGGGGCTAGCCATCAAGAAACCCCTGTTGCAGAAGGTGAATAAGCAAAAACAACTGCCATCTTCTTTTTATGAAAAACTATTGATGAAAACAAAATCTGATGCTGTTGTATAACAATGGGTGGATGGATAAATTTAAACTAAATGTCTTCCAGTAGAGTTGACTATTTTTGGCAAGTACACTTTTAATCATTAAATCATATAAATTTTAATTCTTTTTTCTTCAGTCCTTGATTCTTAAAATAAGACTTTTTTTGTCCTTATAACAAACTCTGCTCACTGAAAGCATTTAATATTTTCCAGATTTTTAGATGGATTCTCCACATTTTCACACTGACTAAACAAAGTAAAAGAAAATATCACACAGTGCAACAAGGCACCTGTTTTTCTGTTTTCAATAAACATAAATGTTTCCCACAAAAAGATCCTGGCTACTTCATGGAGTTTGAAATGATATCATTTTATAGTTTGTAACATGTACAAGTGTATGCAGGTTATGGAATGGTTATCAGGACAGAAAGTAGTATCAGTAAACTGAGCTCAAATTCCCAACTTGCCTCTTCACTTTTGCAAAAATACCCTTTGGAATGACATGAATTATATTTTCTTCCTCTAGCTATGGGTTAAATATCCAGATAGCCTAGGGTGCTAGCCAGTCTAGATGGACTAATTTGAATTCTAAATTGTGTAAAAAGCAAACCAGTTCCTCAACTCTCTTTCCTAAGATGTTATGGCAATTCACAGATCATTAAGAAAAAGAAATCCATGGAGGGCCATGTCTGCCTATGTCTCAAATGGACACGCCATTAAAAAGAAAAAAGTGTACAAACAAGAGGTAAATCTTTTCTTTCCAGTTGAACAGATCATTAATTACATGAATAGAGTGAGTGAGCTAAATTAGGACATTTATGGACCAAATTTATATTCAATATATAAATTTTCCAAAAGATTAATTTTCCTTTTTTTATATGAGTTAGTAGTAAAAAGCAGAAATCTTTGATTCTTAGAATAAAATTTCAGCTAGCATTAGTATATCACAGTGTCATCTAGCAATTGAACACTTTTCCCCATCGTCATCATCTTTAATAATAACCATTTCCCAGAAAAATTACCGTTATATATAAGATCTGTCTGGAAAGTAACAAGCCATTTTGAATATCTCAAGAACAAATTGCATAACCTTGATGTAACTTGGTAACCTATCATAGGAAACATTACTGCATATATGGAAATAAGAACTCTACAATGAGGTTACACAATCAGCAGTGTAATGCCACTGAGTGAGCATATGTACTGCGTGACTCTTGCAAGCGGGTCAGAAAATATACATGATGAAGAAGGCTTATAGGGATGATTCAATTAGTAACGCCCAGATAAAATTATGGTAACAATCCATCAAATTTGGCTAGGATTCTATTGACAGCAATCCACATCCTGGGATACCTTCTATAAGCAGACCACCCACAAACATTGAATGTGTGCTGGCTGCAATCAAAGGAAATTAGCTGTTGACAGTATGAGAATTAGAAGATCTGGAGATCCCATGGCTTTCTCAGAAAACATTCAGTTATCTTGAATATCTGCCTATTCTTCAGCTTTTATCAGAGTGTTTTGGCAAAATATTTCATCAACCAGGTATGTTAGGCCTCCTTCTTACCAATTCAGATTTGGCTCCCTGTGACTTTTGGCATTTTCCAAAGATAATATTGCTTTTGACAGAGAGACGATTTCAGGACATGGGCAAACTGACAAAGAATATGACAAGGAAACTTGAAAGAAAACTTTGTAGATTGTTTTTAAAAGTGGAAGAGATACTGGAATAAGTGTGTGAGGTCCCAGTGGGAGTACTTTGAAGTGAATTAAGACACTCTTGTACTGGATATGTTTTAAAAGTATGAAATAGCTGGATCATCTCTAGGCAGACCTTATATACAGCATACATTTCTTGGATATACAGATTCTGTTATTATCATGCCAAGTTATGAAGAGCTTATTAATGCTTCATCAGTACTGCAGGTCATCGTCACAGTATTAATACCATGAGGTTTTCAAACAACATATTAAAAATATTATAGATATATCATTTAGTTCATAATTTCCTTGTTATATATTTTCTTGAGTGTTCTTTCTGGTTTTTATAGGATTAATAAAAATAAAATATAAAAGATTTTATTTTGAAAAGTCAAATTAAAAAGCCAATATTAAAAAATGAATTTGTAAGTTTACAAAATTAAAATATGCAAAAGCAGGTTTCATTTTATTTTCAGTATGACTTTTTAAAACAATTTATGATCAATCTTGTCAACAAAAAGAGAGAATCTTAAAGAACAAATCTGATTCTGGCAGTAAGGATCTAATGGACTATGAGCAAAGAATGGCAAGGAACATATCTGCTTCCTCTTCAACTGTTTTCTAAAATTCCAAGCATTGAACAAGTAGATTACTGTGTTCTTTGCATATATTTCTACCACAATTATTTCAAACAGGTTTTACTTTACTGTCACATGCTTGTAATATTATGACTAAACACTTTGCAGTTACTTGACAGAGATATTCAGAGAACTATTCACTAATCATGAAAATTTATCTTGCCATTTGCTAAATATTATGGAAAAACATATTGTGGGTGGGTTCAAACACTCCACAATACTAATGGAGAATTAATAGCAGCTATAGCTTTTTAACTGAAAGTTAAATTTTTTTTATAATAATAAGTAAATAGTATAGTTGCAACATGAGAGAATATGGCTTACCTTCTAGATGAAAATGGATTTGGATGTGTCTCACATGTAAAATATTCACAAAAAGAAAATGGTGGCTTTATAAGTTGTATATTTAAAAGATAGATCTCGGAGTCAGATAGACTTTTGTGAGAATATCTTTCCACCTATGCAAATTTGAACTGTCACTCAATCTATAAAAAGTGTTCAAAAAGGCAACAAAGAAAAAGTGCAACTGCAGTAGCAAACAGGAAACATGTGTTGTTGGATTGTTTGATTTACACTACTCTGTTGGTTGAAGGAAATGAATTAGGGAACTTTATTACAAGTCAGAATTAACTGGCTACAATATAAGGGCAAATCATGCTGAAAGCACAGGTTCTCATTCAATCACCAATGCTGAGCAGGATTGAGCTTGGTTAGTACTTAGATGAGGGACCACTTGTACCATGTACTGTAAAGAGAGTTAAAGAGACAAAAAATTCCACCTTTGGAATGTGGGGAGGTGGTAAAAAATAATGGTGTGTATAATGCCAGACTGTTCTTTTAGATCACATCTTACATCTGCTTAGAGGAGAAATGTCAATGTTTATACTGTCTCTAAAAATGAAGTACTGCAACCTTTGTAGGAATTGCAACCACTAATTATACTAAGTCACTTGGAATGGAACTGAAATAAATTACGATTACTAAATCTATCCATTCAACATAATGTTTGCTTGAGGATGGTGCTTGGAAGGAGGAGGATAAACATTTAACTAATGAATCATAGTTATTGGTTAATTCTCTTGAACTGAAAAATGTATTCACACTTTGCCTGTTAATTATATCTATGATTAGTATCTGAAAGTTAATTAAACTCTTTCATAATAAAATAAATTAATATTCTAATAAACATCAACTAATTTATCTTTTGCAACCGTAGGATTATTCCCCCTGAACAAAAAATGTACGCACAAAAAACATCCATGTAGCTAATAACTTTATGAACCTTTTTATAAACATTTGTAATGTTATGTTAATAACTTCTGATAAGAAATATGAGACTAAATCTTTCATGCATGAAATAATTGTTTATTCACTTCATCAAATAAATATTGACCAGATCGAGGGTATGTAGTTTGTGGTCTTTTTTTAAACATTCAGTCTTCTTCTTGCAAGGATGTGAGAGACTGTTTTCTATACTTGGAGGCCAGGCATTTATGTAACTCCTGCTATTCAGTTGTCTTGTACATGTATATCATAAATTCAACTAGGTTCACTTTTGGTTTATTTTGGTGCACTCACTGACATCTTTTGAGACCTGAATCTTTATTGGGTGGCCTTAAGATTACCTTCTACAGGGTGTGATGTGTAAATTGTCACCATTTTATTACTGCTTGGCATTCATGCTGGAAGCACCAAAACAAACATTTCCGAGTGTTTGGGTGTCAATCTGAGGACAGTGCAGAGGATTCAGAAAGAGTTGAAGGAGTCTAATGGTGATTCCAAAGATACAACAGCTCAGAAAACTCACTCTGATCATTCTGATAAGAAAAGAACTCCCAAATTTGTTGGTGAGGACCTCAGACTCAACACAGAGGCCTACATCAAGTGCCTTGAGGAGGTAGTGCTGCCCAGGGTTAAGAGGGTGGTTGCTGCAAGAACCTATGTCTGGCAACAGGACTCTGCACCATGCCACACAAGCATGAAAATGCAGTCATGGCTGTCAGAAATTTCTGCAACCACATATTCCCTTACATCTGGCCTCTTAACTCCTCAGACTGCAAAGCACTTGATTATTATGTGTGGAGTGCAGTTTAACGAGAGACCAACAAAACTCTTTGTAATACCAAAGATGAACTGAAGGCAAGTATTATGGCAGCATTCACCAACTTAAACAAGGAGACCGCCCAGAAGAGTTGCAGGAGATTCTCAAGTCATCTGAAGGCCATGGTTGAAGCCAAAGGCGATTTTATTGAATAAATTTACTCTTTAGTATTTCAAGATATGTTTGTGTCATTTTGGTAAATATATCTATTAAAATGAGATGTTAGTGTTATTTTTTGATTTTTGTGTAATTTAGATAAAAATTTATCCATTTTACCCTGTATGTCAACCCTTGAGGCACTGAGGTCTGTTGATGTTCTAAAGTGACACCAAATACAAAACCTACTTTGATATCAGTACATGTTAAGGTTGCCACAGATCAACTCTTCTTGGACCAAAGGTTCCTGGTTGACATTAAATAGACCTTTGGTATTTCTTCACATGAATCATATATTACACATTCTTTGAAAATTAAATTATAATAATAAAACAAATATTATTATAATATTAATTAATTAATTAATTAAAGCATCATTGAATCATAAACATCTAATGATTTTCTTTTTAAACTTTATTATAACATTTATTTTTTATTGCAAATGTATTTAATTAACTTTGAGATACTAACCATAACTACTGTTAAAACACTACACATTTTTTAGGACCTGCTGCATATGGTGTTCTAAAAAGAGAACAAAATATCCATTCAATTTTGTTTATTTTGACAAGAACATCAAGGATGCTAATTTACTGAAAAATAGAATTTTATTTAGATTTTAAAGAATCTAATTTTACATTCATTTTCATTGTAGTTAAATTTTGCATGCCCCACTTATATGGATAATAATTCTTTGATCATAATCACCAGATTCCAACTGCATAATTCTTTATCTCTGAAATTGATTTTAAGTTTTTGTTTTTTTTTCAGATTATTTTTCTATATTTGAATGAAATATCAAATAAAATCAATGCAAATTTCTATAAATTAAAATACATTTAAATATTAAAAAAAAATGTTAATTTATATCCTTTTTTTTTTAGGTATACAGATTACTTTAATTATTTCCTTACTTGGCCCAGTATTTCTGGATATCTGATAATTTCAAATAACTAATTAATTTTGATTTCATACAAAAGAGCCATTTATTTTGAACTGAACCATTTAAGTGGATTAGCTTTTGTTCATTAATTTTTCTCCAAGAACTATGATCAATGTATTTGCTGAAAAAATGTTTTTGTCTGCAAAAATAAAATTCACATTAAAATTGAATTTTAAACATATCTGGATTATATTTTATTTTACTGAAATATAACAAAAAAATAAAATAAATTTTTTCTTGTCACATATTAGTAAAATAAAATCCACATAATTCTTTCAAGGTCATTGAAATTATAACAAATTCAGTATTTTCAGGTGGCTGTTATAGAGTGATGGCTTGCAAGCTAATCTCACAGAACATCACATATGGAGTGAGGTGTTATTGGAACAGAAGTTTTCACTGTATAAGATTAAGACTAAGTAACAGTCCAAACATTTTAATACCGACCAATCAGAAATTGACTTTGTCTTAAGGACCTCGCCAAAATCCAGAGACGGATATACAATGTGGTTGGCCCTGATCTGGCATTTTGTTTACAGTCAATCTCTCACAGATTTGCCATTGCCTCCCTCTGTCTTTTCTACAAATACTTTCATGGTAAGTGCTCTGATGGGCTACTTTCGCTAGTTCCCAAACTGCATGAATTTAAACGTGCTACTAGGTTGTCAACTCAGTCCCACCCTTTCACTGTTGAAACAGTTAAATGTAGCCATCTCTTCTACTCCAATAGTTTCATGTCTCACACTTCCTGTCTGTGGAACTCCCTTCCTCTTATTGCTTCCCTGATAACTATAATCTTCAACTATTCAAATGCAATGTCAATCGGCATCTCCAGATGCCTTGATCTCTTCCCCGTCCTTCTCTTCATCCTTTCCTCTATCATGCCTCTTTACTCTTGCTCCCACTCTCTGTAACTCCTTGCGTGCTAGTGGCACTCTCGCCTTGCTCGGGGTGAAAAGCTTAAAAAAAAAAAATAAATAAAAGTTCATATTTTGCCACATTTTCACTGTGTTTAGCATTCTCTGGGTCCACTTAAGCATTAAAATGTTGTGGAGCTGAGAACCAGTTTAATGTTTGAGGGTAAGGTTGAGAACTTTCAAAGAAATTGAATATTTTTATAAGGAATAAATTTCAACACTTGGAGGAATTTTACATATAGATATTTATATGAAGACTAATAATACAAGAGAAAAATATACTTCTGTGCACCCAGATAGCTGAAAACAAAGAAAAAACTTTAAATGTTAGCTGTTGTGTGTGTATGTGTGTGTGTGTGAAGAGAGTTAAAATCTATAGGTTATAAACATATCCTGAAGACTTGACCAATATAACTTCTTTAATACCAATTCTGTTGTGAAGATATTGCATAATAAAACCTGACATAGTATAGAAGATTTTTTTTCCTTTTTTCAACTGCATACATTTTTTCCCTTTAACTTTGGTTTGTGTGTCAAATGGAAGTACCAGGAATTATTTTATAAATTCCATATGACTTGAACTTCCTGAAAATATTTCAGTTTTATAATTTCCCCTAAGTTCCTCAATTTTCAATCTCACGAGCCTAGCTGTTTTATCAAATAGCAGGAACCACACCCTGATTATTTAATACATAAAAAAAATAATCTGAGAGATATTCCAGAATATTCATTCTGTAATGTCTAGTTTTCAATTTTCATACAATTGATGCCTTTTATATTTCAATTTACATACAACTGATACTTTCATATGCTAAATTTCATCATCATATGTCTACTTTTCTTTTTCAAAGATGACTTTGCATTTTTGTTAGGATCTTAAATAATATTGCAGACTCATGCATACTTGAACTGACTGACACTTGATTTTTGGCCATGATATCATTAATTTATAAAATGTATCAGTCAACACCAGTTTTTAAATGACTAGAAACTGCGACCTGGCTTCTTACTGATACAATGTCCCTGGATATTTTTGGATACATTTTACTATTTCAGAACTGCCTGTATAAAAAACAAAAAAACAAATTAGATGTGAAAAGTAGCAAATGGCTAGTACAACGTTGCTCATTTGCCTATTAACAACCTTATTCCACTTCCATGCTAGGTTATATAACACGGAGATATAGCCACTTGCAGATACATTAACCTAGAACATTTTGGGATAAATTTCACTATTTCAGAACTTTTTTTCTATATGCCACATCCCTTCAGTACACAGGCGATCATGGCTCTCCAAGACTTCCTAACACTTGTGGCTCATAGTAGTTGTTCGCCTTTTGCTAAGGCTCCTGTCTCTCATTCTTCTATCCATTCACACAAGCTTATCAGGTAGGTAGCTCACTGCATTCCACTATCACTCTTAACCTCAATATGCCCTGTGAGGGTTTATTTTTCAAGCTCTCCTTCCTCATTTCAGTTCATTCTTTCTATAAGTGATTTTTGTGGCTATTTTCTTGTTGTTTATTTGTTTTATCCTGTAAGTTCTCAGTATCCTTCTATAGAACCAAATTTATGCTACCTCCATTTTTCTCATAATCTGTGGGGAGATTGTCTAGAATTCACTGATATAAAAGGATGGATATCACATTGCAATCCAGCACTGTTTTCTTTGTTTCTATTTCTGTTTCTCAGTGTTCAGATTTTAGTGTTGCATTTTCCATCCTCTGTTAAAATTCTTCAAAGATATTTAAACTTCTGTACTTGCTTGATGTTGGCATCTCCAATTTGTAACTCGAATCTTGGGCCTTTTCTCTTGATTATGACCATAGTTTCTGCCTTCTTGCAGATGACAGTACTTTTTTCTCATTTTTTTTTACTACCATTTCTAGGAGATCCGGTAGTTAGGTTTCTTGGGCCTTTTTCTATTTTTGTCTGTGTAAAATACAAATCAGCAGTGAAGTGCAGCAAAGGGCTAATACAAAGTTGCTCATATGAACAGCCTTATTCACCTTAGATGTTGGGCTTATGGCTATATTACATTGAAACACATATGAAGCAATATCAAGCCTGGTCAATACTTAAATGGATGACTGCTTGGGAATATCAGGAAGTGTATACTTGAATGTACAGGTGGTGTTATGGATAACAGCTCTGAATTGGAAATCAGAGAGCCAAGTTCCAATTCCACTTAGGTTTCATTATATTCACTTACTTGCAAATACCTTTGGGAAAGATATAAATTCACCTCTTCTCACTCCCTAGAGAGATTAATTAGCAAGATTATCAGTAAATCATTAGTATCTCCAAAAAATGCTTACAATCTAAAAATATGTTCTGGCTTTAAATAACCTGCAAGAGATTGATAAGCCATAAAAAACAAATCAATAAATCATGTTAGGTTGTATAACCCTGAAACCTGGCTACTTGCTGATACACTTCCCTAGAAACTTTTTGAGATAAATTTCACTATTTCAGGACCACTTGTGTAAAAAGCAACTCATCAGTGTAGAGCAGCAAATGGTTAATACAAAGCTGCTCTTATGTAAAGCCTTATTCTACTTAAATGTTAAGTAATTCTTTTTGGTGATTAGAGGCCAGAGTGTTGTACTAGTAAACAGGTATTACAAGCTTAGTAAGCTAATGGTAATGTAACAACAAATCTGAGTAACAAAGAAAGATATTTTATGATATAAACCAGAAACCAATGGCATTTATTATTATATCACTTCATACTGAATGTTTTAGTAAAAATATTCTCTATTTTTATTCAGTTATTTATTCAAGTCAATTCAGATAAAATATTATTTTAGCATTTTGGGGAAGTAGTGAATATTTTTCATGTTTGAAACAAGAAGTTGTTTTTAGCCCTCATCATACAGCATTGATTTCAACCTAACATTCAATCATTGCCCATATATGTGTCAATCTTAATATTTCAACCTAAAAAAATTGGTCTTAAAACACAGTTTATTCACAAGTAAACATGGTACTGAAAATGTCTTCAATTGAATATTATTTTTTATTTGTGGGGGTTGATTATTTTATGAAAAAAAAAATGTTTTTGTCATATGAAGTTGAAAGAAAGCAGAAAATCAAAAAACAGAGGAAGGAAGTTAATGCTATAAAAATATAAGCAAAATAAAACAAATAAAAATAAATTCTTACTATTTTGAAATCTAATTTTTCTATCATTTCATATTTATATAAAATCATTATAACTACAAGGTAACCAAACAAGTTCTGTCCGTTTTTAAAGGAAAAAAAGAAAACGCTTCACAGTATGTGTAACTTATATTTAGTCTTCGAAGTAATCGCCATCGGCATCCAGCACCTACTGCCAATGTGTCTCCAGCTGTGCAATGCCCTTGCGGTAGAACTCGGGGGGGGGTTTCACATAAAGAAGTCCATGAGGGCTTTGCGCAAGTCTGCTTCATTGGTGAAGGATTTCCCACGAAGATGATTATCCAGGGAGTGGAAGAGGTGGTAATCGGATGGCGTATGATCAGGTGAATAAGGTGGATGGCACAAAGTCTCCCACCCAAGTTGCTGTATGGTATCCCTGACCACTTGCACGACATGCGGCTTGGCGTTGTCATGGAGGAAAAGCACACCTTTGCGACTCACCAATGCTGGCTCCTTCTGGCACAATGCCTGTTGCACACGTTTCAATTGCTGCGAGTATAGGTCTCCAGTGACCATTTGGCCAGTTGGTAGGAGTTCATAATGAACTACTTGATGACCTGTCCACCAGACACAAAGCATAATCTTGTGTGGGTGCATAGGCAGTCTTGCAGTGTGAGGGACAGCATCCTGAGGAGACAACCAATGTCTGGAATGCTTGGGAGTTTCGTACAGAACCCACTTTTCATCACTGGTAAGCACTCGATTGAATAAGGATGTGGTACGGTGGTGAGAAAGCAGCGATACGGAGGCTGCTACTCGTTGTCCCTTGTGGACCTCCAACAGCGTTTGCGAAACCCACTTGCTCAGTTTGTACATCTTACCTAGGCGGTGCAGGTGAAGTCTAACTGTTTCATTCGAAACGTTGAACTGTCTTGCAAGTTCACCACATGTTAGACTACTGTCCTTTTCAATGGCCGCCTTCAGGACTCCGTCATTCAAGACCTGTGGCTCATCATGGAGAGACAAATCTCCCGACTTGAATTTTCGAAACCAATGCCTTGCAGTACGTTCATCCACAGCACTATCCCCAAATGCTTGACATATGTGGTGACTTGATGCAGCTGTTGATAAGTCCACTTTGAAATCGTAAAGCAAACAGCCCCGAACGAGATCTCTAGACACTTCCATCCTTTTCACAGCTGTCCGACTTATAACTGATGGCTGGGCATGGTGCGTGTGTTTCTTATAACGTCTTATGTTCCTACTTCCGGCTGTCCGAATTTGAAAACAATTGCTACACGCATTTCGTATATATTTCAACTTGATTCAATGACTAATCAAAAAACGGACAGAACTTTTTTGGTTACCTTGTATATTAGGTTTTAATTGATATTAATATTATGATTAAAAGGTGATATTTAAATAAGCATTTAGCAAAAACTAAATGTTATTTTACCTGAGGAATTTCCTTATATGTAAGTTTCTAAATATTGCAATTCTTTTTTCATTCTTATATTATTATTGAATGAGAGTGCAGCACACCAATAAAATGCTGGGATACAAATATACAAATCCCAATACACACATCATGACACCCAATTTAATAAAGTATAGCATGCACAGCCAAATGTGCATGATATAGTGAGAGATTTTGATAAAAACAGCGCATAAGCTTGCAGATCAGGTCCAGTTAGAAATACCTTCAGTTTAGGTAATCCAATTCAATCAGAGATCAGACATGGTTTCCTGCTGAAACATCATTACCACTAACTCAAAGTACCTTGCCAATATCATACGGTCCCACTCAACATTTCTCATTCTCCTTCATAATATGAGAATGCTAGATTAATTCAGATGTAGTCCCTGTCCAATCTTGAAGACTGTTAATATATTTCTTTCTTTCTGATGTAGCTATAAAAAAGTTTTGTCAGGAAAGTCTAAATGAAATTCTTTCTAGTTTTATTTATTGTCCTAATTCTTGACCAATATTCTTCTTATTATATATCCCATGTCCTTTCAGGATGTTGGTGATTATGGCCCACCACAATTTCCTGTTTTACATTGCTTAAAGTAACTTTTAAAATTTTTCTATTGCTCTTTGTTCTTCTTCTACCATTCATTCACATAAACTCTTTCAGTATGTTACTCACTGTTTCTCTCTGCTTCACTTGCTTTCAATTTGTCATATGAGTATTAAATTCTCTAAGACATATATATGTGTGTGTGTGTGTGTTTGTATGTATTGTTGTAACCAAGCAAGAAGTTACTGAATAAGAATAACCAAAACAAAGGTTGTAAATGGGTTGATAATATTTATAACAGAAACAACATACAAGATTTGCCAGCAGCGTGTAGTAAATAATCAACAGCTAGAAGTGAATCAAGGTGAATCACAAGTGAATCTCACAGTGAAGATATTCACTAACTGTTCCATGTGGTCAGATGTGGCACGAGGCCAAAATTAATGTAGGCTTGGGCAAAAAGTCCCTGTAGACCCTGTATATACAGGGTTGGGTAGCTGTCTCTCTACCCCTTCCCTTAGACATAGCCTCGTCTGGGTTCCTCTCTGCCCAGAGACAGATAATTTGACAAGCACACTGGGAAGTGAATCCCACAGTGAATCCAACATGCAGTATATCCCACTGCATTTATGAGGATTGGGACACACCCATTATACTCCATAGGTACGGTATAACACACACACACACACACACACACACACACACACATATATATATATATATGAGGAAGTGCTGAAAGCATCTGAGCACACCTATGGAGCCCTTCCCCAATAAAAACATAAACAAGGGGGATGCTTATAAGTTCTCACTGTGATTCATTTCCTAAAATATATATGTTTTTTGTAAGGGCTTTGTTGGTTTACTGACAACTTTTTCAGCACCGCCTTGCATAAGAAAATTAATGGATTTATTTTTAATCTGATATTTTTATTACTTCAAACATTTTTATAATGGATACACTGTATTTGAAATAAACATCACATTTTTTATATTTATTTATTTTTTTTTAAATTTCCTCTATTGGACAATCAGCCTAATGAGCCACATGGCAAAATTTATGACATGAATTTTGATAGATAGACCGTGCAGCAGAATTAGACTGGAAATAGGACAAGAACAGTGTGGTTTTGTTAAAGATAGTGGAATAAAGAATGCAATATTTATGCTCAGAATGATACCAAAAAGAGCAATACAAATGCAAAAGAAAGTCTACCTATGTTTTATAGCTTAAAAAAAAGGTTTTGATAGAGTACATTGCAGAGGAATGCTTGAACGGCTAGGCAGGCTTGATTTATTTAGGAAGAATATTAGAACAATCCAAAATTTGACCAGAAAAACAATTATAACGTTAAGAACAAAATTAGAAACTTATACACTTCTAACACATATTAAACATGATGAACAGAAATAAAAGTAAGATTTTGAAAAATTCTTTGATGTCACTGAAATAGTTCATTCTTAGAAGCATTTTTGTACTTTCATTTTGACTGGAAGATGCCTACATAGCAGACATTAGTGGCTTTAATACAAAAAAAGAAGAAACACATGGTTTTGTTTTTTCATTCTGACTTCAAGATGCCTATGTAGCAAACAGGCATTAGTAGCTTTAATACAAAAAAGAAGAAACTGTTTTGTTCTTTCATTCTGACTGCAAGATGCCTATCTAGCAATCAGGCATTATCTTTCATTATAATAAATATTGATACAATGTTTTGCAGATATCAGGTTTTATTACAGAAAAAAATGTAAGATAAATTCATATTTATAAATAAATCCAAAAGATTTTGGCCACAGAAACATATATTTAATTAACACAATATTCCATATACTTGAATAAATTTTTGTTTTAGTTCATATGCTCATATGGGTTCCTTGACATTTTATAACTTTCATCAGATTTTCTACCACATTGTTACCTTTTCTGTTGATTCAACATTTTTGCAGTAGTCTTTATTACTTCCAGAAATCTTCTTGGCTTGAATATTGTTTTCTATTTTCATATATATCTCTTAATAATGGAACTCAAGATTTCGACTGGATTGATATCTAGAGAAGATGGAGTACATTCCATTAATTTGGTATATTTGAAACTTTTTTTTCAACAAGGTTATCAATAGTCAGCTTTGCAGTATGTCAAGAAGCATTGTTTGGCATGAATATATTTAGCTTTAGCGGAATAACCATGAACCATTTGTAGCAATTGCAGTTAATGAACAGAGATAATAGTCATCATTGAAATATAAATGATTTTTCAAAATATAAGAATGATTGGCCTTTAAGTTTAACTGCAAATCATTTCATTGAACAACTTAGAATAAAATATCAGTACTTGGCTCAGTTTAACAGCTGAAAAGATCTGAAAGTAAAGTGAAAAGCCAATTGACTATTGTATTCACCTGGATGTTAAAGTCGAGTGCCTAGTGTTTCAAGATGAATTAGTACTTTTCTTAGCAGCTCTACACAGTTGTGTATTAACTGATAAAGTAATCCATAAACTTTTTGTTAATGCTTTCCTTCTTTGAATTTTAATATATTTTAATTGCGTTTGGTAATTAAAGACGTTATTATTTTACACTGAAGTCTCCGGTTATTACTTGTATTATGTACATGTTATGGATCACAAAATATCAAAATATGCTTTGATACATTTATACAAATTTGATTAAAAAACAATGAAAGTTTGCTGTTGAATATTTCTTTATTTATTATTTCAATTGTTCTAATATATTTCTATTATTAGAAATGTTGTAAAAGTAAAAAATAAGATTAAAAATGTTGTAAATGTAAATTAAAAAATAATCAATATGGAACTTTTGTTGGTTTTTAATCAAACATGCATAAATGAAAAACTGCTACCCAAATACACCCAATACTGTGATACATACACACACACACATATATATATATGTAGCAAATTTTAATCTGTGTGTGTGTGTGTGTGTGTGTGTAATACAATGTTGTTATTGGTTTTGATCTGGCATCTTAGATTTAGCCACTTTCTTACTACTGTAACATAGCTTCCCTATACTTTTTATATAAATATTTTCATGGTAATTGTTCTGATGAACTTTCCTCTTTGGTACCTTGATTTTACAAATTTAAGTGCAGCAGTAGATAGGTGGCTAGTTCTCATTAGTTTGTAGTTGAAACTTCTAGATGTAACCATAAGAACTATGCTAAGTACTATTCTTTTTTCAAACTTCTCACTTGTGGAACTCACTTCTGGCTTCTTGATTTCCAGTTTGATCTTCAAAAATTTAGATCCAATATCAATCCTTATTTTCTGTCTTCTAAATTTCTGTTCTTTTATTCTTCTCACTCCTTATTAATGTTTTTCTTTTCTTCACATTCTTACACACCCAGCAAACCCTTGCATCTTAGTGGCTTTATTGTCTTATGTGCATAAAGTGTGTAAAAACTGTAAAAAAAAAAAATGTTCTATGTATCTGAGCATTTTTGACTATTAGCCATTATCAAGGATGTTTTTATTTTAACTGAATGTGTAGATTTTTTATATATGTATCTTGAGTAATGGAATGTTCCTTGTTTTTTTTTATTTCCCATCACTCAAGATACATATATAAAATATCTACACATTCAGTTAAAAAAAAAAAAAATCCTTGATAATGGCTAACAGAATAGCTGAAAACGCTCAGCTATGTAGAACATTCAGGTATTTTTCCCACACTTTTTGTGCAGAAAAGAAAACACTTACACAGTCACAAGAAAAACAGAATAAAAAGGTTAATCACAGAACCTTTCAGTGTTTTTTTAATGAAACTTGTATAAAAGTGTGATTGCTGCCCAAATAGATAATTATATATATATATATATATATATATATATATATATCGATAGATATATTTATAACAGAAAGCTTGAAATAAAATAATAATTATAGTAATTTAGTTTATTGATTCACTCTCTTTGAAGTATTGATATTGTATGATATAAAATATTAAATCATAACACCATCAAAATGCGTAAGTGATGACTATTTGGTAGTTGCCAAAAATATATGACAAGCTGTTGCCTTACTTGAAATGAAAAAGAAAAACCATAACCAAGGAAATATAACTAAAATCTGTTCTTATGGAAAAAGAAATACACAAATGTATTTGAAAAAACATCTCACAAAAAAGGACAGCACCAATAATGATCAAACAAAAATCATCTTTTATAATTTGTCACATTTTACATTGTGTTTTTAGTGGAATGCTATAAACAATTTTCTGTATATTTCTACAAATTTTTCTATCTCCCTTTTTTAAACCAAAATCAAAATTAATATTTTTTTGTTACAAATTATAAATAATCTAGCAATTAAACAAGAAAGTTAAAAAAAAAATAATTTAAATGATAAATTTTTTTTTCTTTACCATCAAGTAATTCTAAAATTACTTTCTTTGATTGAATTTCTAAAAAAAGATAGTGCTACTATACAATGAATCTTTAGAACTATACAATGAATCTTCCTCTATGTTTTAATCATGTTTTGAACAATTTACTCTTTTTCTTCTTTTAGGTTGATATCACATTAGATAATCTTCACGGAATTTTGAAAAAAATCCTATTCTATCCAGGAGACTATATTGTTCTCATGCCTTACTTTCTCTCATATCTAGTCTTCTTCTTGTTTTTTTCCACTGCTTTTCCAATCTATCTTGAATTACCTCGTCTAGAGATTGAAACCAAGACTGTAGAGACTATGATCAGCTAATTAGCAGGAACAAGTATTTTTATTTAATAATTTGATATTTTATCTACCAGATTGTTTTTGGCCCATTTAACTTCCAAATAAGGTAGCCATAGATAAACTTTGCAGATATTTATTTATTTTTTATTTTTTTTAAGCTCATCACCCCAAGCAAGGCTGGAAGCCACTAACACACAAGGGGTTACAGAAGGTTTGGAGGAAGAGCAGATAGGAGTGGTAAAGGAGAGGATGTGGAGAAAGATAGTGGATCGATCAAGGCAAGGGGGTTACAGAAGATTTGGAGCAAGAGCAGATAGGAATGAAAGGTGAAAGGATGTGGAGAAGGGAAGTGGATAGATCAAGGCAACTGGAGATGTCGATTGACGTTATACTTAAATAGTTGGAGATTCTAATCCAATTTTTTTTGCCTCTCTCTCTATATATGTGTGTCTGTGTGTGTGTGCTTGTATAATTATCCTTACTCAAATGTATATAAATACAAAATACTTGTTACTTTGTTTCAATGCAAACATGCTGGCACAATTAGAAGTGGTAAACAGAGATTTAAACAAGGCTTGAACCCTAATAGTAATATAAGATCCATTTTATTATTTTAGTTACAAATAATCCTTTCTAGTTCTCTAATCAGTTTCTTGTTCTTAAGATAAAATTCATCAAGGAAGGTGCTATATTTTTTTCCTACCCAAGTACTTTTGATCTCCTCCAAGATCATCCTCAGGGGTAAATTACAAAGACAAACTTATTGTAACTGTGATGGCGATTTTTAAAAACACATGTGAATGCACTCTGTTATAATTATTTAAAAATTTTTAATTTATCAATTGTAGCTATTGTATTTTTTGCAAAACAAGCGTCCCAATATAAGGGAGCTAACTTGAAATTGGTAGAAATGTAAAACAGCATTAAATGTTTGTTAAATACACTTCAACATGCTTCTGCTACACTCATGATAAATTTTGCTATGTGTTAATTTGGTGCTTTTGATATAGAGGACTTTCAGAATATGAAGCTTTTGTTTATCATTTTTTGGTATAGCATATTGGTGTTGCCAACAAGAGTTTCCAGTATTGTGAAGGTGGACAGGAATGTGTTATTAAATGTGCAATAGAACTTGTATTCAACTCTGGATAATGTTATGGTTGTTAAACCAACATATATATATATATATATATATATATATATATATATATATATATATATATATATATATATATATATTATGAAATGGATTAAGTCCAACAATTATTTCAATATATTTTCCATTTATAATTAATTTTTATAGATATAATTTAAGTAAATGCTTCGTTTCTTTTTAAATTAAACAGTGTTAATTACATTTACCGGCCTGAAAGTTTGAGAAATTTTGCAGAAAATATGTGCTTCTGATTCTCTCACAGGAATTGTTTAATTTAAAATAACAGAGCATTTACTTTAATAAATTATATGCATAAAAATAATGTAGAAATGGAATATATATATATATATATATATATACACACACACACACACACACACAAGCATTATATACATAAAAGTATATATATATTATAAATTAATTGATTTAAAATACCATATTTTAAATCAATTAATTTATAATATTAATGCTCTGTAAATTTACATTGAGCACTATTGTGTAAAAATAAAAATATCTATAAGAACACCGGATTTTATATCTTACTGTTCTTTCTTTTTATTTATATATATATATATATATATATATATATATATATATATATATATATATATGTATGTATGTATGTGTGTGTGTGTGTGTATGTGTGTGTGTGTGTGTGTGTGCCAGTAGTCTGGCTGTTTGGTCTTAAGAAATGAGCTGCTAGACCTTTATACATTAAAAACCATGGGAGAATTCATGAGAGAGAGAGATACACAGCATTATATATATATATATATATATATATATATATATATATATATATATATATATATAGTTATTTCTATTGTCAATTTCAATGTCCGAGTTTAGAATTTTACCTTTAGAGTATCTACATAGATGATTTGATTCGAGTGGTGAAAGCTTGATTTATACAAATATGTTTTGACTATTAAATAAAGAAACTATGCTTATTTATGTTGAATCCTAGTGTGCCTCTGCAGAAGCAAATACAAATATCCTATAAATGTTTCAATCTGCTTACATCTTCAGGTCATTGTTATGCATCACTTAAAGTTGACGTCTACAACATTTATCCTCTTTGACATCCTCTTGACCTTCACAAAATCTCTTGTGCCATCGAAGTATGTATGCATATGACCTGCATTCTTCCTATAAACTTCACTTAGAATACAAAATGTTTCAGCAGTTATTTTATTAAATTTCACCCAAAATTCCAAATTGAACTGAACTTTGAACTGATTTTGGAACTGACCCTTTATGACACACCATAAGAAGCATCTCTTCTTCAAGTTCTGCTTAACAGTGGACTGAAGATGTGAAACAACAGAAACTTTCAAACATTGTTTAGGTTTGCCCATTGTTAAATGTATATCACATGTCTATTGTGGTTCAATATATGAAAACCCAGTCTCATAATTTTTGTTTGTAGTTTACAGCTGCGTCACATTGAAACACCAATTCCTATACTATCACCAAATTTAAGCAACATCAAGCCTAGTCAGTACCTAGATGGGTGACTACCTGGGAATACCAGGTGCTATAAGCTTGGATGTGTGAGTGGTGTTATGGATGATGGCTCAGAATTGTTAATCAGAGAGGTGAGTTCCAATTCCAGTTGAGTTTGTTATATTCACTTACCCTTGAGAAAGGTATGAATCCACCTCTTCTTGCCCCAGCTATGGATTAATTAGCAAAGCTTGTATCACTAAAACTATTATTATCTCAAAAAAAAAAAAATTGCATACAAAATATTTAGATTTTGGCATTAAATAACCCATAGAGGTGTTGATATGCTAATAAACAAAAACAACCAACCAGCCAAAATCTTTGTGTTGCTTAGTAATGAATGATTTATTGCTTATTTATCCTTAAAGGGTTTGTATTGTTTTACAGTAATTAAAATAAAGATCTACTGAAGAAATACCACAAGTTTATAATTTGTAAACACTATGTATGTTTACAAGTAATGATAACTTGGAAGGCAACCCTGAGTTAAATGTGAATTTTTTAATATTTGTTGAACATAAAAGAATTCTTTTAACATTTACTATATTTGAAGGCATATAAGGCACACAGGTGTATAAGACACACCCAAATTCCAGCATGGCAAATCAAGAACAAATTAGTAATTAGTAAAATTATTAGTAAATCATGCAGCCTAGGCTATATTTATGAGGTATTATTTTGGTTAAAAAAGCCATGATTACAGTTAAACGAAAAATAATAGGAAAAAAAGAACATGAGCCTATAAAAACTTTATTTCCAAAGGTAAGAAAACAAAATAAAAATCAAGCAGTTATTACAATTGAGCAAAACAGTACAGTTACCATTAAAATTTAGTCAAAAATTTTCCTGTATATGATCTGTACAACCTGCGTCTTGTAAATATTTTAGTGGAATAATTAGGATATCAAAATTCTGATTGTATTTATACCAATGCAACCGGAAGTTATTGCAAGAAAAATATTAATGAAACAAATATATTTTACAAATATATAATTTCAAATTAATGCATATAATTTTAGTGAAACAAAGTACTAATATTAAACGAGATGATATTAATATAATGAATATTATCAATGATAACACTTTTAATCTACATAATCGCCTTTTATATAATGACAATAGGCATATGAAAGTTACTCTAAAATCTAAGTTAATAGTTACCAGGTAGCTAATTTCATCTATCATGAATTTTAAACCTACATATGGCATATAAAACACGGGAATTTTAAAAGATATTTTTAGTAAGAAATGTGTGCTTTATATGCCATCAAATATGGTAAATAATAAATATATTTATAATACTTTCATATGAAAATTGAAAAACCATATCTTTATTCAATTAATTATTCTGAGTCACATCCTTACATATCTTATTTTAATCACAAAATTTCAGCCTGTGATCACTTTGGTTTTCACCATGTTGTCTGAAGTCTTAAAGTATTGGCATTATTCAATGAATTACTCAAACAAGCATCTCTATCTTTATTGTTTTGTTCACTTGGCTCTCTACTTTTGTTAATATTGTCTAAAGTTTTGAAGTAAAGTATCATTTCAAGAGTAACTAGGCTTAAAAATCTTCACCTTTGTTGTTTTGATCATTATGTTCCAAATATTTATCCAAATCACACTGAATAATAACAACACTTCACCTTATAACTTCAAACAATATAAAAAAGGTCAGAGATTAGACATGACAAAATATGATTGAAACAACAAAGGTGAGAATGCTAGTCTGAACAATTCATTGTATAATGACAACACTTCATCTCAAAACTTCAGACATAAATCACATCCTTGCAGAAAGTTGTTCATTTAAAGCGAACAGTAAACATGTGAATTTGTAATTGAAAGCAAATTCAAGGTAAATATTGACATCCTATGACCTGACAGGGTTAATCAAAATAGCTTTGTGAGAAACAAAGTGTTTGTAAGGCAGTTTGTGTATGTTGGATGTACTCCAAAACATTTTGCGGAGGTGGAAGAGACAAACAGAAGATACACAAGACATACGGTTTCATTGTGTTCAAAGTAAACTGTTTATTCTGAAAAAAAAATGATTACAAGCTTTTTTCATTCAATATTCCAAGGTTGTGAGTTTATCAAATGCTACTTTGGTTTCAATTTTAGTTGAGTTCTCTCAGTCAAGACTGATTGTTTAGAAGTTAGTATTGTATGCCATATTGAGTATGTTTAATTCTCATTGGATGCTGCAATATTGTGGCCTGGATCCAGGTTGAACTCAGTTTAGAAAATCATCTTCTATAAGTATCAGCTACAGAGTAATGATCTGTAAGTTAGTCTTCTAGGATTACTGCTAATATATTTGATCTTCATTGGATGCTAACTATTCAAAACTTGTTACCAAAGACTATCATCACACACACACACTCTCTCTCTCTCATATATATATATATATATATATATATATATATATATATGCATATATATATATATGTGCAGGTATGCAGAAAAATAGGAAAGAACACCATACTTATAAACACGCGCTAACCACAAGATAGCTTATTCCCAAATTCTCGCTTGACGAGGAAGCGTGACCAGACACCTTAATTCAACTTAATTTCAAAAATTATATTAGGGGTCTCGGCTCCCGCTTTTGAAACATGAGAACTCTTATGTAGCGAAGGAATCATATTTTTTTAAAAAATATTATAATATATATATATATATATATATATATATATATATATATATATATATATATAGGGTGATTAAAAATTGGAATACTTCCATGGGAATACCTTAATTATTTATAAAAGTAAAAACTGATATTATGACTTTCAACAGTCTCCAATTGTTTGTTTTTTTTAATTTTTGTCAACACACTATTTTGAGAATCTTACACAGATGATTCAAAATGATGCTAACACTTCTATAGGTGTTCCTTTGTTAGGAAAAGTACTCTTATAGAACTCTGAAGAATTTTTTCAATTATTCTGTACACACATATACATATACATGCACAAAGGTGCCAGGACAGTAAAAAATTTTTTGGTGGAACTGATACTCCTAAGGTTCCTGATAATGACAAATTTCATGCAAGTCAAATGGAAAAATGTAATGAAAAAATTAAACAAATTTTAATAAAATTTGTTTGAATGAAGTCCTACTGTTCAATTATATATAATACCTTCAGAAAATGATATTGAAGCCATAATCTAATAGTTTCCATGCAGTGTTTATCCCTATGGCTATACTATCTATCTACATCTAAGAGTAGCAGGGAGTAGATAAACACAGTTATATATATATATATATATATATATATATATATATATATATATATATATATCTTTAAGTTTAAAGTCAACTGTTATCTCTCCTACATACCTTTATAATCTATAATTCTTGCCTCCATAAATCAACCTCATTCATCATTAACCATCGATCTTGAGGGGATCTTAGGCCTTGTATTGGGTGAATGATAATGTTATATACACGGTGCAATGGGTAAATTGTCAGCATTTTATATTTTTAATTTTGTGCATGTGTGTTGTTTGTTTTTGATTTTGTCAACTGCACAGTATAGTAGGGTCAGTTGAGCACGATCTGTAAAAAAAGAGCAGCATGACACGATTTGCTCCAAAACAGATTTGGAAATTGTACTACTTGGCATTAGAGCTGGAAGCTTGAACATACAAACACTTCAGAGTGTTTGGGTATCAATCTGAGTACAGTGGACTGAAGATGTGAAACAACAGAAACTTTCAAACATTGTTTAGGTTTGCCCATACTAATGTGTATTTAGAAAAATAATGTTAAGCATTTAAATTTTGAATTAGAGAATGCTCTAAAACATTCTATTATTTAAAAGGAAAAGTAAACTATGGAGGATAATAAGTGATATAAATTTTTGGCATATTAAATGAAAGTCATGAGTTAAGTGTTTTTTAATTTTCTATTTTTAGTTTTTATGTTCATGCATAAATATGTTGGCATGAGTAGGGAGCATTTCTTTGAAGGGATAAGATATTTGAAAAAATCTAGGATGTAAGCTAATATTCAGACAAGATTCAATCAGCGCACTTTCAAGGAGCAAAATGCATTGGCATAAAATGTTTTCCTCTTGCCATTTCTTCTATTAATATATATATATATATATATATATATATATATATAGGGGTTGGACAAAATAATTGAAACACTTATTAAATTTAAAGAAAATTTAATTAATATGGAGTTGGTCCTCCTTTAGCCTCATATACAGCTTTAATACGTCTAGGAATGGAATCATACAGCTTCCTGACTTCATCCAGAGGAATTTTCAGCCATTCTTCCATTAACACCTGCTCGAGCCCTTTAAGACATGACGTTGGAGGATAGTGGCTCCTAAGTTGTCGCTACAAAATGCACCACAAATGTTCAATAATATTGATATCTGGAGATTGGCGAGGCCACTCCATGTGTTCTAGCTCACTTTCATGCTCTTCATACCAATTCTTAACCACTCGAGCGGTATGTATTGGAGCATTATTGTCTTGGAAGATGTAGTCATCATCAGGGAATAAAGTCTGGGCCATTGGATGAACATGATCACCCAAAATGTTCAGGTAATCTTCGCTGTTGATTCTACCACGCAGTGCAACTATTGGACCGAGACATTTCCATGATATGGCGGCCCAAACTATCACTGATCCACCTCCATGCTTCACTGTTGGAAGAAATCAGTCAGGGTTGTAAGCTTCTTTAGGCTGCCTCCACACATAAACTCGCCCTGAAGTTGGGAAAAGAGAAAAACTGGACTCGTCTGAGAATATGACTTGCTTCCATTGGTCTGCAGACCAGGCATTGTGATCTCTGCACCACTTCAACCTCTTGTGAATGTTGCAAGTGGAGAGAAGAGGTCTCCTTACAGCAGCTCTTCCACGATATCCAGCCTTATGGAGCTCATGACAAACAGTTTTAGTAGAAACTGGACTATTCAGATGATTATTCAACTCAGCAGTCACTTTGGCTGCAGTAGTCTGATGATTTTTTGCTACATTGCCTTTCAATGCACGTCAGTAAGTTTGCAAGTCCGGCCCTTATTGCTACAGTTGTTAGAGGTTTTGCCCTGTTTCTCGAATTGCATCATAGTTTTTGATATGACAGCTCTTGAAAAACCAAACAATTCAGCAATCTTAGTGATCAAGGTTCCTGCCATGCGAGCTCCAACAATTTGCCCATTTTCAAACTCGGAGAGATCGCACATTTAGCTTAAATTTTACTAAATTCTAAAAATAAATAAGACAAAGACAGTAAATTAGATAAATAAACATATTTACAATAGATATAACCTGTAATTACAAAGTTTTAGTTAAAGTTCTTAATATAACAGGTCTTTGAAATATAGGAGTAGAATTTGCACCTGTTCCAATTATTTTCTCTAACCCCTGTATATGTGTGTGTATGTGTGTGTATTTGTACACACATATATGTAGATTATATATATATTTACTTGCACACACATATACATAGCATATATCCCAAGCTCTAAGATATACTTTTTCTGCAATAAAAAGCATGCAAATAAAATATTACTCTGCATTAGTACTAAAATTGGAAGCTGAATGAAAAATGATAATTTTTGTCATAAATTTTGATATGAAGAATTATTATTGTATGCTGTACTATGTGGACCAGCATGAACATTTTGGTTGTGAGTATAACAATATTCTGGCTGTTATACTCTCTGGCTTTCTTCAAGTATTTGTTTTTTGTGACCTTGGAATGTTGAATCAAATCCTTTATTCAACCCATGAGAATAGATTTTTTTCATTCCATTTTCCATGCTTAGAGGATTAATATCTGTATCCATCTATTTTATTCACCTTTATGTCACTTTTGTATTTTGCTTGCACTGAATCAGTGTTTTCAGCACTACCAGACTCAGGGATTGAACTCACAACTGCCAGGGAACCTGCTATGTGTTAATCAGATACCATTATATATATATCTGAAGAAGACTCGATCACAGTGATAATGAATATAAAAGTCTTAAGCAAGTCAGCTAAGTTAGAATGAATTAGAGCAGGGGTTCTCAACCAGAGGGGAATGTCTCCCAGAGGGGAACTTCAGAGGCATGATGGGGTGGGAATCTTTTATTTTTTCTTGTTTTTTTTTTTACAGAATTTTGTTTATTGAATGACAATACTCTGGCATTCTATTGAACTTTTTTTTTATTGAATTATGCTTCAGTTTATTTATTTAATAATTAGTTATGAATTAAAACAAATTACTGTACATGTATTCAAGTTTAAAAATCCCTCAACATTTTCCATTGCTATTAAATTTGTAAAACTCCCCAATAAAAATAATCCATGTCAATTTATATGTATTAATGTGGAAAAGAATGAAGATTTTCAATAATATATGCATATTATTTGGAATGCACCTTTTTGAGTTGGACAATCTTGAGAAGGGGGAGAATGACATTCTGACTTATGGTGAAAAAGGGGCAATGAGCAAAAAAGTTTGAGAACTATTGAGTTCGAGTGGTGAGCAATACATAAAAATATTCCCTTGTAAATCATGCATCTTATTGGTTAGCAAATAAATTACTCAATAGCCAAGATAAAATACTTAAAACTTGCTGTCATTCATCCAAATAAATCATTCATGATAAAATTGGTAATTTGACAGTTTTTACAATGCAAAGACTTGGCACAAAGCAAAAGTCATCTTTTTGTTTAGCACTTATCTTCCAGGAATGGAGAGTAATGGTACACCTGCCAGAATATTTTGTATTTAAAGCTTTTGTCTTTATCTGGGTATGAATGCTGACTATTGTTTGAGAAGTTAGACTTACAAGTTGTGTCTGACGAAAAATCATTTGGTAAAGTGATGAAGACATTTAGTTTTAAAGCCCTTTTTCTGCTTCAAGTTTTCTATGTAATATTTACAATAGAACAGCATTATCTTGCAGCACAATTGCTACAAACTTTAATGAAACACCACAAAATGAAAAAAAAACTGCAAGGAGAATAAATTTCAAAGATAAACCAAATAGATGAAGAGAAGGGCATATTGATGTGTAAAATAGTCTCACAAAAGATTATTATGTTATTATTTATTATTATTAAAGAGATTGATCCTCACTAGGTGTCTCATAGCTGTGGTCTTTTATCAGACAAAGAAAAAATTATTAAATACTTAGGTCACCTTGTCATGGAGCAATGATGAATAAGTTCATCTCACAGACAATTATGATTGAAGTGGATTAGATTGAGTTAGGTTGGTTGATTTTATGACAGGTGGGTTTATGGGAGAATATATATAAACTCTCTCTATGTATATATATATCTCAGACTAATGGTGAGTAACTGAATGACAAAATGGAAAAAATTCTATGTGACACATTTCATCCTTTTAAAGGACTTTCGACAAAATAATGTTTTTATTGGTGGAATTATATATCTATGTAGAGATACAAAAAGAAATACAACAAATATTGATTATAATGATAATTACATAACATACAATTATAATTATATAACATACAATTATAATTATATAACATACAATTATAATTACATATCATACAATTATAATTATATAACAAAATATTATATAATTATATAACATGAGAAATACTGAAGATGCAGAGATGTTTAGTTTTAAATTTACATTTTGCTAAATTTAATCTTTTAAATTAAATGTTTTTAATCATTTCACCCCAAGCAAGGCAATAAATGCCACTAAGATGCTAGGGGTTACTGAGAGGAGAAGAGAATGAGAAGCTATTAGTGAGGAGAAAGGACAATAAAAGAAAAGGATTCAGGAAGGCAGAAGAAGGCAGCTGACATTTCATTTAAATTTTTGAAGATTGTAGGTGGCAGAGAAGCAAAAAATCGGAAGAGATTTTCATAGGTGAGAAGTGTGATTTTTTTAATGTCGAATTTTGTATTGGACACCCACTGAGGGTCAAAATCACTACTTGGTAGTACTTGTCAATCAGACTAGTCTCACTAACCATTATTAAATGAAGTGGGTTCATTCTTCATTATGTCTTTGCGTTCTATGATACTAGGCTTAATAAATATCAGTATAGTGTCATAATGTATAGCAGTAGTTAACAAATTCATCTAATGAGCAATTACTATACGTAATCTTGTGCCAGACTAACACAAATTTAGTAAACACCTATCTATTTCATAAGCTTAATTTAATGTGGCACAAGGCCAGATTTACTATTAGACTAGATACCCATTTTATTTTTATTTATTTAGGTACTTTTTATACTAATAAATTTATCTGCAAGGCTAATAAAGTATCACTCTCTACTGATTTAATATTTACTTAGCTGAACTTAATCTGGTACAAGGCCAATATAGTGGGATGTCCAATGTACACTAAACTTGTTATGCATGTAAATTAGTCTACAAGATTAATGTGGTAGTTAACTTAAATATAAAAATCATTTGCTGGTTTGGATTAAACTAATCTAGTTGGTTGTTTTTGTTTTACAGCAGATCAACCACTATGGGTAATTTAATACCGAAATTTAAATATTTTGTATGTAATTTTATTTTTTTGGAGATAATAATTGTTTTAGCGATACAAGTCTTACTAATTAACTTATAACTGGACAAAGAGGTGGATTCATACCTTTACCAAGGGTATTTGCTTGTACGTGAATATAATAAACCCAATCAGAATTGCAACTCAAATCTCTGATTAACAATTCTGAGCCATTATTCATAACACCACCTGCTCATCCAAGTTTACAGCACCTGGTATTTCCAAGCAGTCATCAATCTAGGTACTGACCAGACTTGATGTTGCTTAACTTTGGTGATTGTATGGGAACTGGTGTTTTAACATGATACCTGAACCCAGTTGATATAATTCAAAAAATAAAACTAAAATTATATATGGCAGTGTTTTTAAGAGATATGAAATATGTTACTGAGTTATCAAAAGGAGAAAAATTTAACTTTTAATAACAGAAACCAAACATTTGCTTCAAGTTTAAAGCAATTCTCTAAATCCAATTAAGTTACTTAAAAAATAACTATTTTTCTCACTTGCTTATATCATTATTTTATAATTATTTTAATACCATGTCTTTTCAGGACATATGGCAAACAACTCCCTGAGGATTCCTTTTCTTTATTATCTGTGAATTCCTATGCATTGTTGAGAAAGATAGTGGAGTGGTATCTCATTGCCTTCTTCATGGTTTTGAATTCAGAGTTTTCTTCCTCTTAAATTAGTTGCTATCCAAAGCTAGAGACTCCAGTCTGCCCTGTTATTTAACACCTACCTAGGGAGAGAAGAGATGGATTCATGCTTTTTTTTTTATTTGTGTGAAAGTAAATGCAACAGTTTAGGCTAGAATTTTAATTTCTCTTGCTGATGTCACTTTCTGCACCAATATCCATTACACTATCAGCAAATCTTAAATTGTTACAAGTTCTGAATATCATATTCTCTTGATTAAGTCAATTTCTTAAAAAATAATATTTAATTAAGTCTAAATTTTATCTAATGATTATTAATTTCTGATTATATTTCTTTCATCTTAATTTCAATTGCTTTTTATTTCAACTCTCAAACTCTCATTCTTTGGTGAGCAGTATTGATTGAAAATAAAAAATAGACCTTTGGCAAAGCATGAACACACATGCCTTTTATTCTTGGGAGCTTGTCTTAACATAGCATCTGCTTTACTGATTAGGCAACAGAGGCCATCATATGCAATCAACCAAATATAACTATATAGATAGTCAATGCCAGCTTCTTATTTACATATACTAGTAGTATCAATAAGTGTATTTTTATTTCTCAGATTAAGCATTCTTAATTGTTATTCATTTTTGATGAAGCTAATTCTTTATTTCTGAACTGTGATGCTTACTAATGACCATATATTGATGGTATAATTGTTGCAATTAAAAAAAAAAGCAATTATGCTCATGGTAATATTGACCTATCAACCAGTGCTGCTGTTAGTTGAAATTTATAAAATCTTTCTATGTTATTCTTTTTTAGTTTTTTCAGGAAAATAGGTTTCTCAAGACCACTATATTTTTTGGTCTTGCTAGTATCGATAGGAGTTTCCTTCCTAATCTTTTGTTTGAAATAGCATGGAATGTTAACATCTTGATTATTTTTGGCAATGTTTCATATAAAAATGAAATATTTTAGCCAATGAATACATTTTTGGTGTAAATAAAAACATTTTCCTATGGAAATACAAAATCTATCACATTCAGATAAACATAAAACTTTAATATATCCTAAGTGAGACCAAGTGTAGTCAAGAAAAGTATATAGTCTTTATCTTGCTTGCTTCAGTTTCAAAATGGTGTCTTTTTCAGTTTGACAGGTGAATTCAAAATGTCTACCACAATTTTCCTGGCATCTTATTGCTGCATAGAGTCTATCATGATGTAGCTTTGTGTCTAGGACAGCTTAAAGACCAACCCCCCTCAAATCATGTACACACCAATGTAATCTTCTGATGGTGGGGCTGCTGTCAACAGGGTAAATGAGGTTACATCTACCTGGTGGAACAAAATTGTTTGGTTTAACATGAACGCCTTAACCAATACCTACACCCACCTCCAGCTCTGTGTCAATGATGTTCACTTCCCTTAATGGACAGGTGGGCGGATATATAAAGGTTGCAGCCCAGGTAGAACATTTCCATAGACTTTAGCCAATAAAGACTGACAGAAACTGGAGCAGGAGTGACATACCCACAGTGGCAGTGTGCAAGAAAGACACAGGACACTTCATAGTCAGGATACTCCAAGGAAAGGACCATAAAGTAAGACCTTAGCTCAAGCGTTTGGTCCAAGATGCAATCTGTCATGAGATGTGTCACTTCTTTGATGATCCTGTTGATTGTGACCAGTTTGATATCTTTTTCTAGTGCAGTCAACCTTTTTGCTGGACTCCAACTGGACTTTGTTGGTAAGTTTTTTTGGGTGTTATTATCAAATTTCTTATTGAAATCTTTCAATATTTTCTATCAGTATACAGTTAAAGAAGAAATGATTTAGAAATTGATTTAATTCTTAGATACAGTTTTTATTGCAGTTCTTTCCTGTATTTTTTAAATTTGTCTTTGAGAGAATATTTATTTTCATTTTATGCTTTAAATATCTCAGTGATTAACAACCCTGTGAATTTGAACTAACTTCACATTTTATATTCCTGCTCTTATTACTTACGATATACAAGAGAATTTTTGAATTTTCAGTGGCCTATTCTAGAGAGATAATTGATTTTTGTTTTATTTTCAGATAAATTTTTTAATTCTTTAATTCTTATTTTCACTTACTTTTTTTGTTTACTAATTTTTATATTTGCTTTATTCTTTTCCATAACATATAGCAAAAATAGTTTTAAATAAAGCTTTCTTGCTTTATTCAGGGATTGCACAGAACACATTTCATCTTTTGATCAAACTGGGTTATTTTTTTAAGAATATTCCTGTACCTTAGAAAACATTATCTTTTGACTTATCTAACATTACTGTGAATGTGAGTCACCTTCAGATCTTCAATCTGATCAACAGATTCAGCATTCTTTATTATTATTGTTTTTATTGAATATCAGAAATTGAGAACACTTGCTAGCAGGTTTTTTTTCTAAGTGCTTATCAAAAGAAAATTCAGGATGGGGGTCACAAGAACAGTGTTCAAATCATAATATTTAGTAAATAAACATTATAAATCAAAATTAATGAAAATTTTAGAGAAGAAAACTTTTTAAAAATTAGGGTATTATTTGATAAATTTTGATATCTCTCACTTGTCTTCTTATTTTACTTGAGATATTCTAATTTACTTGAGATATTCTTTTTAATTTTAAGGTTAAATGAATTGTCTTTTTGGATGATATCAGTTTTTTTTTCCACTTTGTTTTAAATTTAAGTCTTAGAAAAGAAAAACTCAAAACAAATAGTATGTTATTTGATAAGATTTGATATCTCCCACTTTTCTGCTTAATTTAGATATTTCTAATTTTGGTTCATAGATATTTTTACATTTCAAACTTAATAATCTTTTTGGATTATATCACTTTTTATTCAATGTTTTAAACTTGAGAAATAGTGCTTATCTAATAATCTTATGGGATTTATGTTTTTAGATTATGAGATTAAGTATTTTTATTATTAATTATATTTGTTATTAATTTTTTTAAATTCAACTTTTTGGTGCTTTTTTATTATAATTTTTTTAAATAGCCAAAGAATTAGCTTAGCCTTAAAGAGTGATAAAAAGCAAGAAAAAGTTTCACACTCATCAAAGTTAATAGCAAAAAAAGATGTAACAATAGGCTGATCTAGTCTTCAAACATTTACAGTACAAATATGCTTACTCTCTGTACAAGTACAAAGAATTTTCTGTTGTTTCATGGATTAATCTAAAATCAAATAGGTCAGTTTTTATGTCTTTGTAATGTTAGCTTGTAAGATTATTTTATAAGAATTAAACCTTTTTTATTTATATTTTCACATAAGCTTTTTAAAGCATGAAACCATTTTTAAAAATTATAGAACTATTTAGATATGAACCAAAGAAACATTATTGTTTTGTAATCTTAGGAAATAAGGTGAAGAAAAATTAGACATAAATAGTTAAGTCTTACTTTGAAAATTATACTGAATGATAAAGGCTTGAGAACTTTGTCTAGTTGTCATATCTGTAGTGCTTAAATGGTATCAAATTTTTTGAAAGTAAAAAATCTTTAAAAAATTGTATTAATAATTTATTATATTAGTTGGTGTAGTTTTAACAAGTATAAAATGAATTTCCAAGTTAAAAGAAGTTGCTGACTTATTTCATGAGCTATCTAAACTGGTATTGTCATTTTTTATATCATGTTTCAGCTAATTTACTTAGGTGTATATTATATCTGGTAATCATTTAATAACATCCAGAATATCTTCTTTTTCTTCTATGTGGCGTGTCCTTTCAGGACGTGGGCAGTCATGACTCTCCACAATTTCCTATCCTTTGTAGCTCTTAGTAACTTTTGCCTGTTCTACCAAGCATTAACACAAGCTCATTAGGTAGATTGTTCACTGTTTAATTAGAAACTTGACAGGAACAAATGGGATTTATTTTGTTTTCCTTTCACACCATTAATTGATATATATATATATATATATATATATATATATATGTATGTATATGTATGTATGTATATATATATATATATATATATATATATATATATATATATATATATATATATATATATATATATATATATGTATATGTGTGTGTGTGTGTGTGTGTGTGTGTGTGTGTGTGAATGCAGTAGTTTCAAATAACATGACTGATTGGAATAACATTTATTGGCTTGTCATCAGTACTAAGGATTACTTATTGTCATTATAACCAGCTTGACTTCTTATCTAACATAGATGAGTACTTCAGCTAATATGCACACACACACACACACACACACACACACATGGTATATATAGAAAACCATCTTTTTATTTTCACAAGTTTTATCAATGATCTGGTATTATTACCAGAAGAATCTTATTATACAAAAAAATTAATTTTAGCTAGACAAAACATGATTCACAATTAACATCTGAAGGTTTTATTTTTACTTTAACTGTATCCTTAAAGAAATAAGATTTTAACTAATTTCAACTCAGTTTTTATTTTATTTATTTATATTTTTATCTTTAATTTTTATTTTTGTTTATTCTTAAGGCTTACAAGAACCACATTACTTCAGTACTAATTAATAAGCACTTGTATATTAATCACAGGGTCTCATAGCTCATGGTACTTCCAATGTACCTTCATCTAAGTAAATTGTGGATATATTTTATTAGAACAGTATATTTCCAAGTCAAAATTGCAATCATAAATGTTTGGGGAGTACACAAATTCACTAAGTGTGTTGTCTAATTTTTAAGTCCTTTTATGATCATATATTATTTTCTTTAAACCTTAGGATGTTTTGTCAATGTATTTTTGGGAACATTTTTTACATTCTATTTGGTAAACTCCTGTTTCTGATATAAACTTAACTCTGTTTTATATTAATTAAGTTTTTAACCGTTTTTGAAGTGTTTGTGGGAAATTTTTAGACACTAGTCAATACTTCAAGATTACCATATGCAACATGAGGAATGCTGAAAATTATATGAGCGTTAATGTAATAAATAAACAAATGATACTAGTTTAAATAATTAATGGAATAAAAACAATGGTATATTTCAGAATTCTTAGTAAAATTTATTGGCTTGGTTTGAAAACTGAATTTTTCTTTACGTTTTGGTAATGTCATATCACTAAATTTTGATGGGAATGTTAGGATGAATAGCATTCATTTTACTTTGGAATTAAAAGTCTTTCTTGACTTACTATTTTACCAAGGAACATTTTCCTCCATTTCATTAAATGCATAAAAGATGAAACAGTTGTAGTTGACTTATTAACTTTATAATGTATTAGTTTAAATATTTTTTAAAGTATTAGCTCTAAACACAAAGATATGTCTTGGAGCAGTCAGTTTAAAAAATGTATATTTCATTAGTACATACTATATTGGATAGAGCAGAAATGCTTGTGTATAACAGATGTTCCTTTATTTTAAAAATAATATTTATTAATTAGTCATCATCCAGAGTAGTAATGGCTAAATACTGGTTTGTGGAAAGGAACCATCTGTACATTTCCAGTGTGATTATAAAAGGGTGTAAGTTGACATATGCCCTTTTTGCATGTTTTTCCATTTTTGAAGCGAATAAGCAGATCACTGCAAGATGACATAAAAAATATTCTGATACAAATGCTTTTGTGAAGTTAGGCTTCAAGTTTTTAAATAATGTATTATGCAAAAAGCGTGTATGAACTGTATTTTTTTCATGTCTTTTCTCCTTTCATAAAAACAGCACTTACACCCTTTTAGCATCCCACCCACAACATGGGGAATGCAGCCTGATTTTTTTAATCATTTTGTTGGGAAAAAAATGTGTCCTATCTACAGTCAAATAAAATATTTAATTTTATAAGTTCTCTGTTTATTACTACATGTTTACTTGTCAAAGTAACTAGTCAAGCTCATTATTAATGAACAAAAACAGATGCTGAAGACCTTAAAATTAATTGATTTTTCTAGATGTAAAAATAAATTCACACATTACTACAATCATAAATTACGATTATTTGAAATGAAAAATATTTTTTTAAATATCAAAAAGGGAAAGTGTTGAACTGAATGTACTTTTAATGGTCAATAACTGATCAATTTTGGTATTTTTTACTTGAAAGGATTTAGGAAATAAACTAATTATACTTTGTACTATGAAAGCCTGTTAAAAAACTGATGAAACTACATATTTTCCACTAGCATGTGTAATTGGTGTTTTTTAAAGCAGACATGTAGATCCTACTTTCTTGGAACGAGACAATTATCCAACTTTAATCTTGTCCTAGACTAAGCAAAATAAACATCTAAACTATAAGAAATTTTTTTAATCTAATATGTGCAGGAAAATTATTTTCTCTAAATCTTATTTTAATTTTGGCTGGATTAATTAGATTCTCCATGTAATTAATTTGTTTTTAATTGATCTTAATATATACATAAAAAAAAATGGGTGAAGAATGGAAGAAAATGCTCAGTCAAAATGAGAGGAAACTGGATATTTTAAAGCAGGTATTAAAAGTTATATACAAAGCTTATTAATGCCAACATTAATAAATAATATTGGAAAAATTGGTGCTTTTCAAATCTCTCTCTCTCTCATTCTCTCTCTCGCTATATATATATATGTATACACATTTTATATACATATACATACATACACATACATACATATACAGGGTGCAATGGATAAACTGTCATCTAAATTATGCAAAAATGAAAATACACATAATAATCAAGGGCGTTGCAATCTGGGGAGTGGTTGGATATAAGGGGTGAAGTGGCCATATAAATTGCCTGACAGCCATGACTGGGTTCTCCTGCTTGTGCTGCATGTCGCAGAGTCCTGTTGCCAGATATAGAATCTTCTAGCAGCAACCCACTTGACCCAGGTTAGCACTACCTCCTCAAGGCACTTGATATAGGCCTCCATGTTGAGTCTGAGGCCCTCACCAACAAATTCAGGAGTTTTCTTATCAGAATGATCAGAGTGTGTTTTCCAAGCTGTCGTACCTTCATAATCACCATTAGACTCGTGAAACTCTTTCTGAATCCTCTGTGCTGTTCTCAGATTCACCCCTAAACACTAAAAATATAATTTTACGGTATGCTATATTTATGAGTTAAAGTGCTCAATATTAGGGATAGAGCATATGTAAAAAGTGGACATTTAGGCTAACACCCAATGGCAACAGTCTGTTTCATGCTTAAATGCAATCTTCTGGTCATACATATGTATTGATGCCTATGGAAGCAATCCCAGCATGCACCACTTTAAGAAAGTGCCTGAAAACCATACCACTTGTGAGTGAACATGGACAGACAGAACTGTTCGTAAATGGTTGTGCTAGCATGAAAAATGTTCAAACTGTTGATACATCAAATGGTTTGTATATATGTATATTGTAAGTTTGTATGTATGTATATAAGTAGGTTACCTGACAACCATTTCTTAGTGTGAAGCTTTTAGTTACAAATTGTAGTTATTATTTATTGTTTTTGATATATTTTTACCATTGCTCTATCAGCTTATTGATATTGAATCTTTTTACTGTAAAGAGTGAATATTTATTGAATTTACTTAATTTAGTGTATATACATATCTGTGTGTGCATGTGTGTATAGTACTTTTGCCAAAAATGTATATGCAGACTTTGTTTCAAGTAGTAATGGTTATTAATATTGCTTTCAAACTAAAAGAAATAAATATTAAAATACAATTTATAAAGAAAAAATTAGATATTTATGTTTAAATGATTTTTATTTTAAGTGTTTGAAATATTCAGTAAAAATATTGTTACAAAGTTATAGGCTGATACGAAGTGTATAAATTTTTTATATAAGCAGTTTTTTCGTTCAAAGTAAAATTATTGCACAATTACAAGAAATATACTAGATGTTATTTATTTTATTCTGAAAGCATTTCATAAACTTTCTGTTAAAAATAGCCTAAGTTTCTATTAATGAAGTGTCTCTCTATTTTGTACATTTAAAGAGAATTATCAAACCTAAGGGATCTGTTATTTGGTGTTTACTATAGCATTTATTACAGTATACTTTATTATGAAAGTGTTTAACTTTCATCTACTAATTATATTAGCTATTAACAAATAAAATGCGTACATATTCTTGAGGATGTATAAATATATAGATGCCTCTCTGATTGTATTTTCTTTTCATTATTTAATAAAATGCCAAAATATCTTCTTGACTGAGAACACACACACACACACACACACACACAGAGAAAAAGAGAGAGGAGAAATACCATGTAATTCTGACCTCATATACTTAACAGAAAAAAAGAATTGATCGTAGTCTGGATCATCGAGTCAATGCAAATGATCCTTTCTTTAGCTGCATAATGTGTGCTTTGCCAGGGTTACATACAGTTTTGAATTCAGAGTTTTCCTTCTATTAGACCAGTTGCCACCCAAGACTAGGAGACCCAGTCTGTCCTGCTATTTACCTACAGCTTAGAAAAGATAGATTCATACTTTCCCATGGGTATTATCAAGTAAGTGAATGTAATGAACTCAACTGGAATCCAAATTTGGCTCTCAATATAACACATTATTAATAATTAATCTATATCTTTTTTGTTATGCTGAAATATAGTACAATTAAAATAACAATTACCATTTGTAACCATATTGTGTAAGACTATAGTTTCTTTTTTATTATTAATGTCCTGACATGAAAATTATTAATGTAATTTAAAAAAAGGAATTTAACATAATTTTTTCTCTAAATATATTTTCTAGTTTTCATTGTATAATTTAATTGGAAACTTAACAGGAACAAACTATAATACAGCTATAACTTTGCAGCTTAATATTAAAAAGAAGCATTTATTTTATACATATATATACATTTATATCATACTTTCTTTATATTATAATGCACTTAATTCAGTAGTGAATGTTAATGAGAGAGATTGAACATTAAACACTGAAAGTGTCTGTGTGGGGGGAGGTGATAAGTATGATCTGGATGGAAATTTATTTAGAAATAGAATAATCTTCTCAGCATATCTATTTGAAACTCAAAAAGCATATACATATTTACTATGTATAGGTTAGTCGTGTACAGAACCACAGTAGAGTTACACTCAGTGAAAATCAAACTTAGTACTTCTATCTGCTTCAGGACGTTGATGATCATGACTCTCCACAATTTCTTCTCCTTTAAAATTTCCGTAGTTTCACTCTAAGCTTACATATCACTGGAAGATGGTCACTCCCGTACTTGGCACTTGGGTTTAGTACTAATGGTTTGAAAAAACTAAGTTGCAATTACTCTACAGCAAGTATCCTAATAATCATAATTTCTGGATGATTTAGATTTTGAATTTTATTCATACACTTAAAAAACACAGAGAGAACATTAAACTGGTGGCTGCCTGATGCATACATTGACTTGTCTATTAGCAATATATAAAAAGGCAGCTAATATATATGTAAGCAATACTAATAAAGTAGCCATTGATTGGATTTGAACCTAGACTAACATAGCTGATCAGACTGTACCAATTGAGGTATATTAACTGTTTCTTATTTATGCAACAAGATATTTTAAAAGTTTTAGCCTGGCATAAAGCCACATGATAGGGTACAAATTAAGGATAATAACAATAGCCTGGGAGATGATCTTGCTAATACAATTTACATATTTGATGGCATATAAGATGTACAGGTGTATAAGATTCACCCCAATTTCAGCAGAGCAAATCAAGAAAAAATTAGTAATTAGTAAAATTAGTAAACCTATATATGGCATATAAGATGCAGGGGAATTTTAAAAGATATTTTTAGTAAAAAAAGTGCACCTTATATGCCATCAAATACAGTAGGTAACTTCTTACAATTTTAACTCATTGGTTGTCTAATTTCTTTTTCATCTTCTTAAGAAAATATCAGTCTAACAAAGTTACTAGAATGAGATTGGCTTGGTTTGTTTATTTTACCAGTACATCAACCCTCTTGGATCATTTATGCTTAAAAACAGATTTCTATTCAATAATAACTTACAAAGTTTTAAGTTTTAAAATCTGTGAAATATAATTGGAAGCTAGTTGTCTAGTTTATCTGAAGGGGACATTGTTAGGATTAAATTTTGGTGTATAATTTACTTTTCTTCAGGTAGGTCAAAATGGTTTCTTCACTAACATTTTAAAAAAGATCTTTAAGGTTATTCACCTTATAAAGGCATTTACAGATACTAGAATAAGTTAAAATCTTATCTATCAACATGGTTATATATAAACTGACTGGGGTTTAAAATTAAACCATGTGTCCTTGGGGACACATGGCCCAATGGATAAAAGCATTGGTTGAAGCAATCCAAAAGTGAATTGACCCAAAGAGTTGTGAGTTCAATACCTGGCCATAGCAGAGGTGAACAAAAACATGTAGAGATTAATCTCTAGAAAAAAAGTGAATTAACTGAGATATCTGAGGCATGGCATGTGGAATTCAAACAATCTATCCCTATGAACTAAATAAAGGGTTCAGTTTGAAATTCCAATGTATATCAACTGAAGTTGGCCAGAGAAACAGCCGAAACATTGTGAATATGACAATAAAGATGAAGACAACAGTCCAAACAATGTAAATAGTGTAAAGGAATTAAATTTGTTTTGTTAATCCCTCTTATGCATGTATTTTACATACATATAATGGTAATATCACTATTCTATCATTATTTCTATTGCAAATGTTCAGATGTTCTTTAGTTCCATCAGTTCAGACTTTACAGCTAGGACACACCATGTTATTTCCACGGAGTCAAATCAACAACATTTCCTCCACATTCCAGTTGTAATGAGAAAGTTCCACTCAAACAGCTTTTTCCCATGAAAAAAACTTTTTCTATGTAGAACAGACTCCTGTCTGGATGCTTTCCTGAATATTAAAGTTTTGACCTCTTCAAGTTAAGAGTCAGTCCTTATCCTAATAATCTTCACTTCCTTCTACCTCCTCTTACATTTATATCACACACTTCATTCAATAACCCTCTATTTTTAGTGGCCCTTGTGTTTTGTATGAAGTGAACCCTAGTAAAATAAAATATTAGTAAGATTTAAATCAACAATTTAACCAGTTAACCCAGTTCAGCCTACATGTGGAAAAAACTTTAACCATTTCAGCCACAATGACTGCACACTTAAATATATTGAATCTAGAGATGTATTGGTATGGCCAAAGATGCATTCCAAAAGCTAAGCAGAGTACTAAGAGATAGAAAAATTTTGTTAGAAACAAAGAAAGGAGTATTGAACTTTTATATGATATCTATCCTCCTGTATGGCAGCAAATGCTGGACAATCTCCTCAAAGATGAAGAGACTTGAAGTAACAGAAATGTGGTTCTACAGAAAAATGCTAAGGATACCATGGACCAAACATATGAGCAACAACAAGATTTTGTAGAACATGGAAACAAAAAGGAAACTTGTAATTAACATCAGGAAGAGGCAGTTGGGGCATGTAATGAGGAAGGTGGGCTTGGAAAATCTTATTCTGACAGGACAGATTGAGAGACAGAGGAAAGCAGCGTGTAATATACTTGATGAGCTTGAGTAAACAGATGGTAGAACAGGGTTTGGGAGAAATAACAAAAAGATAAAACTTGTTATGAGCTATAAGGGACAGGAAGATGTTGAGGGCTATGATCGCCTATGTCCTGAAGAGCATGGCATATAAAAATTTGAGTAGGGTTTGCTTGGTCTCATGATAAACAGTCTGTATTTTTAATAAGTCATTGAAGTTGTCTTAAGCACTCAGTGAATTTGATCAAAATAGAAACATCAATACAAAATAATACTTCATTCTTTTTAGTTTCCTTTTGTAGTGGTTTGTCAGTTAAATCAATTTTTTCAGAAGAGAAGACACCCACTTTATCCTTCTTATTTATAAGCAACAATAAACTGATTCTATGTGCTTTAGTTAATGTTTAAAAATATGAAATAAAGATTTTCAATATTTATTGTTAAACATGAATTAAAAATTTTGGCATAATAGAGTGATGTCTGAAAATTGATAGAATGTGTTTGTGTTTTTAAATTCTTCCATGCATAACATAATGTGTGCTGCTGAAATATATTTGAATCAAGAAATGTTGATTAATTGCATAACAGAGTTAGGAGAATTTTAAAAATGTTTAGTTTAACATGCCTTAATCAATTCTCTACAATAAACAGATACATTGATTTTGATCTAAAATAAGACTTGAAAAGTTACCTGTGTCATTGAGGCCAAATATTACTTTGGTTATAGACTGTATGATTAGTTGATATTTGTTTTTTTATATAGAATGTCAAAAAATCCAATTAGTGACTTGGATCAAATTCTTTACCATCAATCATGGTTAAGTGACTTATTTATTCTGTGAAGTTGTTATAAATTGAATAGTTGAAGTAAATATAAAGGGTTTTCTCCCAGCCTATTTAATGAAGACAATTTCTTTTTAAACAAAAACATAATAGCAGAACAATACTAAAAGGAAAATTTATTTTTTGTTTCCCCCATTAGAAAAAAAATTAAGTTCACAGTGATACTGCCAAAGTCTTCTTTTTTTTCAAATTGCTATACAGTTACCAGCTGATACAAGAGGCTTCTAAGAAGATAAAAGAAAAATATTGATAGAATATTCACCTGAATAAATATAACACCACTGCCTGGTGTCATAAACTTGCTCATGGTACCACTTTCTAATACCTTGAGGTGATATCATGGCAACCAATTTATAACACTCCTTTTCTCTGACCTATGATTGTTAGGGTCTGACCACTTCTGGCTGTCACTTCTGGGTTGTTGTATTGCTACTTCTTTGTTCAAGCTGATAGTCAATTTAGCAATTTTCTATGTCTTTCTCAGCCCACATAGTTTAGATCCTGGAAAAGATGTATGCGGCAATCTGTTGAACCTCGGGAACAAGACAAAATTGACTGTACTAGTCAGATTACAGCAAGTTGGTTTAATTTGATGTCAGCAATATTCATTATTGTTGGTGCTGAAAGTGTAAATAACAATATAATGATAATATGGAACCACTTGTTCAGATTAGCTCTCTGACAAAGCTAGGGACTCTGCCGTGATTCGGTAAAGTCTCACTTCTGATAACTTCTTTTAATGATTACTCTTCCTGGCAACTTTTCTGATGACTGGCTGCAACTGGCTGGTGATTGACCCAACTAATTCCAACTGGCTGGTGACTGGCCTGACTGGCTCTAAATGGTTGGCAACTGGCCACTCATTTACTCCAACTGGCCTGATGGCTTTGAGCACCTGGATAAATAGGGTTTTTGCCAAATTCCACCCTCCAGCTACAATTCAGCCTGACTGGTCAATTCTGACCACGTGATTCACCAGAGATGGTTTGACCTCACACCCGATACCTCCCAATTTCGGCACTCACAAACATTGGGGATTCCACAATTTCCTGCCAGTGATGACATAGCTTTGATGATTCTCAACCTTTTTTGAACCTGTTAATTGCTTACTCAATATGCCTATTGTTTCAAATTTTGTTTATTGTTTCTGAATTATCTAGGTCTCATAACTGTGAGTGGGAATTTATATTTTCCTTTTAATTAAACCTTTCAAACAATTCAGCAAATTTTTATAATCTTCTAAAATCTGCAGTATTCTCAGATCCCATATTGTTGCATAAAGCCTCAGAACATCTCTAAAATATTGTAATAAAACAACAAAAATGAAAGTATTCTTTTGAATATATTCCTCAGTCTGATAACTTCAGTTTATTTCTGAAGTCTTGAGATTAATTATTTTATTATCTATATACAGGGTGTAGATAAAGTCACTGCCAAATTTAAGAAACAAAATAGAATAGCAAAATGAGATATAAAGGGAAATTTTACCTTAACAAATCAAACAGTAAGTAAAATTAATATTTCATAATAGATAAACCACTATTGTCAATGCCAATTTACAACCTTTCATGAAATCTTCATATAGTATTTTGATGTTTTAGAAGTTATCAACCTGTCAAAGAAATTCTTTAAATCCTGAAGTGTTTTGGATTTTCTGTTGTAAACCACATTTCCAAACTAACAAATCTGGAGGTGTGATATCAGGGGCCACTGCTGTACAAATCAGGTCCCGCTCTTCCAAGTTATCCATTTTGGTAATTTTGTGTCCAAAATCTCTCTGATGATGCATAAGTAATGTACAAATTCACTTTCCTGCTGAAAGGTTGTTGATTGAAAAAACCTGCTGGAGAGTTATGGAAAAAAGTAATTATTCAGCATGTTCTAGTCACTTTCACATATAATGTTTCCATTAATGAAGAAAGGTCCCTAAACTTACTGATAATGACCTGATTCAGATATTTACCTTTAGGCTTGAGTGACAATTATCAGTTGTTTCTATTTTTGGTTCACTATCCATCAAAATATTTTCCTAATTTTCGTTTTGATTTCAAATATGTGAGTTACTACATACAATTGGGAAGAATTTGTCTGTGTTGCTGAAAATGAACTGTGAATGCATAGCTGTGTCTTTTTGTTAAGGCAGGACTAGGATTAATCTAGCACAAAGTAAGGTAGGTCCTGCTTGACAGAGGATTTGTCATAATAATTTGAAACAAAGTTTTACATGGCTAGATGTTCTTCCTGACACCCAACTCAGACACTGAGTGCATCTTTTGAGACACCTTCTCTAGAAAAGTTGCCATTCAAAGCTTGAGATCCCATTCTGAATATAAAGTTCTGAGAAAAGTGATTTGCTTTCTGTATAAGCAATATTGAGAGTATAAGAACAATTAAAATAAATAAAAGTTCTTTTAAATATTTAATATGTTTAATCATTTCAAAATAAACATCAGTGCTTAATATCCATTATTTTTCTTCTAGTAGAGATGAAAGTAATGCTGATTTGAATCTGAGATTGACATATATATGATTTTAAAATCATGAATAAAAACAAAATGGTCTTTCTCTTAGAAATTATTTCAATTATACATTTAAAATTTTGGGGAAATGACAGTTTCTGTAGAATTACTCACATGCATACAGAAAAAAATGCTATTTTTGTCTATGATTGAATATTCAAATCTCAGTTTTCAAACTAATTACTTGACACGAGTCATTCCAAGGAAAACAATAAAATCATAGAAGCATGTCAAGGCTAAATGTTGCTGGAATAGGAAAATCAACTACAAATGAATAACTAATTTTCTATCTGTTTTTGTAAGTTTGAACATACAAAGACAATCAGGTAATTTTAAATCAACAGATATTTTACAAGAAACAAGCTAATCTCTCACTCTTTCTCTCTTTTGTAAAGTAAACATTTTATTTCTCACAATTTAATACACACAAATAATTTGGGAAAACAATATATAAATTTTTATATATCAGAAAAGTTTTATGAAAATATATGAAAAAGTGGAGAAAATGTTTTGTATGAAACATTCAGTTCTTTAGGACTTTATCAGACTAAAGTGATGTTTACATGGATGTGAGAGAAGACAGAGAAATTTTAAAATTAAATTTAAAATTTTTTTTTTTTTTAAATATTTGTTTGGGTATATAAGCTAGACAATTTTATTTAGTTTCTTTTTATCACTTTTGTTATTAAATACACCACACTGTAATAGGAGATCTGCTAAGAAAGGTGAAATGTAAGAATCTGGACATAAATTTAATGTGGATGATCTAGTAATTAAAGCACTTCTTATACATTTTCATCTCTGTACATATCACAATTTCAACTGAAAAGAATTTATCTGAACATGACATAAAATTTGTTACAACTACTTCTAAAACAAAAAAAAGACTTAATTAATACAAAATAAAATAATAATAGGCTAAAATTCGAAAGTGGCATTTACTCTATCACCTGTAATAATTGCTACAAGTAATACATTGAAGAAGCCTCAAGGAATTTAAATAAAAGATTATATGAGCACAGAAGAGATCTTTTACAAAAAACAATACATTAGCTGCTCACCATAATGAGTTTGACAATAATTTTGAGTTAAAAAATTCTACTCTAATTAAAAGAGAAAGCAATTTACTGAGACAAAAATGTTTAGTACTTTAACTGATCATCCATAGTTTATACAAGATTTCGCCTTTCTTGGCAGATATTCTATTATCACAATGTAGAATATTTAATAATAAAAGTGATAAAAACATAAGCAAAAAGAAAAAGAAACTAAATGAAATTGACTAGGCTATATATTCACAGTATTTACATTAGTCGGACTATTGTCCTCATCTTTGTCGCCATATTTATCACAACGTTTCGGCCGTTGTACGCTCCGGCCTTCTTCAGGTGGTTGAAATTTCGAACTGAACCCTTTATTTCAATCACTGGGGTAGACTGTTCTAGTTCCACGAGCCATGTTTGATGGACGTCAGTTATCAGTTATCAGTTATCTCCTGCTAATTTTCCCTCTGAAAGTTCTCCACTGCCTTAACAGGGTATTGAACTCACACTCTTTGGGTCTGTCACTGGATCTAACCAACGCCTTTATCCACTGTGCCATGTGTCCTTGACAAATAAAGGGTTCAGTTCGAAATTTCAACCACCTGAAGAAGGCCGGAGCGTACAACGGCCGAAACGTTGTGACAAATATGGCGACAAAGATGAGGACAATAGTCTGACTAATGTAAATACTGTACATAATACCTCATCTCAGAAATATAGACAGGCTACATATTCAATAAACATATTTAAAAAAAATAATAATTTAAAAATTTAAATTTAAAATTTCAGCATCTCCTTTTCCTTCAAGCACATGTAATTATATTGCCATAAACATCAATTCAGTCCAATGAAGTCCTAAAGGATGAAATATGTTGCATGAACATTTTTTCCAACAAATAAATTGGTAAAGAATATTTAGAAGAAAAACTGAAACTGTGATTCAAATGTAATTCAAGAATGAAATATATATGATTATAAATGATTAAAGTTAAATGTTATATATATATTATATTCTCAGGTTTTCAGGGAAATGGTGTATCTAACTAGAGTGTTCAGGTGTTAACTTAGTTATGTTTTTATATTTTAATATTATTTTCTTTTGTAATCCTAATTTAATCATCTATAATCATACATATTTCATTTTTGGGTTATCAGGGAATATGCATGTCTAACTGGGGGGTTCAAGTGTTAGTGTAATTCTGTTTTCTATTTTAATAATACTTTCTTACATAATCTTAATTTAATCATTCATGATCATATATATTTTTCCCGGGTTTTCAGGGAACTAGTGCATCTACCTGAGATGTTTAATGTTAATCTAGTTCTATTTTTATATTTTTACCTAAAAGCAAATGACTGGTGGGGAATGGATGGTGAGAAAGATTGTTTGGTTTTAATCTCCCAATTATATGAAGAGAATTATTATTATAATAAAGGTGTATAAATGTATTTATCTGTGTCATAAGATATAAATTATGCAAATATTATTAGTTTAATAAATTATCATTAAATAAGCATATAAATGTCATTTTTGTAACTAATTTTAATTATATTAATATAATTTAAAAAGTAATTATATGAAACTGTTAGATGTAGACGTCTCTTCTACTCCAATAGCTTCATGTCTCGCACATCTCGCCTGTGGAACTCCCTTCCCTGTTACTGTTTCCCTGACAAATACAATCTCCAACTATTTAAGTGTAACGTCAATCGACATCTCCAGTTGCCTTGATCTATCCACTTCCCTTCTCCACATCCTTTCACCTTTCATTCCTATCTGCTCTCGCTCCAAATCTTCTGTAACCCTCTTGCCTTGATCGATCCACTGTCTTTCTCTTTCTCCACATCCTCTCCTTTACCACTCCTATCTGCTCTTCCTCCAACCCTTCTATAACCCCTTGCGTGATAGTGGCCTCCAGCCTTACTTGGGGTGATACGCTTAAAAAAAGAAATAAATAAATAAAAAATATAATTATTGTTATAAATGGCCTTACTTTTTGATAGGCCAAATGTTTTTTTATTCTGTAATATTTATAACTTTTTGCAGTAATAGAATTAGCTCCTTTGCAGTCACATTACCCGAGTTTTAAGACCCATTAGAGTAGTGGTTCTCAAATAGTGCACCTGGGCACACTGGTACGCCCTGGAAGATGTCTAGGTGCACCCTGGCATTCCAGAGAAATGTGTCCAGATATAAGAAATAAATATATTTACTTCATTATATTGCGGTACCCATCTCGTTGCAGATAGCCCTTGAGGAAAGCTTCAATTTTAGGAAGCTTTTGTTTTGCTGTATTGAATTGGTAGGAGTTGCTGGTTGGTCCTCCATACCTAGTTCAAGAAAGTTGATTAGTAAAAGATGTATTATGTAACATAAAATAATGATGAAGATTAGGATTGTTTATTTAAAAGTTGTCTTATTTATACTTTCATAGTAATTTATCATTTATAATTTATCACTTATTTGTTTATAAGCAAATGTGATAAATTTGTTACTTTATCATATCCACTGATTGTGGTTTGATGATTAACCATAATGAATTATCTCTTGAAGCTTTTTGAATTTCTATAAAAGAAGAATATGTGTTAATATCTAAAAAAGCTCTGACCATTTTACTACACTTTGTAACATCATATTTATGTGCATTAGGCTTTTCTGCACTCCCCACAATTGTGCAAAAAGGAAAGAACTCTTCAATGTATTGACAAGTAAATATACACCCAAACATTGAAGAAACCTCTAAGACTCATCAGGCTCATGTTTCTCATAAACACAAGAATGAATAAACTTAAGGTATGTTTCATTTTATATTTTTTTTATTGCATTATTTCTTTTCTACAATATTTGACTTCATTATAACATATTTTTCCAAAATTTGTATATAGTGTGCCTACAATTATTGGTAGGATTTCAAGTATGCTCTGACTTCAAAAAGTTCGAGAACCACTGCAGTAGAGTCATAGGGGCAACCCATGTACTGCGGCCATGGCAACAGTAGTGCCTCTCGGGTAAGTTATCCAAACAGAGCTCATCTCTCTTCAGGCTGGTTTCAAATTTAGAGTTTTACTTTTCCTAGACTGGTTTCCACCTCAAAGCAAGAAAGCACAGTCAGCCTTGCTATTTACCCCATAGCTGGATGGGGAAAACAGATGTAGTCATATCTTTCCCAAGGGTATTTGTGCTAAAATGAATGTAATGAACTAGGTTAAAATTTGAACTTGGTTCACTGATTTCTCTTCCCAAATTGCTAACCATTGCAGAACCTGTGCAGCCTCCATTACAGTAGCAAAATAAATCTTCAGAGATCCTTGATGAAATCCAAAGAAGAATTTACAATGTCATTGGTCATGATCTGGTATCTCAGCTTCAGTCACTTTCCAACTACTGTAATGTAGCTTCCCTGTACCTTTTCTATAAATACTTTCATGGCAATTGTTCTAATGAACTTTTCTCTATGGTACCTAAACTTTATGAATTTAAATGTTGTACTAGATGAGTGGCAAGGTCTCATCATTTTACTGTTGAAATGGCTAACATTTTCTTTTCTTACACTTCTCACTTGTGGAACTTTCTTCTGGCTTCTTGCTTTCCAGTTAAGTTTGACCTTCAAAAGTTTAAATGCAATGTCAATCATTACCTTCTTTCTTCTTAATTTCTGTTCTTTTATTGTTCTCACTCCTTAATAATGCTTTTCTTTTTCTTATATTCTTTCAATCTCAGTAATCCCCTGCATCTTAGTGACTTTGTTGCCTTACTTGGGATGAAATGATTAAAAAAATAGTAATTATATTAGTATAATTATTGTAATAATAACTGAAAATTATTATTATTATTATATCATAAATTATATAAATAGAATTATTACTATCATAATAATTAAATACATATGATTATTATTGTAATAATTGTAACTTGTAGATCATTAGACTTTCTTGGTTATTTCACTATACTAAATTTTTTAAATACATTTTCATGGTAATACATCATTGCAAACCAGAAAAAATACAATGTGGGTGCAAAAAAGTTATTGTAGACTTTTTCACTGTTTTTCTGAGGTGAATATCATAAGATAAAATCAATCAATCAATAATTTCTAGAAATTATTAGTGAAAATATATTCTGGGTATGGCAAGAATGAGCAACCTTGCCAGCAAATAGATAAGAAGATTCTGTAATATTTTCAATCAATTTCATTTCAACATGGAATATGATTCCTTTCCAATCAAAAATTGATCAAGGAAAAATATAAAGAGAAAATAGACTTGCTTGGAATTCTGTTTCGTGAAGCAGGAATTTTGTAAGTTTTAAAATCAATAACTCTTCATTATAACTATTTTTGGCTTGCAACCAAGGCAGGTTTGAAACACAGGTTTTCAATTGATTACCAAAGTTAAGTAACAGTGACATTGATTACTATATTATTATATCATATTTAAGTACAGAGGCTCAGTTTAATCTGGTACAGGGTTATACTGAGGGAAAGTGTCAGTTCATCTTCTATGTGCCATCTCCCTTCTCCAAACTTCAAATCCTCAATAGATGTTAGCAATATTTGTCTTTTTACTACCCCTCCCATTCCCTGTTCTGCCATCAATTTACACAAGCTTGTTAGGTAGGTTATTTGCTGTTCTCTCTGCTCCCTGGCCTTCAGTAAGCCTGTGATGTGTCAAATGCTTCAATCTCTCTTTCTTCATCATGTGTCCCAGAAATTTCAACTATCTCTTTCTGATTCTAAGTATAAGTGTCTTTTTGTTTTATAAAACTTCTCCATTGTTCAAATGCTCCATCTATGGTATTCTCAGCTTCCTTCTGTAGAACCTGTGGAGTTATCCCCACTTACAATCCTAAAAACAAACCGTTGCTAGAGGATACTCCTTAAGCCTATAAATAAGAAATAACATTCGCTGTCATCCTCTTTTTACTGTTTCACCCAGGACAGTAAGATGTTGGTTGCATATAGATAAGAATGCTGCCACTGAGGTGTGTTTGCTTCCCTTGGTCCCCTGTTGACTTTTGAACTCTTTCACACATACGCATATATATACACATGTGTCTATCACACATGCTTGTTACACTTATTTCTACACAATCGCCTTCACTAGTTTAACGTCCTGGGTACGACGTTAAACTGCATCCAACAGCAAGGCCTCTGATCAGGAGGTTTTGAGGAAGCGTGGAACCACCTCTTAATTGCTGGTGTTCCCAGGTCCACCCTGACCCGGGGTGGTAGCACCTGTTTGGGTCCCAGCTATGGGCAAATAGTGAACTTCCAGGTCTTTTCCAAACTTCCAGGTCTTTTCCAGCACATTTATTTTTGAAAAAATATTATTACCAGCTATACATTTTTGAAAATAATATTATTACCAGCTATATGTTTTTGAAAAAATATTATTACCAGCTATACTTTTTTGGAAAACAATATTACCAGCTATACTTTTTTGGAAGACAATATTACCAGCTATACATTTTTGGAAAACAATATTACCAGCTATACTTTTTTGGAAAACAATATTACCAGCTATACTTTTTTGGAAAACAATATTACCAGCTATACTTTTTTGGAAAACAATATTACCAGCTATACTTTTTTGGAAAACAATATTACCAGCTATACTTTTTTGGAAAAAAAAACAAAACTTTTTCAGCATTAAATGGCCCAACAAAGGTCAATATGCTGCTTAAACAAACAAACTATCTCATTAGTTTAAATATTTTCTTCTTTCATATTCATTGTTTTGCAACACACAACAATATTCTATTGTCTATGTATACCTTTGTTTTGTTAATACATACTTATCATTTGCTTATATATATATATAGTTTTGTTGTTACTTTGTTCATTTATAACCTGGACTCACATTCAGAGTCTGCCATTTTTGCTGTGGAATAAATATACCAGGAGACACGTGTTTTCCAAGTTAAACACTCAACCATACATCTGCAACAAACCACATCTCTATTGCCTCAAGTCTACTCTTCATCTGTGAGGAAACTGTCCAGCATTCACTGCTATATAAAAGGATTAATAATACATAATTGTACAGCACACTGTTTTGATTCTAATGACATTTTTCTCTGTTTACCTAGTGGGAGGTATATTTTACCATTGCAATGCATCTTTGGATTTCACTGTTGCATTTTCTGTCATTTGTTAACACATGTTCCAGATATTTAAATTTTTGTGTTTGCCTGAAATTTGTAGCTTTCATCTTTTCCTATCGATAACAACCTTACAGTCTTTTTAAGTTGAGGGTTAATCCTTTCTTTGTAATTTACTACTTTGTCTAAGAGTTACTGTAGTTTTCTTTCTGTGTCTGGCATCAACATAGTGTCATCAACATTATACCACCCTTCCAAATGATGAGGGCTTAACTGCATTGAAAATCAACATTTGAAGTATTGGGTTTTAACTAAACTTGAACACTGGTTATCAGCACCGATGTCATATATATATATATATATATATATATATATATATATATATATATATATATATATATATATATATGAAGAAATATAGTCTTAAAGTGTGCTATATTTATGGGATAAAGTGCTCAATATCAGAGATAGAGCGTGTGTAAATATAAAAGTGGACATGGAAGTCAGCACTTAGAGGCGACAGTCTGTTTCATGCTAGTGCAAACATCAGGCGATATATATATATAACTATCTTAGCCACAATGTAGCCCTAAAGCTATTTAACTTTTCTTCATATTTACTAGGACCAATTTAACCCGACACAGTTTGAAATGGGAATGATAGATCATAAGACTGTTGTACCAATCCTCCAAGTGGTGTGGGTCAGTTTATTTTTAAATATAAATTAGAAATTTTGGCTTTTACCTGGACTTAAATATATTGAATACAGGCAGAAATATATAACTATCAAGCAGGCCTGTATATTTTTGTACATGTATACTGCCTTGTTATTCATATGTGCAGTCTATGGTAATTCTCAGTATCTTTCTGTAGAACCATATTTGTTGCCTCAGGTCTCTTCTTCATCTGTGAAGAGATTGTCCAGCATGGTTGTGAATGCTGGACAATCTCTTTACAAATAAAGATGAGACTTGAGGCAACAGAAATGTAGTTCTACTGAAGGACACTGAGGATGCCATAGGCTGAGTGTGAGAAAAAAGAAAATTTTAAGAAAGAATGAAAACAACAAGGGTGCTTATGCTTAGAATTAGAAAGAGACAGATGAAATTTATAGGACACATAATGAAGAAAGAGGGCTTAGAGAATTTGACACTCAGAGGATATACTGAAGGCTAGAGGGAAACAGTGAGTAACCTACCTAAAGAGCTTGTGTAAATGGATGACTGAACAGGGACAGAAAGGGATGGTGAAAATGATAGGAAGTTGTGGAGTGCCATGATTGCCAACATTCTGAAGGGACATATCACAAAGAAGAAGAAAACACTTCTCTTTGTATTTCTCAAATGCATCTCCCCAGGTAATACAGTCAAACATAAAAGTGAACTTTTTTTTTCATCTAAGTAAATAATTATTAATCAGACTGTAGCTGTCAGAGTAATCTTTTCTATCAAAAATGGATACAAAGCAAGACACTTAATATGCCATTCTTCAAAAACAAAGTAGTGTTATAGACAAGCGTATGGTTGCAAGACAGAAATACGACAACAGCAGAAATAGATTTATGAGATTTATTTCAATAGGAACATGTGGTTTTGGGACAGCTACCTTGTGGTATAGTTCATAAGCCGGCTGCCAATCTGGGTTGATCTCTCATAGTAGTTCCCACTGGTTGGCGTGGCATTCCTCCTGCTGACTGCCCAGACTGACCGTGACAGATCTCTTCCCCGGCCTCCCGTTGACTGCCTTGTACTTCTCCGTGTGACCCTTTTTATGGCGTTTTTTTATGGCTTAACGGGCTTGAAAAACGACGCGAGTATAATTAGGAGGGAAGCATTTTTATTGGTCGAAAAATAGAAGCCCTTTGAAAGATTATTTTTCGACCAGAACTCGTGCGTCGGGCCTATGCGTAAATGACGATAATGGTCATTTTGTGATGGGGCCTTGTCCCGTTCACATCCGACTCTCGCTCTTGAGTATATTAGTTTATTTGCCTGCAAATCAGCCGAGATATGTCTTATTTTATTTCATAACAGTAGAAACAAGCAGAGGAACAAAAATTTAAAGAAAAATGAAATTTTAACGCATTTCTAATGCTAACATTTGCATCTAGTTATATGAATATGAAAATATGTTTACTTACATACCTGTATAAGGTCTCAGAAAGTGACCAGGTGTAGAAGAGAGCTTTGTAGTAGCTTCAGGCATACTCACTACAAGATAACAGATATAAACAAAGTGTTTTGAGAAATTTAGCATAAGAATAATATTAAACTGAAGAAAGTTTTGTTTACAGGGATGTTCAATGAGATAAGGTTGAAACTGTTAAGCTCTTTTTCAGTTTGCACTTAAATCCTGTAAGTCATCAACTAATTATTCAAAAAATATGTTTTTTTGTAACAAATTTAAAGAGGAATATGTAAGAATATATATAAAATATTCATGTTGACAGAGAAATCTTAGTTACTTGACTCGTGAAGTGGTACTGATTATTAGAAGTGACAAACACCTGTGAACGGCAGAAGAACCCAGTGGCTGAAACAGAAGGATCAAAATAACAAAGATGAGAATGCTAGTTAGAATAATTAATCAAATAATGACAATACTAAATCTTAGATATTCAGACAACAAATATAAAATATTTTACATGGGTACATTAGCACCAAGAGGTGAACCTATTAATGCCAAAATGGCATGCCTGGCATTAATAAGATATAGTAGAAATCTATAATAATGAATTTTTATTTTTATAATATCATATTTTTCATTTTAAGAAGCCTATAATTGATACCAGATATTTATTTTTATATTTAATACCAGATTTTTATTCTTATAATTAATACTGGTTTTATGCTGGTCATTAATGAGTTAATATTAAAATATTCTAATATATAGCACTTGATGGTATAATAAGTAATAAGATATGAGTTAATTACAAATATGCACAAATGGTAGCTAAAGTTAATAACAATAGATTTGTTGAGAAAATATTTTGCATTTTTATATAAACAGTTACTGTGAGAGAATGGTGAGTCTTGATATAGTTTTTCTCATTACCTTGATTCATAAAAGGAACTGTAAGCAAAAAATTATTATTAATTCAGAACTTTAGTATAACTTTCATTCTTTTCTTCAGTCTGAATTTTATTTATAATTGTATAAACAGCTTTATTTTTTGAGTCAGTTAACAAATAGTGTTTTGAGATAAATTGGTCTGACAATGAATTCCTTAATTAGTAATTTTATAGCTCACTGTTCTAGTTCTCAGAATATGCAGAACTACATTGATGGTGACTTCTGGCAAATCTATAATATATATATATATATATATATATATATATATATATAAACTATTTTACACATGATGTCACTTATACAATGTGCATATATTTTAATCAATCTGAATTCTAGCATCCGCCCAATTATAAAATGCCAGGATGTAGCCAACCAAAATCGTTTCTACTATATTGACAACATCCAGTTTTTGATAATAGCAGAGACAACTAAAAGTTCTTAAATGAAACAGAGCAAAACATGGACAATTTACTTACAATTTTAATTTGGATATATAACATATTTGAAAATAAGAAAAATACAAAAATATTAAATCAACAAATCTTGGTTGCATTTAACAAAACTTGTTTAAATTAATTTTTGCTGTCTTAATATACCTTAAATATATATATATATATATATATATATATATATATATATATATATATGTATTGGGAGTGTGTCAATACTTATTGGCTGAATTATGATTAAAATATTTTACTGCATATTGTTCAATTAATGTGATTAATATTCACTACTGAATTAAGTGCATTGGGAGGGAATGATTATGCTGAAGTAAATATTTCTTGCATAAAGTAAATGCTTTTTTTCATCATTATTAGGCTATGGCCATACTGATTTACCTTTGAATTATACATACATATAAGAATTAATGGAATTTTATTTTTAATCCAACATATTTTTATTACTTCAAGTGTTATATTTAGTTGATACTCATATTTGCTAACATATACTCTAAGGCAAATAGAACCTTATTTGGCTGTGAGGCAATCTGTAGCTGAGTGGTCTAAAGTATGCTGGATCAGATGCTGGTTCCCTCTGACAAAGGGGACACAGGTTTGAATCCTGCCATAGGGCAGGTTTTCTTTATTATGCTTTATCAAATGCACCGACCGGTAGATGAAATAAACACTGTTTATAAAATGGGACATTCTACTCAAATATGGATATTCACTAAAAATAATGTTTGAAGCAATATACATATCTGTAAACACACACACACACACACACACACACACACACACACATATATATATATAGACATTAATAGTGTTATCTTTTGCATATCTTTCTGCATAGTAAAGTCATAGTCCTGTTCTCCATGTCCTGAATAGCAACTGGGTTTGCTAGGCATAGCCCCTATGTTTGCCAGTTGTCCTCTATTTATACTTGTCTATCTAATTTGCATACGATACTACAAATAGATTTTAAAATCCAGCATTATTCCTCATTACTGTGCTATATTTAGTGGATACACATGTTTGTGCAGACATATGGTTATTTTAAATCCCTTTTTATTAAAGACTCTCAAAAAAACAAAAACAAAAAAAAACACTGGTAGATGCAAATTATTCTGCTTAAAAATAAAGTTTAAAAAAAAAGAGATGTCTACTCAAACATGTGTATCTACTAAACATAATGTTGGTAGTATTGAGGAATATCTCTCTCTCCCCATATATATATATATATATATATATATATATATATATATATATATATATATATATATATGTGTGATCTATCTAATGATCATATTTTGTGGTTGAAAGGATATAACTTGAAAATGTTTTCAAATATTAGACATCATACAATTTGGTAACATTATGGATAGGATTTGGGTTTGAAAAAAAAATCAATTTGTATTTTTAGTAGTCAGGATGAATTGTGATGAGTAGTAGTAAAAAAATGATTTTAATGAAATGAAATACCCTACCATGAGGGGATATCAGAAACAATTTCATGAAGAGAAATATTTTGTATTAATTTCTAAAATCAAACTCAAAATTATTATTTTGAAATGCTTGACTGAAAGAATTTAAAAGCCATCCTACCAAATAGTAAGGGTATGTAAATCCTTACGAATAAGAGAGAGAAATAAAAGCTGAAATAAATTATTATCTTTATTATTCTGATATTTCGCATTCTTAAAATAAAGTCATGATCCTAACTTACCTGAGACTAGGAATCTTTACTAAGATTAAATGTGAGGAATTGGGAAAAGCCAAGTTTAAATATATTTGGATAAGGTGTATAAAAACATCTGACTTCAACTCTGTGTGTGTGTGTGTGTGTGTGTGTGTGTGTGTGTGTGTGTGTGTTTTCTGTGAAAATCATAGACTCCTTTAGAATTATTGTTCAACATAGAAAACTACCAATAGATTCTTCTTCTAATTTACTCCTTAATTTCTTTCCAAAATAAACTCAACAACAATGTAATGAAAGATTGATTTCAACTCGTTAAAAAGATTGCTCTTCTGATTTGTGGTAATTACTGAGTCTACAGCAGATATAAACTCACACAAAAGGAATTGGAAAGTTGTTGCTTTTTTTATAAAATTTACAACATCTACTTTATCAACAAGCACTCTAATTCTAAGCTGGAAATCACAACGATCTCAAGCAAAAAATGGATACTGATTGGAAATCAAGGTTAAGGCTTAAAATAACATTTTGTATTATACCATGAGAAACACTTTAATACTTCTATCTAAATTCTAATTGCAAGTGAAAAGAAAATATGAACAGACATTATCACAAAACCACAAACTGAAGATTTAAATCCTAAGAATGAATGCAGTAAATCTAAAAGGCCAGTCAAATAATTAACAGACATTTGACAAAAACAAAAATAAAATATACATTCGAGGAATATTGAAAGACTTAAAACAGAATTCAACATCATGGAGGTATTTTTATAGTGGAACATAAATAGTTATTATATGAGATGTTATGAAGATATATAGGATGTGTAGGTATTGCAATGATTAATGGCACAGAAAGTGGAATTGGTAAGCTGAATTCAAATACCTGTCTAATCTGTTGTGTTCACAAATGCCTTACAGAAAGGTATGAATCTATCTCTTCTCTACCTAGCCAAGGATTAAATAGCAGAATATACTGAGATCTCTAGCTTTGTATGATACCCAGTCTAGGAGAAGGACTACTTTGAATTTATAATGATGAAGAATGTAACAGGAAACCATTCCACTATCTTTCCCAAGAAGTCATGGAAATTTACAGATAATAAAGAAAAGGAATCTGTAGAAAACTATAACTGCCTATGTTCTGAAGGGATATGGAATTAAAAAAAAAAAAGCATACAGATATTTAAAAAGCTTAATTTCATCTGACACAAGATCAAATGAGAGTAGGAAGAAAATGTTGAACCAATTTTCCATAGAGGAGGACCTACATGCCTTGCTATTAGTATGGGAAATCTTGCCTTTTATTTGAATTAAAATTCTAATTTTTTCAAGTGGAAAAAGCACAATCACTCCAGCTACAAGGCAGATCTCAAAAAAGTACAAATAGTCACTAAATTTAACTTAGTTTGGCACAAAAATGAATCAGACGATTATGTTTCAAGTCTTTCAAGTGGGTAGGTCTTGCTTGCTACAGTAATCCCCACCTTATCCCCAGAGAATATATTCCAAGACCTCCCAGTGGATGCCTAAAAACACAGCTACTTTAAAACACTATGTATACACAGTTTTTTTCTTGTACTTCCATATTAGGTACAATAAGTGATTAACATCAATAAAATAATAATAAAATAGAACACTTTCAAAATTATTTTGTAATGAAAGTTATGTGACAAAAATTGTTCAGCCTATTATATATCTTACAAACCTCAGCATACAGTTTTCCTTCTCTTATTAACCTTTAAACAGTGAGAAAATGATGCATGAATATGCATGTCAAACAGGCAAAAAACAAGAAAATTCATTTTTTGAAAGGGTAATTTTTTTATTTATTTTACTTTAATTATAGACAAAAGCTATAAAATATTTTAGCTGTTAGATTATAAAAATAAAAGAAAGAGTAATAAAAAGATGTTAGATTCTTAAATTTAATATTTTTAACAGTATGACATGCCACAAAGCATTCCATACACAATAGAGTTGTGCATTTTCTAACCAAATTGTCATTATTTTTGCCTCTTCAAGACATATTCAGGCAGACATATCTTTGGCTTGTTCTTCCAGACTTATTTACTCCAGTAAATGACATAAACTCATGAATCCCAAAGTTGCCAATGAGTCACTAAGACACAAATCATGAATGAATGATTCCGATATCATTAGAAAAAGTTTAAATAATCAACTGATAATATCCACAGGTCTCCAATAAAATAACAATTGATGATGCTTGCTGATTAAAGGTTAAATCAAGAAATTTCATGTTTTCACTTTAATGTGAGCATTTTATGGCTTCTCTTTGGTATATTTGAATTGTTATTGTCACTACTCTTGTCCTATGTGAGTATTATAAAGAAATACTTATGAATTTCTGGAGTTGATATTTAGATAAGTAAAACTGCAGATAAAGCGACAGCATAGATATAGGGAAATCATTATTTGAAATCTTGATTTTTGACAAGAGCTCAAATCCAGACCTTTGATGCTAGTGAGAAATATGCAACTCTTGTGGCTCTGAAACAGTTCCTGTGTAATTGGTTATGGACAGTTTATGTACAGGGTTCTACAAATTATCTATGAACTTACCTACAAAATTATGCATTTTGAAGTGAGATTTAAAAATAAATATATTTTAACTAGAAAGAGCTAACTTGAGCCAGAAGTTTTTTTTAAATATATTTTAATAGAAACAAAAATTAAAGTTTAATCAAATGAAATAATTATAAAATATTTAAAACACAGCAGCTGATCAACATTGTTTTTGCTGTTTAAACAATTATAAATCCAATATATGTATTGATGTATGTATTTGCATTGGTTTTCTTTTTCATTTCTTTCTTAGTGTTTGTCTATCTATCAACTTAAGTTTATATATGTATATATATATATATATATATATATATATATATATATACATATTCGATCTACCATCATATATAAGTCTGTAGCCTGATATAGTTATGAGTAGAATTTTGAACTGGAATTTTTATTGTATATGTGATCTTTGTGATTCATAAAGAAATGTTGGGTTAAGTGCATTGACATGGGAGGGAATTATAAATATTTATTATACAAAATGACATTTTCTTCATATACCTGTACATTTATTGATGCATCTACATATGCTAAATTTTTAGATTAATAATTAATTGTATGCAGTTGTTTTTATGAATCAGAGCAATACTCAGTGGTTCATACCTGACCTCACACAGTGAATGCTTATATGAAAATAATATATACAATCCATCACTAAAGAGGGTGGAAAAAAGATCAGTACATTGTTGGCTCCAGGAAGTACCTGACTCCTGCAAAGCAATGTCACAAGCCTATCAATTAAGTAAGAAGGCAGTACCATTCTGACAACTTCTCCCAAAGAGCCACTGCTTTGTGGAACAGATTCCTAAGAGAATGCTACCTCAATCACTATACTCAATCACTTCAACTCCAGGGTCAACTAATATCTATCATACATATCCTCATAATCTGCTTCTTACCCCCTCCTCTTATGCTCATAAAACAACCTCATTCAGTAAGCCTCTATCTTGTGTGGTTTCTGGGCCTGGCATTGGGTGAACAATATTGTAAAAAAAACTAACTATGGTATTGATGATTAATAGATTCATAGAAAAATATTTACAAGTTTAATCCAAGGTTGTATTACAATAGCAAATAGGGCCATATCTGAAAGCCCAGAAATTTTGAATTTTGAATGAACTTTCTTGTAATTAGTAACCAAAGCAAGCAAAGTTTATTTTAAAATATCACCTAAAAGTCACAAATAATGAAATTCAAACATTAGTAGCCGTGTACTTTCAAAAGTATCCTCATCTAGTAAGACTTGTATAGTTCATTTTTCCTTCACATGATTCCCCAATACTCTAGCGTCGATCAGACTAAGCTCTGCTAAAGAATTAAAAATGTGATTTTTCTTTTCATACAAACTGATATTTTCCTCATAATATTTTAAGGAAGAAAGAAATAATATTCCACCCTCAAAAGAAACATTTGAGTTACATAAAAGAAGATTGCTTCTTTTGACAAAAGTTATTTTAACAAAAAATAAAAGTTTATAAAAACCTTCTAAGGAGATAAAACTAAATAACACTGCTGTTAAATTAAATAACAAAGAGGCACGTTGGGATGTTTTTTTCTTTTTTCAGCTTTATTTTTCTTATTAATAAGGAGTTATCAAAAAAAGAAATTACAGGAAATACTGCCAGACACGTTATCATTTCCCATAACTTTAAGTGAATTTCCTATTTGACATGAAGAAGGATCTTTGTTTCTTTTACTTTGTTTGTTTAAGGACTGACACTTGGCCTTTTGTTAACACCTTTGCTGACAGTTGCTGGCCAAGAGTAAAACAATGGGGATTCTTCAAAGACTGAATAGCATCCGTTAGAAAGCAGGTATTAGTCACAGCAATGTGTGGAGGATAAAATAAAGAAAAGGCATGACTTTCTAAAAGGGGTCATTTTTGACACTAAACAGATGAAAATGGGGAAAATGTTAATATTTTTTTGTTTTTTAACATGTTAAAGAAATGTGTTCTCATATGAGTACCCTTTTCTCTTGTATTGTCTTACAAACATGGGGTTTCTGAAAAGGATAACAGTTACAGTATAACCATGACTATTACCTATCTACATTTTATAAGACCATTCTATGTATTGATAACTATTGATCTATTTGTATCTGTATGCATCTGTCTTGGAATCAGAATTATACAATTAGAAATTAGAGACTTCTCAACACAGCGTAATGGTTGATCTGAAGTGCCCCGTGAGAAGCGAGGACATAATGGATGCATGAAAACTGTCATGAAATCAGCCTTCCTCATAATGTGTTTCAGAAATTTCAACTCATCTTGGTTTTAAATATGAGGGATATTCTAGTTGCCAAATCCATTACAACTTCCTCTGCATGACTTTCAAAAAGGGATCATTTTAAATATTTTTGACACTAAATAAAGTGGGGAAAATGTTAATATTTTTTGTTTTTTAACATGTTAAAGAAATGTGTTCTCATATGAGAACCCTTTTCTCTTGTATTGTCTTACAAACATGGGGTTTCTGAAAAGGATAACAGTTACAGTATAACCATGACTATTACCTATCTACATTTTATAAGACCATTCTATGTATTGATAACTATTGATCTATTTGTATCTGTATTTATCCGTTGGTCTTTTAAAAGAATACACTGCTTCAAATACATTTGATTTTCTTCTCCCTACTTACACCCCTTGTTGATGACTTATGTGAGTTGAAATCTTAGACCTAATACTATTTTTCATATTTACAACAGCCATTCTACAAAAAGTTATTCATATATAAAAAAAAAGATCAATAAATCTAATAGACATAAAATGTCTATTCTTTTTAATAAGACACACACAAATACAGCTATATATATCTATCTACATATGTATGCGTGTGTGTGTATGCTAACCCTTTGTAGACTCAGCTCTGGAGCATGAGGAGTAAAGGGCCACAGCCTTACTATATTAAGTGTTGCTGTTGTGGTATCTATAGCAAGTAGCTTTTTTACAGGGTGGATTTTCTAGCCACAGGCCCAACTGAGTTTTTCCTTCAAGACCAGTTGCCAAAGAAAATTAGAGTTCAGTTTGTCCCACTATCAACCTCTAACTGAAAGGAGAAGAGATTTATTCATTCCTTCCAAATGAAATATCTGATGTTAATATTTAATCACAAAGGATAGATAGATAGACACATAGATAGATATGAACAGAATGAGATAGATCGGGAGGGTTAGTAAAAAGACAAATCTTACTAAGAGCTACAAGTAATGGGAAATCATGGAGAGACGTGATCACCTTTTTACTATCTTTCAGCATGCTATTCCCTACTTCTAAGATTTTTGATTCAAAAAGTACATTGTCATATTGTAGTTTGCAGAAATATCAATATGCAAAAAGATTGAATCCAACAATCTGTGGTCTATCTACTTTTTGGAAAACTTAAAATTAACTTTCCACTTCAATGTATGAAATGGTTTCCCCCCTGGTTGAGAACCACTGGTATTGGAACAAGGGGTTGTTGAAAAATTCTAGGCTTGACTCACTTCTCCAAATTTATTTATTTTTTTTTTTTTTTTGGATGTTTGGTAATTGGAATACTGTTTTTGGAAAGTGTGTCAGTTTAAGAAATTTTTAGTATCCCCTCTTAGTTGTGCCTGAACAGAAAGAGAGAGAAACTGATCAAAAGAATATCTGAGATGAAACTGATGTATAAAGAGAAAAAGACTGATAAAGAGTTATTTCAGTTTCAACCTGTAACTTTTGTATATGTAAATAAGAATAAATCAATGTAACCAAAGTAAAAAAAAACAAAAACAAACCTTATTGAAGTATTGAGTCTGTTGAACCTAAGTTCTATATACTACTCTCCCTCACATTATGTCCATGGGAATGGGCTTGACACTAGATTGAGCAGCTTCTCCTGCTGTTTTTCTTTTCTCTTAGATGTCATGAACTAGAATTATGAGGCTGAAGCAACTCATCCAATTCCATATTTATCATTTCAGAGGATTGAAGGCAAATCTCCAGAACATATTTACTACCTTGAAACTTTTATTTTTTTTACTCTTATTCACTTATTGATGAATTCTCTCGCTTACACGAGGGTTCATCAGTATGTCCATATTTCTGAATGTTTTCATATAATGTAATATAAATAATATAAAATAAATGTGTTTTTCATTATTAGGTTCTGAATTTATGGTGCTAACCCTTGTCCCATGCACACAAATATACATATTTACACGTGTGTCTGCAGGGAGGAGGATTTTAAAGCAAAGAGAACCCATTCCTAAAAATATGCATCTCACCACTGAAGCATATTGTGAATATAAGAATAAAAACATTACATTCAAAAGAAATTGATTGATTTTTTTCTTTAATTAAGTTCACCCCAAGCAAGGCAGTAAAGCCACTAAAATACAAGAGGTAACTGGGTGTGGAAGAATTAGAAAACAAAAAAATTATTAATGAGCAAGAACAAAAGAAGAGTTATCAGGAAGAGAGTAGAAAGTGATTGACATTGCATTTAAATTTTTGAAGATTAAAGTTGACTGGTAGAGAGTTCCACAAGTAAGATGTGTAAATGGCTTATCAACTCTTTGCCAGTTATTTAAATCCAGAAAATATTTTTAGATTGTAAGATTTTTTTTTTTTCATATAATAATGATTTAGTGATACAAGTCTTACTAATTAACCCATAGCTGGGGAGAAAATGTGTATTCACACCTTTCCCAATGGTATTTGCACATAAGTGAATATAACGACCCCAACTGAAATTGGAACTCAGCTCTCCAATTAACAATTTCAAACCATTATCCATTAGACTACCTGTACATCCAAACTTACAGCACCTGGTATTCCCAAGCGTCCATCCATCTAGGTATTGACCAGGCTCAACATTGCTTAACTTTGTTGAACCTAATTTCAACATGATATGGTCAAATAAGCCAGTCAAAAGAAAGGAAGGAAAATGTTTCATGACTTGTTTTGTAGGCGAGAATAAACAAATTACAGATAAATAATTATGGATAAATGTTTTCCAGAAATTCAGGAGTAACAGTGTTAAAATGTGCAAAATATAAATAATTAACAAAACTAATTGATATAAATTTAATTCCCAAAATAATATATAATGTAGATATTTACTATATACACATATATGAGAGAAAAAGCTGGAAAATTCTTGGTCTGACCCACATTTCCAAATCAGTAATTTCAATGGCCAAATATCAGAAGACTAATTTTGGGAAGTCAGTTAGGCTGAGAACTTTTCATCACCTCCTTGTATTATCAATCTTTACTAAGCTTGTTGGAATAATATCCAAATGGATGTTTAAAAACTTTTGGCTTGATGAAGAAGTTCTTCCAAAAATATTCAGATGTTTGGTCAATGTGTTCAGCAGAGAATATTTCAGCATCTACCCATTCATAGAGAGAGAAAGAGGTGGGGGAAGGCAAATATGCAGGTAACACCTCCAAAACAAAACTGCTCTCTATTAATCAACTGAGAGACCCCTCTCTGCCTTCCATCAGCATGGCTATTGTTGACCACCAGGAGAGTGATGCATTGTGCCTTCTTGAGCTAACAGTCTTGGCAGATATGAAGTGGAAAGACTATATTGAATCTATTGCAAAGTCAGCTGCTAAGAAAGTTGGTTCACTGTGCTAGACAATTTTTCTCTCTAGAATATATCTTAAATATTTATGTCTACCATTCACCCATGCCTAGAATATTGCTGCCACATATGGTCCAGTGCTCCTGGTATATATTTAGAGATTCTTGATAAAATTTAAAGAAGAATCAGCAATATTATTGGTTCTGACCTGGTATCTTTGTTTAAGTCACTTTTCCAACACAATAAAGTTGCTTCCCTGTACCTTTTCTATAAATACCTTTTTAGTAATTGTTCAGATAAACTCTTTTGTATGGTACCTAGACTTTACGAATTTAAGTGCAGTACTAGATTGGCAACAAGATCTCATCATTTTACAGTTGTATTAGCTAGATGTAACCATAAGTTCTATGCTAACAGTTTCTTTTTTTACACTTCTCGCTTGTGAAACTTTTTTTCTGGTTCCATGCTTTCCAGCCAACTTTGATTGTCAAAAATTTAAATGCAATGTTATCTACTGCCTTCCTGATTACTCTTCTATTGTTCTTGCTCCTTAATAATGTTTCTGTTTTCTAATTCTTCCAAACCCAGTAAGCCCTTGTGGCTTAGTGGCCTTTTTGCCTTACTTGTGGTAAAATAAATTTAAAAAAATGATATACTGAATATACTTGCATATCATATGACTTTTGAAGTCCTAATTTTGAAGCTAATCTTAAGGAGGTCACATCATGCATGTGATATAAAATTAGCATATGTAATGCTGGCCCTGGCTACACTGTTGACCAAACTATCTACTCATTTACTGTAGTCAAAAAGTACAACTGCATTTAAAATAAACATCTCACATTACATGATTACGGTAGATATATACGAAACTTATTTGAGACTGGCACATGGTGAAAGGCAGATTATTGCATCAATTTTCCAAATCAGGAGGGCAAGCCTCTCTGCCTACTTGTCTTGAAAGTTAATATCCAAAATAATGACTTTTATCTATGTTCAAATACTCACTACTGCTAACTATTAATCAGACTAAGTTCATTCTTGCACAAGGTCAAAGTTCCTGGGTACTTGATGAGAAGTCATTACATTAACAGTGATCTGTAAGATTATTTTACTAAGTATCACTTTATAGCCAACATACAAAATAGTTATTTATTGAGCATTTGAAACAAGGCCATAAGCATGGGGTACCTGACTCAAGATAAAACTCTACTCAGTTATAAGTGATCTGTGAGACTAGCTTGCTAATCATTAGAATGGGGTGCTTTGCTTTGTGTATAAAAATTCAATATATTTATTTTAATGTTGAAAGAAACAAAATTAATGAATAAAACCATTTTTGAGATTGCTGTTTGAGATATTCTATTTTTTATATTCATAATGAATTATTTCTAACATTTCAACATACAAAGATATTAATTAATTAAATTAAATAAACTGGTTAATAAAATTAGGTTGGCAAATTAATGCATTATATAGATTTAAAAAAATGGAATACTCACCAAACAGTACACATTTTTCCATAACTTTCAACTTCGAAAATCATCCTGCACATTGTAGCACAAAGGTTATGGTTTGAAGTAGGTTTAAGAATTGAGGGGGCTGATGCCCTGCACTTTCCTTCATCAGAATACCTTCAAGAAAAGAATACACACATAGCAAAAAAAAATGGTAAATCAAAAAAGTAAATAAAATATCCTATGTGCTTTTTTTAAATGACAAAAAAATAAACATTTAAAATTGTATCACTTTTAATATGATATATTTTAATATTTATCAAAAGATATTTTTATGATTTAAAACACATCTGAAGCAATGTTATCAGTTCTGACCTGGTATCTTGGCTTGAGTTACCAACATAACACAGCTTCCCTTCAGCTTTTCAATAAATATTTTCATGGTAAATGTTCTGATGAGATTTACACTTTGGTACCTCAATTTCACAAATTTTAGTGCAGTATTAAATTGGCAGCTAAGCTTCATAATTTCCCTCTTGAAGTTGCTTGTTGTAACCCTAAGTTTTATGGTAAGTTCCCCAACACTTGTAGAATTCTCTTCTGGCTTCCTACTTTCCTGTTTACTGTGGTTTTCAAAACTTTAAATGCAATGTCAATCATCATCTTCTGTCTCCTTGAAACTTGTTCCTTTATTGTCTTTCACTCCACCCCTTGCATCTTAGTGGCTTTTATTAGTTTGGGGTGAAATGATTAAAAAGAAGCCAAGAAAATGTTTTTTATTTCATGGTATTCATAAATTTTAAAATTTTGTTTCCATTCAAATAAGAAATAATGAATTTTTCCAGTATTTTTGAAAAGGCAACTGAGAAATTTATGAATTAGTTAACATCAATATACATTGAACACCTGGGTAAGACGATAAACAGCATCCAACAGAAAGGCCTCTGATCAGGAGGTTTTGAGGAGCGTAGAACCACCTCTTAATTGCTGGTGTTCCCAGGTCCACCCTGACCTGGGATGGTAACACCTATTAGGGTCCCAGCTATGGGCAAATAGTTAACCCCCAAACTGGGGTCAAAGCACTATGAAATTGTAAAAATAGATTTTAATACCAGAAATACTTTGTAAAAAATTATTACCAGCAATACATTTTGGAAAAAGAAATATTACTAGTTATACGTTTTTTTTTAATTCTTGTCAGCATTAAATAACCCATTGAGGTTGATATGCCGTAAAACAAACCAAACCAAACATTGAACACCAAAATTTAAAAAGCTGAGCATTTCTGTATCTTTAACATTATTTCATTTTAAACAAAGAAAAGACGTATGAACTCTTATGTAATATTGCTACTCCTATATGACAGAGAATGTAGAACCAGATCATCACAGATCGAGAAGAGACTTGAAGCAACAGAAATGAGGTTCTATAGAAGGATGCTGAGAATACTATGGACAATATGTGAGCAACAACAAAGTTTTAGAAAAAATGGAAACAAAAAGAGCACTTATACATAGACTATTAAATTTCTATGCTCCATAAGGAGGAAAGAGAGCTTAGAAAATTTGATACTCACAGGAGATATTGAAGTCAAAAGGGATACAGGAAAGTAGTGCATAACCTACCTAATGAGCTTGTGTAAATGGTCAGCAAAACAGGGATTAAGAAATATAGCAAAAAGGCAAAATTTACTAAGAGCTACAAAGGACAGGAAGTTGTGGACAGCCATGATCACTAATGTCCTGAAGGAGCACAGCACATAGAAGAATATGTTTATCTATAACTAGCATTTGTTGTATTTCTCCCACTATCCCCTTCCTCCTTTTATATACAAAACTGATTCTATCAATAAAACAGTTGTCTGAAGAAATTCCTTCTTGGAATGAAATGCATGACTAATAAATTTTTCCATCTTCTTATTCATTTACTCACTATTATTCTGTTATATATATTTCTATATATATTTTGTTCTTTACTATCAATAAAAAAAAATTGTTTGCATGTTAGGTGAGTGCTAAAAAAGTTTTGGCCCAACCCACTTCCTAAAATCTGACCAAATACAAAAAGTTTTTTTCTAGACATTTCTCGGTCAAGTGAAAAACTTTTCAGCACTCCTTCTTGTAAACCTACAAAAATTTATATATATATATATATATATATCATGATTTGCATTGACTTCATAAAAGAGGAAATTGTATTAATTATTACCATTCATACAAATTGAATAAAATGATCAAAAACTGAAGACAAAATGTCACTGTATTTATGGAAAGTTACAGAATTTAATATCTTCATTTTATATTTAAGGCAACTAAAATAATTTCAACAATTGTTCAATAGATTCTTCATTTTCTTTATTCATTTGTTTATTTTTTTTTTCTTTTTGGTATATTACATTCAAAGATATAAGAAAGTGAACAAAATTGCAAATGAAAATCGTATAACCATGATCAATGTATATATTTGTAATATATATTTAATAATTGTGAATTTAAAGTTGTATTCTATACTGAAAAGCTCAGCATAATTCTTTATTGAGGTTTATAATAAATTCACAGTTAGTGAATCTATATCTTTATAGATACAATAAACTTAGGGACACATAAGCATTTCAATAGTCAAGCAATTCACAAAAACTGAATGAATAAAAAAACGTCAAAACAAGCTTGTATCCTTGAAGATAAACGAGAATTTATGTTTAGTATCATAACCAAAGTTTAAAAGAAACACCTTTTTTAATACATAAAAAAAATAACACCAATAATAGAAATCTTTTAAAAATTGTTTTCAATCTTTTTTGTATTAATATATATAATTTTTGCATAGTTGCTTAAGAGTTTGCCATGTCTGTTCACTTATTTCATTTGATAAATCAAATTATATAAAAATAAAATAAAAGACCTTTTTAAACATCATGTTATATTTTTAAATTCAAATCTGCAACATTTAATTCTATGATTTTTTCCAATGGATTTGTAATTAAAACATTCCATCTTTATAAAACTCTCTACTTTCAAAAAGACATAATAATAACCATCTAATTTTTTTCATGTATTTAAACATAGATGAAGAACTCAAAATATTTGAAAAGATGCTGTCCAGATAGCGACTATGGATAATGCTCTGAAATTTCATGTCTTAGATGTCTCAACTTCCTTGCAATGATACATGAGACATGCAGTTTGGCTTTATCATGCAACAAAACTGATCTATACATGTACTGAGACACTATGCTACATGAATTAAACTGAATATATTTTGATTAAAAATGTGTGTTTTAAAATAGAGGATTTTTTATTATTATTCCTAATTGGCAATTTTATATGAAGCAAGTAAATATATTAAAGATTTTAAAAGAGAAACATATTTTTAGAAGATCAAAAATTAATCTTTTTATGTAGCTAATGTCAGTTTTTACTTGTATGTCTATTTTTCTATAAACTTTTGAAAAATGTCCCGCCATTTAAAGATCACTCAACATTTTCTCTAACAAATAACATAATTTTCTAGTGAGTTTTATAAGTCTGAAATATTTTAATTACAGATCATCAGTATCATTCAGTTAGTGCATTCTGTGTCCCTATGGTCATCACTTTCCTCCATCTCACAATTGTGGTTCATGGTGACATTCAAGGCAGAATAGTACAATGGCTTGCTGGTTCTTTTTGCACTGGGTATGTTGGGGTTACACCATCCCCTCCTCTCAGAAGTTAAAGAGGCAAGACCTACAAGGTAGCAGATGGTTTTGAATTCTGAATTTTCCTTCTCCGAGACTAGTTGTTAACCAAAGCTATAGGGTCCAGTCTGGGGAGATGGGGAGGGAGATGGATTCATACCTTTTCCAATGATATTAGCACATAAGTGAATGTAATGAACTTGACTAGAATTCAAACTCAGCTCTCGGATTCCTCTGTCTCACTGAGTTGCTATCTCTTACTGCACTCATGCCTCCTACAGATACACTGGGAAAAATTCAAATTACAGAGATTTTCATTTAAAAAATGTGACATGGTGCTTAAATATATAGTACAGGTACAAATTTTGTAGAAACATTTTGTTTTAATTGAAAATTTAATTAATTTTCTTTTTCACATTGACAATGTTTGTGCTTTTTTCTATTTATGCATGGCATCAGCATAAATCCTGTCATCCAAACTCTAGTTATTTAATTTTCATCCAAACTCTAGTTATTTAATTTTCATCCAAACTCTAGTTATTTAATTTTCATCCAAACTCTAGTTATTTAATTTTCATCCAAACTCTAGTTATTTAATTTTCTTTCAAACTGATTAAAACTTGATTAAAACATTTTTTCATTTGCACTGTTTGTTTGTGCTTCTAGCAAACCACAGTGCTTAAAAGACATGGTAAGTGTATCATAAGTGGGTCAAAATGATTTCATGGAATTTGCTTCTGTATAATCTAAATCTATGACAAGTGCTTATCCAAACTGACTCTGGAACCGGCATGAATCTGTTTCACCAAAAACTAGAGAGTTTTATAAAGATAAGATATTTTCATTATGAACATATTGGGAAGGAATCATGGAACCAAATGGAACATGTTTTGATTAAAAAATGTTCAATTTTTTAAAATATACAAATGCATAATCTCTTATCTGAAATTCTAAAAACGCCAAACCTCTAAAGCCTGAAAATTTTTTCATGTAAAAAAAGGTTTGGTTTTTGGAGCATTTTAACTAACCAAAAAATAGGTCAGTAATTTTATAGTCTATCGTTATCTCATTTCATTTATCACTGTACAAATAAATTGAAACATTATTTATAGTTTTAATTTCCCTCATTCAGTGTGAATATTTACAAGGTCCATAGATATTGAAAAGCAATTAATGTAGTTGTCTACTCTATATATTGGTATCTAGATTACGATTACAAAATCTGAAAAAGTCCAAACTCTGAAAAGTGTCTCAGCCCAAGCAGTTTGGATAAGAAATTGCAAACTTTTTGTAATTTATTTTCCTACTCATAATCTAAAATACCATGTGGCACAAACTAATATATTCATCAAAAAATAATTTAGTTATACATTTAACAAGTAATGTCATCTAAAACACATGTAGCCACTAAATATAATGTTTATAGTAATGAGAATTAATGAGAAATTACTTTGTTTGTGTTTCGTATATGAAAATTAAGTTGGTAGATATGGGATTTGAAAAATCTTAACAAGATATATACTTTCCATTTATAAGTGTACTTGAACCTTGCTTCACTGTGAAGACCTTTATGTCTGAATGGCCTAAAGAGCATGCTGGGCTATATTGCAAATTCAAACACTACCAAAAAGCACACTTTCTTTATTAAAGACACATGAAAGCCAAGGTTGGTAGATTTCAATTATTCTGTTTGAAAAACATAGATTTCTACTCAGACATGTATATCTTCTAAATATAACATTTATAGTAATTAGAAATAATCCCATATTCTCCTTCTTCTATGTGTCATGTCCCTTCAGGATGTGGGCGATCATGACTCTCCATAATTTCCTGTCCTTTATAGCTCTTAATAAATTTGGTCTTTTTGTTATCTCTCCTAAACCCTGTTCTGCCATCCATTTACACAAGCTCATTAAGTCAGTTATGCAGAGTTTTCCTGCCCATCTTGCCTTCAAAATGTCTTGTGAATATCAAGTTTTCCAAGCCCTCTTTCTTCATTATGTGCGCTAGAAATTTCAACTGTCTCTTTCTGATGTTAAGTATAAATGTCCTTTTTGTTTCCATTTTCTATAAAACTTTATTGTTGCTCACATGTTCAGTCTATGGTATTCCAGCATCCTTCTATAGAAGTATATTTCTCTCGCTTCAAGTCTCTTCAGCTGATGAGATTGTCCAGCGTTCACTGCCATATAGGACTGATATTAAATAACAATTCAGTACACTTTACTTTGGTTCTAATTAAATTTTCCTCTTTCTTAATACTTTGCTTAGCTTAGAAACATTTAATTTTCACAAATTCAGTATAAAACCTATATCAAGAGTGCATTTAATGAGTTACAAGCACACTCATAAAAAAAATGCAAGATAAACCTTTAGAATTATCATCTCATCATCTACTTAAGACCATGGGGAGAATTAAGACAAAACTGAACCAACCTCAAGTAAGAAAACAAAAGATGTTAAATAAATCAGCTGATATAATTTCTATTTAATATCAACAAGGTATCCTGTTTTTATTACTACTTTCATACATATTCTTATCAAGTGCTTTCTGGAAAAGATTTTTGTACTGTACTAAATGTTTTATTATTTACGCAAAATCAAAGATCAAAGATCTAATATTCATAAACGGAGATAAAATAATAGGTGGATAAGCAATAAAATAATAATTCCATACTGCATTTGCCAGTATATGATACACTTGAAAAAGTATCCATACATTAAACCATATTCAATAATATTCCAGGTGGGGATCATTGTAGAGATATGACGAGGGAACTAAGGGTCAAGATAAGTTGTGCAAAGAAGTAGTTGTAAAAAAGTGAGCTCACAAATTGGTTTCATTATCTAGTGCTGTTCAAACTTTTGTACCCTCAGCCACAATTTCTGCATTTTATAAGGAAGATGATTTTTAGGATTCTAAAAAAAAACAAAACATGAATGTTTAGGCTTGTAGCGAAGCTTTATTCAGTGCAATTTGACTACTGCTCATAAGTGAGGTTTGAAAATTTCTTTTATAGTCAAGTAAATGTGGTTCAACAGAAGGATACTGAGGAAGTTAGCAACAAAGAAGCCTTAAAGTAAAAGGCAACAAAAAGAACACTTATGCTCAGAACCAGGAAAAGGAAGCTGAAATTCCTTGAATATATAATGAAGGAAGGAAGGCTTGGAAAACTTAATTCTCACAGAGCATAGTGAGGGCAAGAGAGATAGGGGAAAGCAGCAAGCCATCTATCTGATGAGCTTGTGTGAATGGATGGCAGAACAGGGGAGTGAGAGCATTAGCAAAGGAAAAAAAACTAGTAAGTGTGCCACAAGGGATAGGAAGTTTTGGAGAGTCATGATTGCCCATGTAATGAAGGGATGCAGCACATAGAAGAAGTTTGAGGGGAGAAAACTATGGTTGCCTTCCATCACAAGCATAGAATTATTTTTTTACATGTCTTGCTATACAACTAAACGAATTCTTCTTTAAGAAATTAAGTACAAAAATATATGGTATAAAAAAAGCAACAATAATACAAGTTTTTATTAGCACAATTCGTAGCCTTTAATTCATAAATGTTATTGAGTAGATGCTGTTCTTACCAAGCTTTGTCAATATCCATCACTTAAACATATTTGTTTCATTTGTTTGTTTGGTATCATTTTGATTTGGCTTTCATCACAGGCAATACAATGTCATTTCAAGTTGTCTTTGGTTACAGCCTACACAAAATCACTTCAATGGCTACATGAAACCTTCAGGCTTGTTAGATTGCCATCCTGGGTTTTCCAGGCATCTTCCAGACAAAAGGAGTTATTTAAGGGTTTCAATATTCTCTCTCAGTAACATTTAAAAGTAGTGCTCTTTTAAATAGCATTATTAATAGTAAATACATTGGTTCCAATCCTAGTAGAATGACTGCTAAAAATATCCACCTCCCCAAATTTAGAGACAAATCCTACAGATGCATCCTAACCAGTAAAAATGGACCACTTCTCAGTCTCATCCACCATATTTTTGTTCTTTCTTCTTTTGAAGTCAGAATGTTATAATCACTTGACTCTATCCCTAAGCACGTGAACACAATTCTTACTTTGTGAAATTTTATCCTTATTACTGTTGTTTTGACTAGTTTTGACTTGCATATATATTGTTTGCTTAGTTTTATTTTGCCTTGTTCTTTGTAACCTCCAGGAGAGTGACTCATTGCACCTTCTTGAGCTAACATTCTCGGAAGTGGAAAGACTACAGTGAATCCATTGCTAGCTCAGCTGCTAAGAAAGTTGGTTCACTGTACTGTGCTAGACAATTTTTCTCTCCAAAAACTATCTTACATATCTATGTCTACCATTTACTAATGCTTAGAATATTGCTGCCACATATGGTCCAGTGCCCCTGCTATATATTTAGAGATTCTTGATAAAATCGAAAGAAGAATCAGCAATATTATTGGTCCTGACCTGGTATATCTGCTTCAGTCACTTTTCCAACACAATAAAGTTGCTTTCCTCTGCCTTTTCTATAAATACTTTCATGATAATTGTTCACATGAAATCTTTGCTATGGTACTTAGACTTTATGAATTTAAGTGCAGTACTAGCAATTGGCAACAAGGTTTCATCAATTTACAGTTGAATTGGCTAGATGCAATCATAAGCTCTCTGCTCTTTCTTTTCTTACACTTCTCACTCATGGAACTCTTCCAGCTCCGTTTTCCAGCCAACTTTGATTTTAAAAAATTTAAATGCAATGTTAATTGTTATCTACCTTCCAGATTACTCTTCTATGTTTCTCACTTGTTAATGTTTTTGTTTTCTAATTATTTCACACACAATAACCCCACATGTCTTAGTGGCTTTACTGCCTTGCTTGGGGTAAATTCAATTTTTTTAAAAATTCTGTTTGTTGAGCATTTTGCCAATTACACTTAACCTCAAATGACCCAAAACCTGAGTGGATTCTTCTCTATCAACTATCAGAGAATACCAGTAAGAAGACATTGGTCAAGATATATGATGAGGGAACAATGTATAAGGAGAAATATATTTCTTCAGAAATTCTTTTTACTTAAGAGCATTAGAGTAAAGTAAACATGCTCGCTCTCAACAAAAATTGAAACAGTTTACTGATTCTATTTTTCTATGATTTACATTACACTGCCTCACACTTATATTTTTCATAAAATTTGGCCTTGTAAAATGAACCAAATATGATAATTTTATAATTCTATTTTTATCCATTCTATAACTTCATTATTATTTTTCTGTCAAACTTGAAAAGAAAATTTTGTAATTGTAGAAGAACTGCCTCAAAAATGAATCAATCACACCTAGATACATTTCTTGTTATACAAAAAAATGATTCTGATCACATGATGATCATCTTTGCATGAAACTTGTGCAGCGATTTGAACTGGGTCTCTTTTTGTGCAGTGTCACTGGTTAGTAGTTTGCTCTGCCTTCTTAACATTGAAGTTGTTTGAAATTATTTCTGTGTATAATTACAACCACATTCAAATCTATTATGGATATGATCAGAATGAATAATATCCTTAATAATACTAATTCTAAAGCAGGTATATATAAAATAAAAAATTGTTAACTCAAGACTTTCAATTATTTAAAATAAATAATACAAAAATAAACAAAATTAAATTAAAATAATAAATAGCAACTAAATTTAAAAAGAAAAAAAATATTCAACAACAATATTTACTCACTTTCACTGATGAGGCAAGAAATTACATCCATAGTTTACCTTTCCTTATATACCTAGTTTTAAGAATATTTTAAAGTGTTCTCAAATTTAATATTTGAAAATGTAACAATACTTTTCCTCCACTTCAATACAAGTTACAAAATAAAAATTTCCACATTTACCTTTTTATTTTGTAATACCTTTGTATTTTGAAGTGGAGGAAAAGTATTGTTTACCAACATGTTTCGTCCCCATTGGTAAAGAAAAGTTTTCCTTTTGTCTTTTATTTATATTGTCTTTATAGATATATTTTATTTATATCTGAATTTTTAAACACACACAGTCAATTGCTGATATCTCCTGAAGAGTGGACAGTGCAAATACTAAAAGGTCCACCTATAAAACTCTGGAATCAGGGTGCTGAATATAAAATCAATCAACTAAGTGACAATTTTCATATTTCTATTATTCGTATATATATATATATATATATATATATATATATATATATATATATATATATATATATATATGTTAGTATATTGAAAGCTAGAGGCATAGTGCTATTTATTGCCTTTGAAAATAGCCTAGCCCTTACTGCAACTAAAACTCTAATTACTAAATGATGCCAAACATTGCACTGCCTGAATGAATACCTGGGATAATTAAGAAAGCACTTTTCATACTGAATCAAGCATCGGCATTCCTCTAAGAGAAAGGTTAAGAAAATGACCTGTGTGCACTTGTCTTAATTATGAAGTTTAAACAATCTGATCTCCAGTGGCAGGAGGTGGTGGAGGATAAAACTATATGGATTTGAGGTTTCAAAAGAGTTACAAGTGTACTGTATGCTTTGGGTGTTCTACTTTTCACATGTCACCCTCAGGGTAAACAGAGAAATCATGCAGCATTTGTGTTGGGGAGGGGTGCACAATCTAATGCTCTCCTACCCACATCTCCCTGACTGGCACCCCTAGCAAGCTTCACAGCACTTCTGAGGAAAAGTGTCTGGGTGGTAAAGAAGATGGTTGTAGGGCAGAAAAAGGGCAGAGATGCCAACAAAAGTTGACAATGGTTGTGCATGGTGTGGAAGAATGTAGCAGTACTTCAACACATGTAAAGAACCCAGTTAGCTTGTCCTTAGTTCCGATTGGGACAAAAGTCAAGTGAAAGCACCTGTCAATCTTTGGAGGTTGTTTGTTACTAAAATTTTTTTTAAGTTTTGGGATATGTTTTATTTTTGCTATTTTAACCTTGTTTTTTTTTGCCTCCAAAAATGTCTAGTGTCATGTACATGCCAATGAGTAACATGGGAGATGTCATTTGAAGTAAGACATCAACATCTCAGTGCATGAGGAAGAGGAGGTGGAAAAGCTTAAGTTAACTAAAAGAAACAGAGATTCTTTGTTTTGGGGGAGAATTCTTATAAAAGCAAAAAAATATTTTCTGATATTACTATATTTTTTTTCTATTCTTTCAGAATATCTTAATCTTTGTTGTTTTTATAATAATGTTGTTGATAATGCACTCTCCAGTTTTCCTCAGATGTGCATCACACCGAGTTTAACTTTAGAGAAATTTGAACAAAATATTTACGAATGATCTCTTCATGGCAATAGAGTGCTCTGGCTCTACCAAACTCACAGATTCAACTCAGGACTCTAGTGAACAAGAAAAAATTATCAGTATGTATAAGTATCAATATTGCAGGGTTTTTTTTACAATGGGATACTATGATATTAAAATTGAAGAGGTTTAAACTTTATATGTCTCTTTTTTCCAGTTGGGCCTCTCACCAAATATTTCAAATTAGAGAGTATGTATGTGTGAATAACTGAGCATCACCAATGCAATATTGAAAAGGCAACTTTAGTACAATCTTCATCTTTATTCTTTACAAAAACGCTGCCATGACTTTGTTTAGTAAAACTGTATAAAAAATGCTTTTAAATATAACCATCAAATAATTGTCTTTCTAAAAAATAGTATTTATACTTTACTAGTTTCTAGGGCACATAATAACGGAAGAGGGTTTTGAAAATTTGATACTCACAAGATATCTTGACAGCAAGAAGGATAGAGGAAAACAAGGCACAATCTACTTAGTGAGCGTGAGTAAATGAATGGTAGAACAAGGTTTAACAGAAATGGCAAAATCAATTAAGAGCTACAAAGGATAGGAAATTGTGGAGAGCATTGATCACCAACATCTTAAAGGGATGTAGCTCATAGAAGAAGTTTATGTATGACATAAAAAATGACAACATCCTATCTTAAGTCCTTACTCTTTATATTTTTAATTATATAAATGTGTTGTCAATGCATGAAAATATAATTCTAGTACAGCAAAATTTAGGCAGATACAAATTTGGTGCATTATATGTTAAAATTAAGAAAGTGTTTAATAACAATGATGTATTTTATACATTTTAGAGACACTAAATAATCATGGCTGATCTTTTTATCCTTTACTTATTATCAATCCACCAACATACATACACAAATAAATTATATATATATATATATATATATATATATATATATATATATATATATATAGAGAGAGAGAGAGAGAGAGAGAGAGAGAGAGAGAGAGAGAGAGAGATAGAGGAAGAGCGATAACAATATCAATATTTAATTACTTTAGCTTTATTTAGAACAATGACATGTGAAGTGAGGATATATTGTGTTGTGCCAATTGACCAAAAGGGAAGGGTCTGCCTTGAAAATAAGTATCTATCAGGGCTTGAATATTAATGCATTAGAAATATGCAACTATCTTAGCCATGACACAAGGTTACACAGATTATTACTAAGCTTAGTTGATTTCAGGCCAAAGATAAATGGATAGAAACTAGGGTCAAGATAGTACAGGGATTATCAAGCCATCTTTCCTTGAAAATCAGCATTTGAACTCCTAGATTTTATCTTGATGCAATGACCTCAATAACAAGTTGGAAATAATTGTCTGATGTATGTATGTATACATATGTTCTGTTTGCTTGATGATTGCAATAGTGTGAAATGCAAGCAGCAGTCCAAACTTTGTCTCTTTTAGAGTTCTGATGCTAGGAAGCTATTTGCACTGCCTTGATAATTTAGACATAGAGCACCATATATTATTGTTTAGGTATGTGTCTGTTTTTTGATCTTTTTGGTTTGCATTTCCCTTTTCCTTCTGTCAGTTTTCCTATTTGTTTTTATTTGGAGGATTCTAGGTTCTTTTTAGGTTTTTCTTTGGTCACCTGGCAAGCCTTGTGTTGGTTTTATCAATACTTTGAGGTTTATGCATATATATATACCCCTAGGCTATCAGCACATGCTACATAGAAAGGGAATTTTTAATGCATTATATATGTGATATAAGCATTATCAGCTGCCAGAATGCTCTATTCCTCATGAAGAGCTTAGCATTATAGCAGCAGCAGCAGCTGTCAAATAGGCTTTCTTCCAAACCGCTCAACCAATGAACAGAAGACTAACAATACCAAAATCCACTACTCAGTTATATATATATATATATATATATATAACTGAGTAGTGGATTTTGGTATTGTTATATATATATATATATATATATATATATATATATATATATATATATATATAGTAAATATACATTTCTTTTTCCTCACCAGAAGTACAACTTTGAGTTTCATGAATGATGCAATCATCTGATGCTGATTGCATTGTGCATAAATTTCAGAGTTATTCTTCCAGTAAGAAAAAATGTACATTTATAATTAATATAAATTATAGGTCTGTTATTATATATCAAGTATTATTTTATTAGCACCAGCACTCAATGTGTGATATATATATATGTGAACTATAAGACACCTTGCAGTGAATGAGGCGCTGAGAATAAAACCACAGTGTTTGATCTAAAATGACAGAGTTAGGATATGCATTAAAAAGAACTATTGTCATTGTTCCCTACCTCACAGATCATGTGGTAAAGAACAATGATTTAATATAATTATTTTTAATACACACATACACACACACACATATATATATATATATATATATATATATATATATATAGATATATATATATATATATATAGAGAGAGAGAGAGAGAGAAAAGAACTGTGATTGGGAAATCAATGTTAGAGTTCATGTCATTGCAATATGATTCAACCATTAACAACCCAACAGTGTCTTACCATCATACTACATGAAACATATGTGGCATAGGCAGTTTCCAATTATCCTTGGATCATTACTCTCTGATGCTGGGAGTACACATAGAGCTGTTCCATCTATGAATAACTAGTCATATGCATAGATTTCTGGATCTACCACCATCATCATCTATATCATTATTATGCCTTTATTAATACATATGCTCTATCCCTGGTATGGAGCACTTTTACCCATGAATATATCATACCTTAAATCTCTCTCTCTCTCTCTCTCTATATATATATATATATATATATATATATATATATATATATTGTGATGTCAACAAACACTCATTGCAACTTTTGTATGTCAACGAATACTTGTTGTCACTTTCATAATGCTTTTTGTAGTAGAGACTTTGTAATCACAGATACAACTATAGTAACACCGTTGAACAATACTGGTGTCAGACGCCTTCGAATATCACTCTCACAAATAGTACTTGCTTGGTAATACTTGCTCAAATAGTAATCTGTATAGTGAAATAGTATAGAGAATAGTGGTCCATGTAGTAATAGAGAATAGATTAGAAATAGCGATCCATATAGTAATAGAGGATAAACTAGAAATAGTGATTGTTTAGACATCACACTACTTTCTACTTATGCGTTTCTCCCATGGTCATGTGATCCACTTAATTCAATAATGGGATCACCTGTGTTTGCTCACTGGCAATCTATGTTCAAACTCTAGTGTTGGCAGCGACGCTTTATTCCTATATAACAATATATAACATGGGTTCATGAATGAAGATTTGGGAAGGCCTTCCATGTCTTTTGCAAACTCTCAGAAATTCAGCAAAGCCTGTCTTCTTTTTCTTCTCCTGTATGGCATGGCCCTTCAGGATGTGGACGATCATGATGCTTTTCCCACATAGACTAAAGGAGAGTACTTGGGAGCTGTTTTTCTTCTTCCACTCAGTTTTGTGCATAGGAGCTTGCCTAATAGATCTGGCACCACTCTTTCACCCACTTGGATGCTTCGGCTTCCAACTGATGGTGGTTGAATCCACAAGGGATGGGCGATCCTGTTCAAGTAATGCATAAATTTTTTCAGTCATGCTCCACTTCTCTGTTGGCCAGCAGCTAGTTCCTGAAAGACAACCATCTTCCATTCTTGTTATATGGTCTGCCCACTGCAGTTATGAATTTCCTAGCTATATATATATATATATTACTAAAGTATATTTAGGGAGCAAGAATTCATTTTCAATATATATGTGTGTGCGTGTGTGTGAGAATAACAAGAAACAAGAGGAAAACTATACTCAGCTCTACTTGGCTAAGTATAGTTTTCCTCTTGTCTCTTTTTATTCATTTTGCTTTTTTCTATAGACACACACTATCTGAGAATATGTGTGTGTGTACAGGCTGGGAGGGATAAATTGTCATCTCAATTATACAAAAATGAAAATAACACTGACATCTCATTTTAACAGATATATTTACCAAAATTAAACAAAAATATCTTGAAATTTCTAAATAGTAAATTTATTCAATAAAATCGCCATTGCTTTCAGACGATTTCGGTATCTCCTGCAACTCTTCTGGACAGTCTCCTTGTTTAAGTTGGTGAATGCTGCCATAATCCTTGCCTTACGTTCATCTTTGGTGTTACAAAGAGTTTTGCTGGTCTCTCATTCAATTGCCCAACACATAATAATCAAGGGGGTGCAATCTGGGGGGTTAGGAGGCCAGATGTAAGGGTTGAAGTGGTTGGAAAATTTTCTGACAGCCATGACTGGGTTCTCTTACTTGAGTGACATTGTGAAGAGTCCTGCTGCTAGACATAGGGTCTTCTAGCAGCCATCCACTTGACCCAGGGCAGCACTATCTCCTCAAGGCAGTTGATGCAGGCCTCCTTGTTGAGTCTGAGGCCTTCACCAACAAATCGGAAGTTCTTTTCTTATCAGATTGAGTTTTCCGAGCTGCCATACATTAGACTCATCCAACTCTTTCTCAATCCTCTGCACTGTCCTCAAATTGGCACCCAAACATTCTGAAATGTTTGTATTGGAGCTTCTGGCACAAATGCCAAGCAGTATGGCATGGCGTTTCCCAATTTCTGGTGAAGTGAATTGCGTCATGGTGCCCTTTTTTTTCACAGAGTGTGCCTAACTGACTTACTGTACTGTGCAGTCAATAAAATAAAAAGCAACCAATGCACATGTGCAAAATTAAAAATATAAAATTTAAACAATTTACCCATCTCACCCAGTTTGTTTGTGTGTGTGTATATATTTTGAATGATAAAAATTGATAAAAAAATGAAATCTTCAGACACACTGGGTTGTAGATTAATATTCTTTCGTTTTTATTATTATTATTTCATTTAGATTCCTCGACTAGTTTTGGCCAACATGGCCATCATCAGGAGAAAAAAATATTTCTGCTTGCTGGTAGCAGTAAATGAATGTCTTGATGGAGAAAAAAAAAAAAAATATATATATATATATATATATATATATATATATATATATATATATATATATATATATATAATGTATTTAAATAGGTTTTTATGTTATTAAATTGTTGATGCATGCATATTTTATACAAGGGGTGCTAAAAAGTTCTTAGGCTGATACACTTCCTAAAATCTAACCAAATGACTAAATATTCGATTATAAATGTTTTCTTAGGCTAAGAACTTCTCATCATCTCCTTGTATACCTGCTTCTCTCTTTTTCATCCGTTCTTATTTATTCATAGATGTTATTTAAGTAGGTTTGAAAGGGTATCTTTAATACTTCTCACTATTTCACTCTGTTGTTAGTCAAGAAATATGGAATTAAAAGCCACAATTGTTTTTTTCTTTATCTCAGAGATTTCAATCAATAAAAAAAATCAAGTTCACTTTCCATCTATTTTTATTGCATGTCAAATATTTCAGATTTGTCAGATAACTGAAAACAACCAATGACACCTTCATTTTTTCACTTACATTTCAATTTTCTAGATTTCACGAGTGTTATCTTTATTTTCTTAGTAAATATCTGTGGGGAAAATGTTGAAAATAGCAATTTAGTGCTAAAAATCTTTTGAATATATTTTAGTGGAAAACATAATACATACTTATAGAAACAACCTTATCAACCAATAAAAGATTTTCTTATAATGGCTTATGAAAGTCAAATGTGCTTAGAAGTCAATAGACTGATAATGTTCAAACTGTCCCCAGAAAACAGAAAATGGTTTGAATCAAAGAAAACAATATATTCTTAAACAAAGAACTTTTCATGGTCTTCAACCAAACTTGCTTAAATGAGAAATTGATGCCCAAATACATGCAGTATATTAGGTTGTGTCATAAATAAGTTGTTTTTGTTTATCAACTTTATCCTTCAAAGTATAACAATTGGTTCCCCAAAACAAAAATTACTTATGACTCAAACTTATATATATGTAATACAATATATGTATATTTAATACAGTGTACAGTATATGTATAAAATCATAATCATTATGTTGATGTAATACAGTAATATGTACATGTAATACAGGAAAATATGCAAAAATGGTCACAGTTCAACCCACTTCCCAAAATCTAAATAGACATCAGGACTTTTTTTAATCCCTTTTTAGAGAACATTTCAGCACCCACTTATAAATACTAGTATACATAATATAATACATATTCCAAAAATGACTTTGTATTTGTGTGAATGGATAATCTTTAAATGAGAATTCAATGAAATGGTAAATATATAAGACAGTTTTTGAAATTTTTATTTTAACAGTTTTCACCAATCCATTTATCTGATGATGCCAATTAATATTTGAAACATATCAAAACAAAAGTTTTCCATATTTTATATATATATATATATATATATATATATATATATATATATATATATATTTAAAGATATTTTTGAAGGTACAAAATTTTATCACAGCAATAAACGTATGAAGCTTGATATTACTAGACATATTAAAAACGGGCGAAGCAACCGGTTTCGCTCCCGCTCATCAGGCTCACAACAGGAGATTTAATTTAAATTAAAAACACAGAAAATGTACAATAAACGGAAATGTGGAGGAGGAGGGAAAAAAAAATGAACAAAAGGAGCTAGAGGCAAATGACAGCGAGACCCAACAAACACTCACGTTGTTTACACAAGGAAGGCTTGCTGGACCCGATGTAAAGTGCCTCCAGCACCTTAAGGTGAAATAACGAGTGTGACCGGGACAACACGGTGAACTGGTCAACACTAAAATTAGCTGCACACGATCTGCTCTTTAATAAGTGCTCACATATGGCGGACCCGTAGGTGTTTGGGACGAGTCCATTCAACACTGTCATTTGCCTCTAGCTCCTTTTGGTCATTTTTTTTTTCCCTCCTCCTCCACATTTCCGTTTATTGTACATTTTCTGTGTTTTTAATTTAAATTAAATCTCCCGTTGTAAGCCTGATGAGCGGGAGTGAAACCGGTTGCTTCGCCCGTTTTTAATATGTCTAGTAATATCAAGCTTCATACGTTTATTGCCGTGATATATATATATATATATATATATATATATATATATATATATATGTATGTTCAGGTTCTCAGCATCCTAGTTCACATTCTTCTTGCAAACTCTTATGTCCTCATTTTCTCTCTCAGAATTATCTGAAAATTTTTCAAAATCATACTTATGACTTCATTGTTATACTCAAAAATTGTTAATGCAATATTCACTTGTAAAAAAAATGAATTATTCTTATAATCCAAAACATGTTTCAGCTTACAATAACATACACAAAATTGATAATCCATAACATATCAAATCAAATCAAATTATACTTATGACTGAAATTACTCCCCAAAACTTCTCTTGGCTAAAATTCCTAATCTTAGATTTAAAATTCCCCACCTATATGCTAAGTACCTGGTGTTTTCGAACCATTGGTGTAGATAGGACTAACAGAAAAGTCAATGTATCTGCATTTACAAGCAGGCACTGTAAAGTTCTCAGCTTGGCCAAAAAGCCTTTTCCTTCAAATCTGTTTTTTGATTAAATTTTGGGAAGTAATTTGAAGTCAGAACTACAGTATATATATATATATATATATATATATATATATATATATATATATATATATATATATATATATATGAAGATTATAGTAATATTATTAATACAATACTCAGAGTTTCATGTAATAACAATTATCAATAATATTATATCTGCCTGATGAGTGTTATTACATGAAACCCAAGTAGCATATTTTTATATTATTGTATTAATAGTGTTACAACATATTGTATTGAGTTTTTGTCAACTTTGGTATTGAGCCTTTGGTTTATTTTATATTTTAAGTTTTTAGCTTATTTTAAGCTTTAGCTTTTACCTCTTACTATATATATATATATATATATATATATATATATATATATATATAGTGTATATTTAGGCAGCATATTTTTATTCAAACAAATTTGGTTAAATAATTTAAACATATGTCAATTAGTTTTCATTGTGATCCTTTCAAGTTTGTGGATTAATTTCTTGGTAGCCTTAGAAAATTGATTAAAAAAATACCAAAATTTTATTTCAAATAGTTTTTATTTTCCCAAGTACTTTCAATCTCATCTGAGACTATCTTCAGGGGGTTAATTGCCTGTATATATGTTTCTGTAAATTCAAAACATTTCAACTATTCGTTTTTACTGCTTTTGCAGTGTTCTAGATTTCAAAGTTCACATGTTTTTTTGTTTTTTTTTCCAGTATAAGGGAATTAACTTTTCCATTTTGCCTCATACATATATAATTTTTGTTTTTTATAAGCATTTAAGGACTTTGTTGTTATACTCATAGATGACTATTTATTTTGGGCTTTAATTCTCTTATATAAAGGGCTTCAAGAATTTTTAGTTTTTGCTTACATTGTTTTTATGTATTTTCAACTAATATCCAACTAATCTGTGAGTATAGACATATGGGCATGAGGGTTCCTTTAAATGCTGGGATATTGAACTATGCTCAGCCAAATGAAATGTAAACCTTTTTGTTAGCATCGTTATAGTAAAGCCAATGTACGTATTGACATTTTTATCAGAGATACAATCTCCTAAAAGACATTTAATTTGATATACAATGTTGATGTTTTGCAAGATGCTAGTTTGCGGAGAAGAATTATTTTGGACAAGTAAGTTCATTGTATTAAATTTAGTATAGTATATAATTAATTTTATTTTTTTTCACTTGGATCAGTGTAGGATATATTAGTGTTTATGAGTCTTTTTATAATTGTTTCCTCCTGTTTATAGTTGGAATGCATTTGATTACGATATTGTAATTTGATATGTTTAGAGTTATTTGATGATGTATTGTATTCATTTTTATTTATGTTAATATTCCTAATAGCTTGTCTAATTTGTTCATCAACAATGTAATTAGGGAAGTCATTAATGAGGGTTTGTTTAATATTTATTTAATTCCTTGTAGAAAATCCTTTTTGTTGAAGAATTTGATTTTGCACGGTTTATTAAGTTTCGTATAATAGTTATTTTGTAATAGGAAATTCACTTTTATAGTTGAGAGTGCATGTGTTTATACGAGTTGTTCTTTTTTTATAAGGAGAAGTAGTAAATGTTTTATTATTCTTACTGTCTATCAATACATCCAGGAATGAGTTGTTTTTGTCCTTGTTAAGTTTATATGTGAATTTAAGTACAGAGTTTTCTTTTAAAGCTTTCTTGTAGTTCATGTATTTCAGCTATGTCTTTGACTAAAATGAGAATGTCAACTACATATATTAGGTAAATGGAGGTTTTTTTTGTGGTATTAAGTATACTATTTTCTAAATTAGTCATGTAAAAATGTTGGCCCAAGGACAGGACCCATAGAGACACAATTGCATTGTATGTATGTTATTTTTGTGGTCATAAAAAGGATCTTCTGTGGTGCACATCAAGAGTAATTTTTTAAAAATATTAGGTCAAATTTTTAATGAAGGGAGAGATGGATTATTGTAGATATTGTTTATGATAATATTTATTGTTTCTCTGACTGGGACGTTGGTAAATAAGCTTTCAACATCAAGTGAGGCTAAAGTGTCATTATTGTTTTTTTGGTTTTTAGAATTTGGAGTAGTTTGTGTGTTGACTTTATGCTGTATTTATTTGGAATGTAAAGTGTAATTAGTTGATTAAGAGCTTTGATTAGCTGAGGTGGGGATTTGTGATATGATAGGTCAAAGAGTATTATTGGGTTATCAACTAATATTAGACAGATATTAGTTGATAGCATAATAATACTCACACATACACACAGTAAAAAGAACCTTCAGATATTGGAGGCCATCTACATTAAGACGAAACAACCCACACTCAACAAAATTACATTTAAAACTAGTCACAACACAATACATTGCATCTAGACATTGGTTCTGTTGTAATACATCAGTCTCTTGCATGGTATGATGTTATCTTGTACTTACAATCTGCGTCTGCTACTCGGTGACGGTTATTTTCACATAGCAATTTTCTATGTCAAAATAACAAAATATCAGCTTTGATAGTGAATATCTTTGTTTCATGTCTGTATAACCACTCTGAGGATGGCTCATGTGAGCTGAAAACTTAGGACAACTTATTAAAAAGATATCCAAATTTGGACAATTTTTGTCTTTATTTTCACCTGAAATAAAAGCAAACATTCAAAAATTAGAACAGCTCATGATCAGACATAATAGGCATTTATTGTCTGTTATATTTAATAATATATGTTTAAATAATGATCTGCTGCCCCAGTATGATATATATATATATATATATATATATATATATATATATATATTAGTTAGGCCTTGCTGTTATTAATATCTGCAATATATATTTGTATTAGTTTTGCATGAAGTGCTAAACCTTCAAACTTGAAGAATTAGTTGTACATTGTTCAATATTTTTTGTTACAATTTTTATGAATACTGTATTTCCTTTTTTGGAAGAAAATCTGCTGCACCAGGAAGATTTCCATGAAATTTATGAAAACTAAACTTACGAATAAAATTTTGTCTTACACTTATTTCTAGTTTATTCATTGATGATACAACATTTTTTGTTTTCTTATTCAAAACAAAAATTTAACCAAATCTTAACATTGACACAAAGTGAAATCAGTAAAGCAGCTTTTAAATTAAATGTAGACATCATCATCATCCTCATACTCCTCCTCCTCCTTCTTCTTTTCTGTGTCCCTTCAGAACATTACCAGTCATAGCTCTGCACAATTTCCTGTCCTTTGTAGCACTTAATTAATTTTGCATTTTTGATATCTCTCCTAAACCTTGCTCTGCCATCCATCTACTCAAGTTTGCTAGGTATGTTATGCATTGGTTTACTCTCACTAATAAGCTGAATTTTAAAACTAGATTTTTAGGTCAAAAAATTTGGTTAGTGGGGTGGGGGAGCCTATAAATGGGTAACAGTTTAGTTAAATTGAAATCAACTCATAATGGGAAAAACTTGGAGGAAATCTACACACATGAATAATATTTGCCAGTCACATTTGAGAGATAAATAAGAATCAATAATGAAAAGTTATGTAATGACTTCAGCAGATCAAACTTACCTATGTCAGGCTAATATACTATTGAATTGTCTTTCAAGAGTTGACATAGTTTATCTAATTATCTATGGAATCACAGTAGTCAGAGATCTTTGGAAAATAATTCACTTTTCTATATATTTACTTCATATTATAATACACATCAAGTTCATATTATAATTTACACTGATACACAATACACTAGCAGCTGTTAACAAATGACTCTCTTGCCAGTATAAACATTCTAACTTATATAAACAAACTCAAAATAGCCCCAAAATATGATAATTTATATTATAACACAAATTTATAAATTATAAAGACAAATTCAGGGAGATTTCTTAAATGTGTTTAATGCTTTTATATATTGTTTCATTAATATTAAAAATTGAATCAATCTATACACAAAGCAAACCATAAATTAATGATTTATTTGCAATGAAATCAATTTATTCACTTCTATGCATAGAAACTAGACAGAGTTTATAACAAACAATAAAGTTCGAAAGAGATAAGGAATAACAAAACAAAAAACTGTTGATAACATTCAAAAATTGGCAGCTTAAATTTTAAGGACATAAAAAGAAAATAAGGCATGGAAAATTCAATACTCAAAGGACATGTTAGAAGATATTGTAGCAAAGGAAAGGAGTTTGTGCAAATGGATGAAGAAACAAGAGAGCAATGATTCATAAAGGAGAAAATATTGATGAAAGTAACAAAAGGCAGGAAGCTGTAAAGAGTCATGATTCCCCGTGTCAGGAAGAGACATTGCACATAGTGAGAGAGGTGCAATAATTATAAATGAAGTCAATTTATGCATGAATATATACAGTAATTAACTTTAGTTTCTCCATAATATTGATTATGAAATGTTCTGTTTGGAGAGTAATACGTGAGAGTCAAAAAAATTTAAAATAAAAAAAATGCAAAAACTATGAAAAAATCCAATTAACAAATAAAACAAGGTATAATATAATAATGGCAAATATCTGCAGTTCTAATGAATTAAAAAGTCAAATAAAAAGAAATATGTTACCAAGCTCAATACTGGACATGAACAACATACATTTGGGTGTAGCAATTTTATTTTAAAAATTCAACTAAGTCTGAATTACTGCTTAGTGGTGATACTGCCACATCTCTGAAACCAAGTTTGGCCTCAGGGTCATCAGCTGATGCAGACTATTAGGAGCACTACTGAAAATGCTCTTCAACAGTGTACATAAATTTATATAAAACTAGCAGCATGGCCCGGCATTGCCCGTGTCTGATTCAAAAATCAAACAACTCATACAGCAATCGCTATCACTTGACTTAAAATATTTTTGCCCTTCCTTGCCTTTAAAGGAGTGCCCTTTGCTATGCTGATGTTGCTAAATGCCTTACTTCTTTCCTATCTCACACTGCAAATTTTTTCTAAGCCCTATACTAAACATTAAATCTGTTACGAAAAAAGAACTAAACAAAATGAACACAAAACGATCAGCTTTAAAAAAGGACACGTAACTGGAAAAAACGAATGAAAAAAGAATGTTAACAACAAATACTTTTTCACACCCAACCCAGTTCTGCAGAATCAGAATCAACGTTGAGTTTAAGCAAGCGAATGAGCCAAGTGGAGTAAAGTGCCATGCAGATTTAAATTTTTCCCACTTGTGACGAATTCAGCTATTGAATTTTTTTGCATGCTAGCATGCAAGTTAACATTCATGTCAGTCAGCTGTTGGCTCTCACACTGACCAATAGAATCTTCCTGCCTATTCGTGGCAGCCAGCTATAGGCTCTCACTCTGGCCAGTAGAAAATGGCTACAAACTACATGAAAACTGCCGTAAAAGCATGAAAAATCGATTATTTCCATTATCGATGGGAGTTGGGAATGCAAAGTCGGTCTTGGCCTTCCCACTAACTTGGAGCATGTGCAAGAAAATTTTGGTGCAAATCTGTCGAAAATTGCGGCCGTGCATTCGTTTTACACACAGACACACACACACACACACACACACACACATCCTGCCTTTTATAGATAGAGATATTGTATTAATGTAAATAAACAAAACGCTAATTTTTTCTAAGAAATGTAAACCACCAGCATCACATTTAGCAGACTCCTGTGCAACTTTATTTTTTATACACTACGTAGCAGCAAAACATCCACGTCATTTGTTTACTTCTGGCAACATAGACTCCATACCTGATGAAATGGGAATAGTGAAACTATAGTCACACACCAAAAATGTAGGTAGGCGTATATACTAATATACTAATTAAAACATATCTTTGCTCTATATAACCGCATTGAGCACTATTATGTTTACACCTCATGCAGAAATTTAATGATTATTTATTTGCTTCCCTGCATATGCACACCAGCACACGCATACATGCCTGCTTATATTTGGTTGTTTCATTTATCCACTCTACAATTATATATATATATATATATATATATATATATATATAGAGAGAGAGAGAGAGAGAGAGAGAGATAATATTAGTGGTCAATACGCACATATATATATATATATATATATATATATATATATATATATAGAGAGAGAGAGAGAGAGAGAGAGAGAGAGAGAGAGATAATATAAGTTGTCAATATATATATATATATATATAGAGAGAGAGATAATATTAGTGGTCAATATATATATATATATATATATATATATATATATATATATATATAATGTGTGTGTATTTAGGCAGCATTTTTTCATTGATACATGTTTCATTAAATAATATAGACAAGTGTTGTCTATTTATTTTATGTAAATTCTTTCTGTTTCTGTTTACATGGATGATTTCCAAGCAACAATAATCATGTGCATATGAGACGCTGGAAGCGAAAATCGCACCTCAGCTCATGACGTCACACATGACCACGTGAGAGTGAATTTGAGAAATATTAAGTATGGGAAGCCATTGGTATCAACCAATGGCTTCTGTTGAAACCTAACCTGAACAAAATAAACTATGAAATCTCCACAAATATTCTTAAATACCTATTATTGGTAACAGAAGCCATTGATTTATACCAACGGCTTCCCATACTTAATACTTCTCGAATTCACTCTCGCATGGTCATGTGTAATGTCATGTGCTGCGATTTTTGCTTCCAGCATCTTATATGCCCGTGTTTATTGTTGCTCGGAAATCATCCATGTAAACAGAAACAGACTATCATCAATTTCTTGTTCATGTATTGCTTAATATATTGTACTCTAATTGTCATCTTTGATAATGGGTTATGTAAGCTGAAAGCTTAGATTGGATTAAAAAATATGTATCAATATTGTGATTTTCTTTCTTCATTTAATGATAATGTTATTAAGTTTATCAGACGATATGAAAAGAATTTACATAAAATAAATAGACAACACTTGTCTATATTATTTAATGAAACATGTATGAATATATATATATATATACATATAATATTAGTGGTCAATATATATATATATATATATATATATATATATATATACATATAATATTAGTGGTCAATATATATATATATATATATATATATATATATATATACATATAATATTAGTGGTCAATATATATATATATATATATATATATATATATATATATATATATATAGATAAATTCCCAAGAGGATAGAATCCAGGTAGAATTCAATGTCCAGGACAGAGTAAGAATATAATATAAAAGGCTCAAACTCTAATATTCCATGGTTATAATTTATTACATTGGAATCGTAATCACGATCCAATTCATCAGACCTACAATGGATGGAATATTAGTGTTTGAGCCTTTTATATTATACATATATATATATATATATATATATATATATATATATAAACTTGTATAAGTTTCACAACTGACAAGGTACTATGATTAAGCTTTTTATTTAATGTTTTCCTATGTTCATATAAGTGTTTCTGGATATAGAGTTTGTAAAAATTGTCCAAGTGTCCTATGTGTCCAAGTAATTTTGGCTATTCTATTAGCCATTATCCAGGATGTTTTTTTATTTTTAACTGAATATGTAGATTTTCATATATGTTTCTAGAGTGATGAGAATGTTTTTTTATTTTCCAAACACAATCATCACATTGTGGTCATGTTCATAGTTGATGTTATTGAGTGTTGGCTTTTTCATTTTTAGTGCTTCCATTATTTTTATTCTTTTTTGCATGTGGATGAGGCTATTATACTTGTAATTTCTACAAATATGTTGCAGATGGAGGTTTCCTAATTAGTTAGAGAGGTGCAATGTGAGTCTTATTGATAGGCATTTAGTGGTATGTCCAATAAAATTATTCATGAATTTGGTTTAATCAGGAACACAGTTCCTTATGAGACATGTGAATTCATAATATTGGTTCCCTGTAATATATATATATATATATATATACAGTATTTACATTAGTCAGACTATTGTCCTCATCTTTGTCGCCATATTTGTGACAACGTTTCGGCCGTTGTATGCGCCGGCCTTCTTCAGGTGGTTGGAATTTCGAACCGAACCCTTTATTTCGATCACTGGGGTAGACTGTTCTAGTTCCACGAGCCATGTTTGATGGATGTCAGTTATCAGTTATCTCCTGGTAATTTTCCCTCTGAAAGTTCTCCACTGCCTGAATCGGGTATTGAACTCACACTCTTTGGGTCTGTCACTGGATCTAACCAACGCCTTTATCCACTGTGCCATGTGTCCTTGAGAACTTTCAGAGGGAAAATTAGCAGGAGATAACTGATAACTGACATCCATCAAACATGGCTTGTGGAACTAGAACAGTCTACCCCAGTGATCGAAATAAAGGGTTCGGTTCGAAATTCCAACCACCTGAAGAAGGCCGGAGCATACAACGGCCAAAACGTTGTGACAAATATGGCGACAAAGATGAGGACAATAGTCCGACTAATGTAAATACTGTACATAATACCTCATCTCAGAAATATAGACATATATATATATATATATATATATATATATATATATATATATATATATATATATATATATATATAAAACTATAAGTTCTATGCTAAGAGTTTCTCCTCTCATTCTTATCACTTGTGGAACTCTCTTCCAGCTTCTTGCTTCCCAGTAAACTTTCACCTTAAAAAATTTAAATGCAATATCAATTGTTATATTCTGTCTTCTTATTTCTTGTTCTCTCTCATTAATAGTGTTTTTTCTCATATTCTCTCACACTCAATAACCCCTTGCATCTTAATGGATTTATTGCTTTGCTTAGGGTGAAATGATTAAGTATCTGAAATGTAAACAAAGCAATTTCTAAAGAATTAATTGATTTATTTTTAATCTGACATTTTTATTACTTCAAATGTTATTTTACCCATCTCTGAAAGAGATGCCCTTTTTTATATTTTAAACAGTGTGTATTACATCTACTAGCCTGTGCATTCAAGAAAACTTAATAAAGAAAATGTGCTCTCCAACAGGGTTCACAGCCATGCAAGTTTTTATTTATGTGCATTTCTTAAGAAGGTAAATGGAACCTTTCTGGGCTGTAATGCTCTCTTTGACCAAGCCGTCTAAAGCACACTGGATCAAGTGATCAAGAAATTTCAGTCTCGAAAGTGAGCACTTGAAATTCTGTCTTTTGTTTGGATTTGGACCCAAACCACTTAATACCAACTGAAAATAGAAACAAAATGATTCTCATTCATCATAGTGGATAAAAAAAATTGACCGTGAGCACTTTTTTACTTCAACTACTGATGTACATTTACTATACTCTTACGTAATATCAACAACACACTTTTAATCTTAATTGCAAAATGTCTGCCCGAATAAATATTTGTAAAAACTTCTCTCAAGTGATATTCAGTTTGTAATTTCCGGTGTTATTTTCCTGATCTTTTGTTAATCTGAAATGACTCACTCCTTATGAGGATTTTTGGCTTTATCAATTTGAAGTCTACTGTTACTGTATGTGAGTATACAGTTACTAAACTCTCAACTTCCTTGATTGAATAATCACTGATATAATGGCCAGCTGACATAGCAAAAATGCTGCTTGACTTCTTTTCTAAAGGCAATTTTAATAGGTTTCTTATTTTCTAAACTAATTTTTATGGCATTTATAGTTTTAGGCTATGAAAAAGATTAATCTCAATTATATCTAAATATACAAATGACACAAGACCTTCCAACCTATAGTTAATGGTGAATGTCTTTATTCCATAAATTATGATTAGTATGAGGGTGTTCAGAAAGTAATGATACATTTCACTGCTATAAGTATAAGTCAACCAACCAAGACAGAGCTATGATTAAGTGGTAAGAAATTGCATCAAGTATTAGTTTATTATCTCTTGTATTTGATAGTGTGTTATTTATAGTGCATTTCAGAGTTGAATTGGAAAAGCTAGCAAATAAGGAATTTGTTTTTTCATGAACTTTCACTTGAGAACCAATCACAATGTATAACTATCTTTAGTATTTTTTTTAACCAGGAATGCCAACCTTTCATTTTTGCTGTGCATTTTAACGAAGTGATGACATCTGAGTTTTATATATCAAGATAAAATGAAAAAGACACTGGTCACCACAAAATGAGAATCTAGTGTTAGTACTAAAACCACAACTCCATCCACAGAAGTCCTTGCTTTGTGTTTGGGGGAATATGAAAGGTGTTGTCTATTACAAGCCACTGGAAGGGAGCATCACTGCAGATGTTTATTGCTAGCAACTTGATCAGGCAAACAAGGAATTACATCAAAAGTGTTCCACTTTAGTAAACTGAACTTGACAATCCAAGTGTACACTCTACAAAACAAACACAATAAAAAATAAGATCATCATAATGCAAAGTTCTTCTACATCCTCCATACTCACGAGATTTAGCACCTATAGATTTCCATTTCTTTTGATCACTAGAAAATTTCATAAGTAGCAGAACATACAGAAACAAAAATGAAGTTGAAAACAGTTTTTCAAATGGATTTCTTTAAACATGGAATCAAAACTGTGTTTTCCTATTAGTCTGCAGTCATTGAAAATGAGACTACACTTTTGATAAATAATATTTAAATAAAATTAATTTACATTTGTTTTTATATATTTTCTGGTAAAATGTCATTACTTTCCGAACACCCTAATATTTTCATCTCTATTTTTATTTTTTATTTTACAATATTCCAATTGAAATATTCTTCAGGCATTTTCAGGTACAGTTTGCTTCTGTAATCTTTATAGATTTTCTTTTTCTTTTCTAAATCTCTGCACTCTCATTTGGAACAATTGACAAATCTGAACATCAAAGCTTTGCACAGAAAAAATGTATTTTAAAAAATATATAAATTATATATATAAATTTTTCTTCTTCCTCTCTCTTCGATTGGAACAATTCCAGGATCATAGCATCAAAGCTTTGTGTTAACAGACACACATAAACTGCACTGTTCATATATATGTTCAAGAACATGGTTCAAATGAGAAAATTTCACAGGCCAAAAGAAAAAATACAAATAAAAAAATCAACACAATCTTTGATGTTTGGATCTGTTAACTGTTCATATTAAAGATGTGAAAAAAGTACTGGTTGACACTCAAGGACAACAAAATGCAGTATACAGGACAAAAAATAAAAACAACATATCAATCAAAACATTGTGATAAAAAAAGTTGTGTCCCTATTGAAATAATTAATTGAAAAGTGAATATAATTTTTCACAGTGCATATAAAAAATCCATCAGAACACACTCTATTAAGGCATGGATTGAAAACTGACCATTGTAAAAATTAAATCCTAATATTTATAACCTACTGTTAAGATAGCAGAGCAGTCTATTTACTATATATATATATATATATATATATATATATATATATATATATATATATATATATATATATATAGTATAACAGTGTTCTGATCATGAGGCTCAGGTTCAAATCTCACTATGGTTGATTTATCAAGGAAATGACTTGAGTTCAAAGTTCAATTGAGTGTCATTTTCAGATGATGAGCTCTAAAAGTAAGCAATCACCAGTAAAACAGAAACGAATCTGGCAACCTATACATGAGGACCAACACTAATAAATCTGTCGGTCCTCTCTGATGGATGATCATTATTACTAATTAGTGAGTTCAATCCTCACTGGTTGGTCCACCTATACAAAACTTAACACGAAATAATCCAACAAGGATTTAGACATTGTAAAATCAATCAACCTAAATTAGATATCATATCTAATGCAAGAGCCTGGGAGAATAATCAGACCTGTCCTAATGAAGTTTTAAGATGAGAAGAAACATATACATGACTAATTTCACCCTTTAAACCAAGGTTTTACAAACCATGACTAATTCAGATGGGATGATTGAGATTCAATTATTGGGGTTATATGTTTTCTGTTGGAGTTGTCTTGTCCAAGATAGATGATGAAACTGCTGATGTTTTGACAGTGTGGATAACCTGAGTAGGTCAAAGTTTATATCTGAAAACCTCTATAAGAGTCTATATTTTATATTTAAGTTTTAATGCAAGTTCCTGCAACCTGTATTTTGACAAAAGTGAAATACACACACACATACAAAATGTATTGATATCAGTTGGGTTTCGATCCCGGCTAGAGGTAATCGGATGTCTAGCCACACTGGTGAGCCATGATACAGCAAATCAGTCTGTCAGTGGATGACAATATATATATATATATATATATATATATATATATATATATATATATATATATATATATATTTGAGTTAGGATCAAATATAGATTGGAATCTGACAGATTGATAAGATAAAGAACAATTAGGAAACTTTTATCATTCTGTTTTGATTGATAAATGTTTCCTATTTGTTCTTTATAGATATATATTATACTAATAATTATACTCAGTTGGTAAAAACTTGAATGGCACAATTTGCAAGTATGACAAAATAAATTGCTATCCGAGGGAAAAAAAAAGAAAGAACTAGAAACATCCAAACAGAATTAAAAAAATCGTACAGTGCCTTAAATTTCCAGTCCAAAGAAAAAAAAAGCCATGCAAGTAACTAAGATAAAACATAGAGTACTTAATACACTAAGGAAAGCAAAGAAATGAAATAATCCTAAAGCCAGGAACTACCTATCTAGGCAGCTTACCCTGAAGATCCATTTAGGTGAAACCTAGGTAGATAGTTCGTGGCTATTTGGGATTATTTCATATATATATATATATATATATATATATACATAAATATAAAAGTGAACATAGAAGTCAACACTTAGAGGCGACAGTCTGTTTCATGCTAGATGCAATCATCAGGCCACGAGTGCTGTTATTTTTCTCAGCTGTTTATATATACGGGTCAGTGGTGCATTGTGGGTAGTCTATTTTGGCGTTTATTTTTTTTATTTATTTGGGTTAAATTATTTTGCTTGTTTTTATTTATTTTTTATTTTTATTTTGTATTTCTTATCTTATATATTTTTTTATTTTTATTTTGATCAATGTTTTTATTAACGTAGTAAAAATGTGTTTATATAGCTTATTTAATAGTTTTGTTTTTGTTTGGGGAGATAAAGCTATTTGTTCAATTTTGGGGTTGATTGGTGTAGTTTGTTCTAACTATTATTTTCGTGGGAACAGTTTTTAATTTGTTTATTACTTCATGTATTTATTTGGATTGATTATCTTTATTTGTTTTTTCTAACACCTAGTTTATCGGTATCAGTTGTTAGTTTATTTATATATTTGGATGTCTTTAGATCAGTTTATTTTACTTGTTATTATTTATTTGTTATACTGTATATTTTCTCTTTTTGGTTTTTGATTTTTAAGTAACGTAGTATATTATTTTTATTTTTAATCATTTTTTTTTATTGTTATATAACAGTTATAGCTATTTTTTTCGTCCGATTTTTGGTTTGATTTTTTATAGTCTAACTAATATTTTGGTTATAATAGTTTGCTAATTTGTTTATTATTTACTTTATTTATTGATTTTGTTTCTTATTTTTTATTCTATTTCATCTATTCTAACAGGTGTGATTTGGTAATTTGTTTGGATTAATTTATTTTGATTATTTTATTGTCATTTTGTTTATTTATGTATTTATTTATTTTTTTCCGTTTTCGATTTTTATGTAACGTAGTAAAAATTTGTTTTCATGTCTGCATTTTGAGATGAGCTCGGATCTTTTATTTAATAATTTATTTTGGTCTGGGAAGGTAATGATAGCTATTTTTTCCTCCAAGCAAAGTTTGCAAATTTTTGATTGGTTGTTGTAGGCTGATGATCTTTTCCTTATGGCCTGATGATTGCATCTAGCATGAAACAGACTGTCGCCTCTAAGTGTTGACTTCTATGTTCACTTTTATATTTACACACGCTCTATCTCTGATATTGAGCACTTTATCCCATAAATATAGCAATATATATATATAGCCTGACAGTTGTATTTAGCAGGAAACAGACTGTCACCTCTGGGTGTTGATTTCAATGTCCACTTTTATATTTAAATATGCTCTATTCCTGATATTGAGCACATTAACCCGTAAATATAGCATACCTTTAAAATTATATTTTTTCATATATATATATATATATATATATATATATATATATATATATATATATATATATATATTATTTATTATTGGAGATTAAAACAAAAACATGTTAAAAATCACTAAACAATAGCAATTGTGTCTCAACACTACAAATGTGTCTCCTTGGGTGATGGTAAATTTCTGGCAAGTGAACGATTAATTTAATTTCAAAAACATAATACTTCTACTTTTTTTTAAAAAAAACAAATTAAAAAGAGGCTTACTTAGCTCTACTCTGTATTGAGCAGTCTTTTAAATTAAATATTAAGGATGGTGGAATTATACTTCATTTGTTCTCATCTTAACTGGATATATATATATATATATATATGCAGTACCTCCCAAAATATTTGGAACAGCAAGGCCAATTCCTTTCTTTTTGTTTTCATTGAAGACATTTGGGTTTAAGATCAAAAGATGGATATGAGACAAGAGTTCAGAATTTCAGCTTTTATTTCCTGGTATTTACATTTAGATATGTTAAACAACTTATGAGAAACCACCTTTTGTATTAGATAACCCCATTTTTAACTGAGAAAAAGTAAAGGAACAGATAGTCTTAAAGTAAATAATAATTAATATCTGGTTGCATAATCCTTGATTGCAATAACTACATCAAGCCTGGGACCCACTGTCATCACCAAACCATTGCATTCTTCATTTGTGATGCTTTTTAGACTTTTAATGCAGCCTCTTTCAGTTCTTGTTTATTTTGAATAGTTTCTTCCTTCAGCCTCATCTTAATGCTTTATTGAGTTAAGGTCCAGTGATTGACTTTCTAGTTTAAATCTGTTTACTTTTTTCCCCTGATGAAGTCCTTTGTTGCATTGGTAGTATGTATTGTGTCATTTTCCTGCTGCATGATAAACTTCTTCCCAATAAGTTTGGATGCATTTCTCTGTAAATTAGCAGACAAAATATTTCTGTAGACTTCTGAATTCATTCTGCTGTTGCCATCATGAATTACATCATCAATAAATATGAATGAGCCCGTTCCAGAAGCAAACATGCAAGCTCCACCATGCTTCACAGATGAGCTTGTATGCTCTGATCATCAGCAGATTCATTCTTTCTCCACTTTGGCATTTCCATTACTTTGGTAGAGATTAATCTTGATCTCATCAGTGCATAAAACTTTCTTCCAGAGCTTTTGTCATTCTGCATTTCCTCACAAATTACAATCTGGCTTTTGGATTCTTAATGCTGAGGAGTGGTTTGCATCTTGTGGTATGAACTCTATATTTCTGCTTTGCAATTCTTCTTCAAACAGTGGATAGTGAAACCTTCAAATCTTGCACTGTGGAGGTTATTGGTGATATCACTGACTGTTGTTTGGGGGTTTTTCCTCACAGCTTTCATAATCTTCCTGTCATCAACTGCTGTTGTTTACCTGTTCTATGTTTGTTGTTCAGTACACCAGAAGTTTCTTTCTTTTTTAGGACATTCCTAATTGGTGTGTTGGCTATGTCCAATGTTTATAAAATTGCTTTGATTGATTTTCCTTCTTTTATCAGCTTCAAAATAGCAAGCTTTTCTCCCATAGACAGCTCTCTTGTCTTCATATTGGTTTATCCTTTTTAACAAGAAATGCAGTCTTTACAGGTGAAACCCAAGGCTACAACCAAGAGTAGTCATTCAGAACTAGTTAATCTTTAAACAATCAATCTAAAATGTAACATTTGAGCAACACCAAATACCTGTCAGTCATGTGTTCCAATAGTCTTGCTCACTTGAAAAATGGGTGGGTTAAAACAAAAGGTGGTAGGCCTAAGTTGTTTAACACATCTAGATGTAAATAGCAGGAAATAAAAGCTGAAATTCTGAACTCTCATATTCATCCTTTGATCTTAAACCCAAATATCTTCAGTGAAAAACAGAAATGAAGGAATTCACTTTGCCGTTCCAATACTTTTCGAGGGGACTATATATATATATATATATATATATATATATATATATATATATATATATATACACACACACACACACACACACACACATCTTTTACTACTGGCATGTTTAACAGTTCATACATGTTTTTAGCAACAGCTAAATCTGTAATTATGACAAAAATCATTAACCTTTACCCTCAGTAAAAGAATATGAAACTAGTTTAATTGGTTCAAATAAATATGAAAACAAAAACAAATGGTGCTTACCATATAGCTAGTCTCACCTAGTATTCCTCAAATATGCAGTCTAATAGATGCAATATGCACTGTTTAAAGTAAAAAATAAAAAATGGGGTGTCTGTTTCAAATATGAGTAGCCATAATAATAACATTATGTGTAACTTATATTTAGTCTTCGAAGTAATCACCATTGGCATCCAGCACCTTCTGCCAACGTGTCTCTTGCGGTAGAACTCGGGGGTGTTTTGACGCAAAGAAGTCCATGGTGAAGGATTTCCCACAAAGATGATTATCCAGGGAGTGGAAGAGGTGGTAATCGGATGGCGCAAGGTCAGGTCAATAAGGTGGATGGCACAAAGTCTCCCACCCAAGTTGCTGTATGGTATCCCTGACCACTCGCACGACATGCAGCCTGGCGTTGTCATGGAGGAAAAGCACACCTTTGCGATTCACCAATGCTGGCTCCTTCTGGCACAATGCCTGTTGCACACGTTTCAATTGCTGCGAGTATAGGTCTCCAGTGACCGTTTGGCCAGTTGATAGCAGTTCAGAATGAACCATTTGATGACCTGTCCACCAGACACAAAGCATAATCTTGTGTGGGTGCATAGGCGGTCTTGCGGTGTGAGGGACAGCATCCTGAGGAGACAACCAATGTCTGGAACGCTTGGGAGTTTCGTACAGAACCCACTTTTCATCACTGGTAAGCACTCAATTGAATAAGGATGTGGTACAGTGGCGAGAAAGCAGCGATATGCAGGCTGCTACTCGTTGTCCCTTGTGGACCTCCAACAGCGTTTGCGAAACCCACTTGCTCAGTTTGTACATCTTACCTAGGCGGTGCAGGTGAAGTCTAACTGTTTCATTCGAAACGTTGAACTGTCTTGCAAGTTCACCACATGTTAGACTACTGTCCTTTTCAATGGCCGCCTTCAGGACTCCGTCATTCAAGACCTGTAGTCGTCCACTACGAGGCTCATCATGGAGAGACAAATCTCCCGACTTGAATTTTCGAAACCAATGCCTTGCAGTACGTTCATCCACAGCACTATCTCCAAATGCTTGACAGCTGCTGATAAGCCCACTTTGAAGTCGTAAAGCAAACAGCTCCGAGTGCGATCTCTAGACACTTCCATCCTTCTCACAGCTGCCCGGCTTATAATTGATGGACGGGCACGGTGCGCATGTTTTTTATAACGTCTGATGTTCCTACTTCCAGCTGTCCGAATTTGAAAACAATTGCTACACAGATTTGATATATATTTTAACTTCATTCAATGACTAATCAAAAAACGGACAGAACTTTTTTGGTTACCTTGTAATAAGAGTATAACTTCAAAATTATATCAATGAAGCTGCACAAAGAAATATATTCATTATTTTCTATTTTTCTTAATTTCATTATTCTTGTAAATAGAACTGTTTCTTCATCTACAACAACAACAATAATAATAATAATAATAATAAAAATAGAACCAATGTGGAATTTTACATTTCTACTACCATTTATAACAATTTGATGACAAACCGTTACCAACCAGTTTAGCCTAATTTAACTGATTACAATCTGCCAAATGGCTAAATGTCAAACTTTTTCACTGATTCACTAATGTGGTCAAATATTATCTTTTATGTACTCAACATCAAAAACATTTACTTACATATATATGCAAATTCATGCAACCTTGTTCCCATTGGATCACATGTATCAATATGTAACATGAACTTCTAAGGTCAAGCTCACTACTTAACCGATTAAAATATATGCAACTATTTACTTGTATCATAAATCTGATTCTCAATGGACACTTCACAATTACAAGTGTGTGCTAAACTAAAGCTTATTCAATAGTTTTGCTTTTTAATCTATTTTCTTAAGATTAATACTATATCAATTCCATAGAGAAAACAAAACTTTCTTCAAATCATTTATTTCTTGATTCATTCACTAAGCAATTAAAGTACTTATGCATTTTAATTAAAGTACAAATTCTATCTACAAATTAATATCAGCAACATCTCTCAGATGTTATCACTCAATAACTATGGTTCCTTCCAGAAACAAACACCTCAGAACACATCTTTGACATTTACACTTAATATGAATAAAAATTTAAATTAGTGGTTAATTAAAGAAAACAAAATGAGAAATTCCAAATTACTACATCCTTAGAAATACTAAAAATCAAAAGCTTGGTGCTCTGATATGAGTTGCATTTTTCTAGTTAAAAAGTTTCAATCAATAAAATGATTTTGTAAAAAGAACTGTATTTTCTCCTTGAGCAGCAACAACAAAAACAAAATAATTTTACAATTAGACTTTGGTAAGAAAGCCTAAAAATATTCTTTATGGTTTGGCCTTCCTACAGTGTATTAAAAATATGTTTAAAATTTTTATTCAGTTTCTCTTTTCTACAGCATTGTAAAAGGGTTGCTAATATAATTTTGGCTTTATCTTCAAACATCTTCCAACTTTTACTTGTTTTGTCAGTATTTTATATACATTAAATATTCATTTGAGAAAATAGCACAAAGCTTTGAATTAATTACAGTAATCGGAATTTTTTCTGACTCTTTTTATAAATAAAGAATGAAGCACAATTTGTAAATAAAATAGAGACATCATGAACATGATATATGAGCAAAACTTAGAGCAACCTTTTCTGTGTGAGACTTAGTTGTCTGAAATTTAAGTAATGTCAAGCAAGCGAACAATTCAATTAATCTGATCAGGTTCCCAAAACAAATGGTTCTTAGGTCAATCCTAATAATCTTCAGTTTGTTGGATCTTCATCATGGAATATTACTCAGGTATTTTTCTAATTGATTGTGTCAGGACCTTCTGATATTTCAACATCACTGTTTGATGCAAATAAAGATGCATTTCATTCATTGTCAAGAATAAAATCTTTGATAACCACAAATTAAATGACATCTTTTTTAGAATGTTGGAGATTCAGGTTGGTATTCAGTCATCAGTGCTTGTTAATTTAATATACAGTTTTTTTTTCTCATTTATTTTGTTTGGCTTGTCAAACACTTTTTCACCATTGTAACAGCTTCACTGAGTTGTTTCTATAAATATTTTCATGGTTATTGTTCTCATGAGCTTTCTCCTTTGATACCTAAACTTTATGAATTTAAGTGCAGTAATAGATTGGCAGCTAGGTCTCATTATTTTACTGTTGAAATTGCTAGATGTAACCAAGTTCTATTCTGAAAGTTTCTCCTCTCAAACTTTTCACTTATGGAAATCTCTTCTGGCTTCTTGCTTTCCAGTCAACTTTGATCTTGAAAACTATAAATGCAATATCTATTGTTATCTTCTTAATTCCTGTTCTTTTATTGTTCATGCTCCTTAATAGTGTTTTTCTTTTTCTTATATTCTTTCATACTCCATAACTTCTTGTGTCTTAGTGACTTTATTGCTTTGCTTGTGTGAAATTATTAAAAAGATGGCTAAAATGGTAAAAGAAAAGTTGAAATCAATCAAGTTATTTTCATACTCCAAATGAGCAAAAATAACTATTTCAAAAAATTAGAATCAAAATGGAAAAGATATTTTGAATACCAACAATAAAAATAAAATCTCATGACCAATCAATATGAACCAAACAATAATTTTCAACCAATAAAAATAAAGAAACAAAACACTAAAAATAATAATTTCTGGAACCTCTAAAAATCTATAAAACATGAATTATGAACATTGTTAGTCATTATGCATTTGAATATCACCTTGATAAACTTTAAAAGATGTAAATTTATCAACAACACCTTTCTCTATCTCACATATCAAACAAACATTTCCTAAGCACAATCAAGTATTTGACACATTTTGTAAGACAAAATTTAATGTTAAAATATCAGGTATGCATCTACACTTCTTCTAAATATATCAATATATGCATATAAATTTTTTTTACTATCATTAAAAAACACCTGTTTTTAAGCATTCACCTATCATTTGTTACCTACTAGCACGTTTATGAGATACTACTATGAAAAAGGAAATCTAAAAGAACAATACCTAAACTTTCTCTTATGCACTTTCAGCTTACTACTTTGTCAAAGAGACATGTCATTGCTGTTTGAGCCTAACTGCTTTCAATATTTTTTCACCATTACAAATAGTGAGCTTGAAAATATTAAATTGTAGAGCATGATATTTTATTGATCAGAACCTTGGAAGAATCAATTAAATATCTATGCATCATATCTATGTATGAGAAGGTCATGCAATGTCTGTATTGATAAATATATATTTACTAAGATTAGCTTAGTCTGGCACAGGACTACAATATTGGGGCACCAAATGAGTAAACTAATAAACAGTCTGAGACATTGGCTTCTTAAATGTTGCTCTTAGGCAAATAACTATGTAGATATGCATGTATAAATAAATAATTTTCTCACTATATACAGTTCCATAAATGTACCAATATAAATGGGAATATCTGAAAATTTTTAAAAGTTAAAATAAATAAAAAATGCTAGTTTTAACCTGGGAAAATTTCAGTTTTCCTATTTTAATATTCTGATGAATGTTAATTCTTAAGTTAATGATTGATTAAGCTCATGTTGAGTTCTACGTATCGTTAAATATTTTAGCTTAACAAATTTAACATAATATTACAATAACAATCAGAAATATGAATTCTGGTTTTTATTTTAAGAAGTGGGTACAAATGAAAAGATTTGAAATTGATAACCTTTCCCATTTCACTGAAACAGCCATTAAACACTTCTATCTTCCCTTTTTTTCTTTCTTTTTCTCACTGAAAGCAAGTAGTCGCTTTACCCCACTTTCCATATGATCAAAACAGAATAGTCCATTATTTATGCGGTATTGGTAGTACATAACAGCTGTGCACACTAATGACAAGAGGGACAAGCAAACTTGTAATAAAAAAAAACATGCTTGTATTTCATCAACATTTGATTAACCTGAATTTTCACTGATTTGTTAATATTTAAACATTTATTCCCCTCATCCCAAAACATTATTATGTTTTTGAGAAAGATGAAAATATGAAGAACTCAAACTTTGTATTAAAAAGAATAAAGATAGTCTGAAATCTATATGTAATAATACAAATATTTCCTCTTAGAAATTCAGAAATCATTCAGAAGACTGAAGAATATAGTTATGAAAATATTGTCTCAGAATAATAAAGATGAAGATAACTGTTTAATAACTATAGGGGATAATACAAATATAAACTATTAAGGTGTGGTCCCAGCTTGAAAAAAAATTTGTTTCTGTTGTTTTAAAATGCAAATATTAAGAAAATAAATCAGTTCAATATTCAGTCTAAAATAAACTAATCTTTTAATTATATTACTGATTTGAAAATTTTTGTCAAGTGTAATAAATATCTATGGCTACTTGAATGTAAAATTGTCCAGTTGAAAATCACAACAAAAGCAACTGCAGAAAATAATTAAAAAAGAAAACTTGTTAAATGTCTGCTGACTTTAATCATATTATAAAGGAATGCCAATAACCCACAACGCATTTAACAGAATTTAAGGTATTCAATAGCATTCAAAAGCTAACTCTATCATAGAAGAGTTACAAGCAAGGGAGAAAAATGTATGGTATGCATATTTATTTCTTCTCTTTTTGGCTCCATGATTGATGGGCTGAATTTCCTTCCTGTTTCACAACTGAATTCCTTAAGGATATTTGTCAATGGTTAACATGCAACTAGACTTTACTGATATTCATTTTACTTGGATATTGCTTGTATTGAAATGCAAGACTGACCACAAGGGTACAGTGCTTTGGCACAATCTTTTAATGGCTTCCTTTTTAATATTTTCTCAATCTTTATTTAGTTATGCCAGTATTTTATTGGGATACTTATCAATTCAAAATCCAGTTGGGTTCATTACATCCACTTACATGCAAATACCCTTTGGAAATTTATGTATCAATATTTTACCCACTCCACCTATGGGTTAAATAGCAAAAGAGACTGAGTCCTATAGCTTTGGAAGGCAACCAGTCTATCACAGAATGAAATGACCTCTTACTCTGGGAAAATCTTCTGCCTAGTCATTCATGAATCGAAAGAGACATGATAGCCCAAGTGTGTATAATGTATGGCACTTGACTGACTGAGTCAAGATCTAGCAGCAACAAAAACAATTTCATTGTGAAATGAAGATCTTTTAACTTGCATTGAAACTCTAAAATATCCGCTAATCAATTTGTTATGTTTTGCATATCTCTCTGCATAGTAGTAGTTGTAGTACAGTTCTCTGTGTCTTGAATAGCAACCGGGTTTGCTAGGCATAGCCCCTATGTTCACCAGTTGTTCTCTATTTATACTTGTCTATCTAATTTGCATACAATACTACACAATTATATATTAATGTTGGTTTTTGTTCATGCATTTGTGTGTGTGAAGCAAATCTGAGTCACTTTAGAAAAATGTATATTTCACATTTGACTATCTTCTACTTCTAAAATATAATTTTTCATGAAATGAAATTTACTAATAATATTATCAAAATCTGGTGTTAAACTAACCAAAAGTGAGAAAAATCTTCACACTTTCAGTCTAATGTTCTTGCAACTGAGCTATTTTGACTGATGATAAAGAATGTGGTTCATGTATATGATTATGATAACAATGTGGTTGTATATATAAAGTATCATTCTTCAAAAATGAAAGTTTCACACTCAGTTACCTTCTACTTTTAATTTCTTGAAAAATAATGGTTAAAATGGCTTTGAGATAATTACCATCCTTCTTTAAAATTTCTAGATTAATGCTACAGAATTACATAGAATTGTACAAGATAACAGAAACCACATCACTTGAGGGCTGGCAACAGCTAAAATGGATATTACATGCAACTCAAAAAGAGAAAATAATTATACAATCAAGATTTTGACATTCCACTCTACTTCAAATAAAAGGTTAGGAAGGAAACCCTCATCATTACTGGAAAGAGCTATAACAGCTACTGGATTGGAGAAACCCATTTTCCTGAAAAAAATTTTTAAGAGAAATATTTTATAAATTTCAACTGAAAGTAGTACTAGCTGGTCAATCAATAAATGCCAAATGTTACCTAAAAAGAAAATAGCTAATATTACCATTATCATGACTGCCAAAACTGAACTGATATCTCATTCCAGCTGTTATCCATTATGCCACACCACACAATTGCTATCTGAGAGTTTGCAATATTGTAATGCTTGGCAAGTTAATCTTACATATTAAGATCAATTGGGGGTCACTGATATAAGTGTCATACTTTTTCTGAGATGAAATTCCCATAGACGGAACAGAGTCTCCATGTATGGAAAGGTTTGAAATCCACACATCTTGTAGTGGTTCCAAAAAACAGCAAGACACTGAAAAGCTGAAACATTTTCTAGACATATGACACTTTTCATCCTAGTTTTGTTTAATCAATGCAGATAATAAATGAAGCATAACAGATTTGCTTTCATGTTCCAGTGGATTACATCAATGGCTTTTCTACAAATTCCATAAAGCTCATCACATTAAATTTAATATTTTTACTTTTTTAATCCTAATGGAATACACACACACACACACATTATATATATATATATATATATATATATATATATATATATATATATATATATATATATATATATATATGAAGAAAGTATCTTATCTGCTAATGATATGTGGTGAATGCACATCAGTACCAACACAAAAGAGGCTTCAGGTAAAGTTAGGCTATACAACAAGGCAGCGAGTGAGATACTGGTGCGAAGAAGGTTGAGCAAAATGAAGGAACTAGTTCAAGAATATAATGGAATGGTCACATCAAACCCAAACTTGGCAGACAAGATGACCTGTGTACTCCAAAGGGAGCTCGATATGGGCAAAAAGGTGTATGATGCTTCCCTTGACACCATGAGTTCCAGTCAGATAATGGGAGTATATCAACACAGTGTGCATCCAGGAGTATGCCAGACTAAGTATTTTGTGAGAAGAGTTTGTCTCTGTAACAAAGGCCATGATAAAATCTACCATTGGGACCTATGTGGAATACACAACAATAGATCCTGCACAAGTCCATTGGAAAAAGGGCAGGCTGGGAGTGAACAGTACTTGGTACTGGCTTAGCAGAGATATCACTTGATACTGCAACAGTCATTACCTGACACTAACAGATTGTGGCCATCACATTTTCTGTGTGGTGCCAAGACACTGCCAAGACTCATTGAGTATCATACATCAGTTGGAGTCTGTGTTCTGTTAAAGAGGACCACAACATGAGATACTCACAGACAATGACATTGCGTTCCGCAGCAGGGAGTTCCAGGCCTTTGCAATTCCAATGTGTACATGTCTCAGCAGGAAATAGAATAATGGTGCAGTGTCACAGAAGTGTCAAGAGGATTGTGGCCAGGATGAAGTGTAGTGTTGAAGAGGCGACCTACTGGTACAATGTAACCCCCAAAGATATCACCTCACCACTGACTGTGCTCACAAATCAAGTCTACAGATATGAGGTTCAGCTTAAAGGGATTAATTCAGTATCTTCAACAATGTCTAAGGTGGGTAGACAACTTTCAAAAAGGGATAAATTACTAAACTTGTTAGTCCATAATCAGTCTTAGTGGATGGAATGCCCCGCCATCTCAGGGACCTTTGTCCTTCTCTGAGATCGTGATCTTTGACAAGTACTGAAGATATATCCAACAGTGAGGATAAAATCCTTGTGAGCATGGATAAGCCAGATGATCCCATTGAGGAAGAAACATGTGGAAACAAGGTGGAGGAAGACAAACCAATCCCATTTTGGAGAAGCACTTGATGAAGGAAACCTGCTCTGAACTGTTGTATCTGTGATCAGGGGAGAGTGCGGCAAATGCACATCAGTACAGACACAAAAGAGCCTCAGATTGCATGCAGACATGTTTGTCAACACCAGTTACATCTGGGATTTTCCCATTAGTAGTGGGATATTTTGGCAAGTTTCAATAGATACGGGCCTCTCTGCGACTGGTCAAGATGAGGGTCTTTGTAAGATGCCTCATGCCAATAAATACTGGGGGAAAACAACAGTTGGCAAGACACGGTGTCATGTGAAGTTAGATCTGTGGGCATTTTGTTCCTTAAATTTCTGTGGTTTCTAAGGCAGTGTTTTTTATTTGTTACCTCCTGTCTCTTTCCCCGCTCTGCCTATTATCACCATACATTTGGTGAATAATAATAATAATAATAATAATAATAATAATAATAATCAACAACTACAATAAAAGTATGAATTTTTTAAAATTTGAGAAAAACTAGCAAAGAAAATAATTACCATCCTGTTGATCATTGGAGCTTTGGGGTGCTGTGCAAAAAACATGGATAAAAACCTTTCTGATATTGGAGTTTGACTTGGAAATAGAGACATTATAAAAAGTATGTCTGCTCAGAACAGAAAGGATACTTTGAAAAATATTGGATAAAGCCTGTGTCAATGAAAAGAACAAAAGATCAGTTCATTTTCTTAATAAGAGGTGGCCTGAAAATAAACTTCTTACCAGCAACCAACATCATTATCTGTGTAGAAAAAGTAAAACAACAACAACAACAACAATAGTAATAATAATAATTTAAAAAAGCTATGTAGACATGACTGAAAATTTACAAATATACAGAATGTATGGTGGAAAGTAAGAAGTTTATATATTAGGCCAATTTGTTAGTTTCCTACACTATCTCCAAGAAAAAATTAGCTATTTTACTTGGTTCAACATCCTACTGATGCTAAAGTTGTTTGTTAACACTTGCTGTCTTAATAGGCTATATTCATTTTTTTTAATCAAGTTCCCCCCAAGCAAGGCAGTAAAGAGGCTAGTGGGTGTGGAAGAGTTAGGAACAGGAACATTGCAAAGGATCAAGTACAGAGAAAGATTAATCATGTGGACAGCAGATAGCAATTAACATTGCATTTAATTTTTTGCAAATTAAAGTTGGCTGGAAAGCATGGAGCTGGAAGGCAGTTCCACAAGCAAGAAGTGTGATAAAAGAAACTGTTAGCATAAAATTTATAGTTACATCTAGTCAGCACAACTGTAAATTGATGAGACCTCATTGCCAGTCAAGCACTGCACTTAAATTCGAACAGTCTAGGCACCATAGCAAAGAGCTCTTCAGAACAATTACCATGAAAATATTTATAGAAAAGGTGTGGTGTGTATGTGTGTGTGTGGGGGGGGGCAACCTTACAGCAATGGGAAAGTGACTGAGGCCAAGACACCAGATTGGGGCCAATAATATTGCTAATTCTTCTTTGGAGTTTATCAAGGAGGTCTAGATAGATAAAAATAGTTGCTTCTTACATAATAATACTGTTGGGACATTTTTTTTGTCTTACCTTAGAAAATTTATATTGTGTTTAAAATCATATTGGATCAAAAGACATTTTGATGGTTTCATGACTCCATTAATATAAAAAAAAATCACTAAAAACTGTTTGTGTAAAAGTAAAGGGTTAAAAAGTTAACACTTCATATTTTACTTGTGAAAGTTTATCCTTAATCCTTTTAATCCTGCATGATCCATCAGCATCCAGTTATTGTCAATACTCTTTTCCTTAGTTGTCTTTAATGTAAATGAAAAAAATAAATAAATAAATAAAAACAGCTTTGCAAACTGGGGGAAAATTCAGCAGGTAATTTGATTCAATTCTGGTCATTAGTGTATGGAACAAAGACCTTTTGTGTATACTTCTCTTTTGATTCATGTGATATGAAATCTATGAACTGTGCAGATAAAGTTATCAAAAATATGTCAATAAATCTTATTTCAACATATCTCAAAGATCTCAACCTGAAGTTGTCAACCTTTACAATTTCTCTGTTGTTTACTCAGGAAGAAATGGCTTTTAATCTAATAGAATCATAACCAAAGAAATAATCAGCAAAATTAAAATGAACCAAAATAAGACAAAAAATGATTTTGAGCAAAAAAATTCTATTTGACAGCTGACATTAATGAGCTTGTATAAAAGCAAGTTAACACTGAAAATTTAAGAAAATAAAAGTAACAAGAAAAGAAATCAAATTATCTTAAAAAGGAAGAATGTAAAAATGAATCCTTTTTAGCCTATTCTTTGAAGCTGAGCTATTTTGAAATCTGTAAAGATATTTTATATGTATGAGATTTTCAGCTCTTTTCTAAGTGTTGCAAGAGGTTCTGAAAATATAGCTGAGAGAATGATAGCAATACTCAAAGATGATTTTTAAGCTTTATCAGGGACAAGGCCAAATGAAGAATGAAATTTTTTCCAGCTTTGAAAATCAGCATTAGATATACTAACTGAGCTAAAACACTAATTACATGAAATGTTGGGAATCCATTTATTAAGCAGAGTTTCATCTAACGCAAAGTCAAATGGAGAGAAATGGGGACCGGAAGATTGTATTATACTAATAATTCAAGTGGGGAAGGACTACTTGCCTTGAAAATCAGTATTAGAAATGTTAGGATCATATGGGTATGCGTATATGCTCATTAGTCAGAGTATTAGCATTCTGACCATGAAACAACCATGGTCAATTAGTCAAAGAGGTAGCTTCTTGATAATATTGATCCCACTATGTGGTGCTGTTAAGAAGTGCCTAAAAACCATGCCACAGGTTGACCCAAGCCTTGTGAGGGAAATTGGGTAGAAGAAACAGTTTGGAATCTGTGAATGACTGTGTTAGCACATGGTCACAAGTCCTTGCCTAATGGACAAATAGAAGCACTTTATCCTAGGATAGCAATCTATCTGGAGAGTGTGTTTCTATATAAAAAAAACCCCACCCATCCTCCAGCAACCTTGCCACTCAACATGAAAAATTCAGAATGACAGAAATTGTAAAAAAAAAAGGAAAAAAGAAATAAGTTACGTGAGTTCTAAATCTGTTACAGACAGAAATAGTGCACATGCATGCCTAGGATTAAACATCAATTATAAGCAGTCATAGAAAATATACAACTACCTATGTGTCAACAACAGGCTCTTGTGTGTCAAACTCATCAGATCAAGATTTTCATATAGATATTATACATATCACTAAACCTGTTCAGAAATATCTTAACAGTTAGCTGTATACAACCACTTTCTAAGGTCAATGGTTAAAAACAGATTTGAGGAAGTGTTTATGGGTATTTGTGCAGACCATCCATCTTCAAACATTATGGACTGTCACTACAGAATCACAAACAAGGTAAAGAAACTACATTAATTGAATACTTTCAGCAACAGCTAAAATGGATATCACATGTAACTCAAAGAGAAAATAATGATATAATCAAGATTTTGACATTCCACACTACTTCAAATAAAAGGGTAGAAAGGAAACTTCCATCAATACTGGAAAGAGCAATAACAGCTACTGGACTTGAGAAACCTATTATCCTGAAAAACTGTTTAAAGAGAAAGATTTTATAAATTTCAACTGCAAGTAGTACAAGCTGCTTGGTCAATGAATGTTGAATATTTACTTATAAAGGAACAGCTAATATTATCATTATCATTACCATCTATAACAATAAATAAAATGAATTAAGCACTTTTATATTTCAAAGAGAAGATACTTTCACTAATATACACAAATAAAAGTTTTCTTCTCAGATTTCCATAATAAAAGATACATGATAACAATGATGAATAAAGTCATGATTGCTTTTATCAAAAATATTTACAGATTAAAATTATGTTACATTTTTTACATTCATCTATGCATATATTAGAAGAAAATGATAGGTACTGCCACACAAATGAAATTCATATTAGTTTGCTTGGCAAATATTATCACAACAAAAAAAAGTAAATAAAATGTAAAATTCATAAAGTCCTATTCAAATATGCCTTAAATTATGAGTTTATTTCCTCTTGCATTGTCAAAAACTGTTCTCTGTTAACCTTTTTAGATTTAATATGCTTACAAAAAGGTTGCCGTAAATTGATAAAATACAAATCTAAGTTTAGGAAAATAAAATGAGATGCTATTCCTTTTGGAATACATTAGAGTCAGGAGAATTTTAAAAATTATAGTCAACATGAGAATTATAATTTATCTATGTTTTTACTGAAGAGATTAGTTTCCAAGTCAACTTAAAACATCTCTTGCAAATGACAGGATCTTAAAAGGTCTTTGTTATGGAAAAAAAATCAATATTTATATAATTAAAATTATAAAACCATCTGCCTGTCATGTGTATGTATGTGTTCAAATTGTAAGGTGTCCCAAAATGAAACTGAAAACAAAACCCTTTTTATTTGTTAGATTAATTTTTAAATTTATCAAAATATTTTGATGCTTGATTTGCTGCATTTTTACTTATTTCTAGTTTTGAAGTACTGAGTGTTCAGTTTAGCTGAAGAAATCAGATTCTATATAAACAGAAAAGAAAGAAGAAAACAAGATTATCAATGAATATTTTCAAATTTATTAAAATAAGATGAAATGCTTTGCTACTTTTGGAAAAGGTTATCCATAAGAGTGTCTCAGAAATTTTCACTTCCAGTTTTCTTATGTAAACAAAAGTGGAGAATATATTCTGAGAACGTCAAAAACATAAGACATATTATGTTTGAAAAGGAAATCTTGACAGTTAATAACTAACTAAAAGCATTGTATTTTGAATAAATATGCTTTCATTTAAATTGTCTGATATTTACAATGGATAAACAAGTGAAGTTATAAGGCATATATAGTAGGTTAAATAGTTGGTATTCAAAGTTAGGATTTTAAATACAGATTTACAAGGTAAGCAAGCCATCTCCATTTGGAAATTTGGTATAAAACAATCTTTCTACTCCAATTTTCCTCTCTTTGACCATGTTCTGAGCTAAGCTACGAAAGACATTGTAAAAATTATAAAAAGTATAAAGATTTTATGAACATCATTTATAACTGTCAGGAATGTCGTTTATAAATATGTGGAACAGAGTAGGGCCTAGGATGGAGCCTTAAGTGTAGCGTCAATCGACATCTCCAGTTGCCTTGATCTATCCACTTCCCTTCTCCACATCCTTTCACCTTTCATTCCTATCTGCTCTCGCTCCAAATCTTCTGTAACCCCCTTGCCTTGATCGACCCACTGTCTTTCTCTTTCTCCACATCCTCTCCTATCTGCTCTTCCTCCAACCCTTCTATAACCCCTTGCGTGATAGTGGCCTCCAGCCTTGCTTGGGGTGATACACTTAAAAAAAAACAAACTGTAAGCAAATGTTATGTTTGTATTTATTTAATTACCACAAAGGAAAATATTACAAAGTGAAGTTTAATTTGTGTCCAACACATGTACAATGTTCTGAAAAGTTATATACTTTAGTTCCACCAGTTCAGACTTTTACAGTTAAGACCTACCATGCCATGTACACAAGGACAAACCATCCTCATTCCCATCATATTGCACTGCTAAGGAGTTCCCTTCGAACAGCTTCTTTCTTAGAGTCACTGCATTCTGGAACAAACTCCTGAGAGGATGCTTCCCAATCACTACAATCTTAACCTTTTCAAAACTAAGGTCAACCATTATCTATCTTACATATCCTCATAATTTGCACTTTTTACCCATTCTACTTACATTTATGGAACAACTACATTCAGTAATCCACTGGTTTTGTATTGGGTGAACAACAGAGTATAAAAATCAAACATGAAGATAGAGGCAAAAACATCCCAGTTTTTGTGGCTCCTTTTGCCAACATGTCATGGTAACCTATTACTGCCTTTTTTTTTCTTTTTTTTCTGGAAGATTAAGGTTAGTCATAGTCCCAAATGGCTAAAGTAATGCTTTTCAACCTTTTTTTTTATCTCACAGGACACTTGAACCTACAGTTAAAATTCCATTGCACAATTATGATGATCAAAAAAAGAGTATATTTTTTATCATTTATTTATACTTTATAATATTATGTACAGATTGAGAGCAAGCAAGACAAATGAAAAACAATACATAACAGACTTGACAACCTTGAGTAAATGTGCAGTAGAATAGGGTTTAACAGAAATAATGAAAACACAAAATTTATTGAGCTACAAAGTACAGGAAATTGTGGAGAACGATGACTGCCTACATCCTGAGGAGATACGGCACATAAAGAAGAAGATATGCTTATTTATTATAACAATGATATTTTCATAATCAGTTTAAAGGAGTTCTAATTTTGATAAGTATATTTGTTGTGCTTTGGATTTCTTTCAAAAATAATTTAATTAATGACCTTTAAAAGTTTGGCATACTGGTTGAAAATCTAGAGAGAAATTAATAGATAGTTTAATGCATATTAAATAGATGGGTTGAGTAAAATCATTTGAATACAAACATATGAAACTTGATCTTGATTTTGTCTGGGCTTGTGTGATTGTTCGTACATAAAACTAAGAGCGATTACGGTTTTACTCTTTTCTTCTTACACTCAGTAACTACCAATGTACATTAAGGTCCAACAAAGAGTAGAAGCAGTTTGTTGTTTTCTTCAAAGCAACAATACTATCAAGTACAAAAGTAGCAAAATCTTTTATTGACTAAGCCAGTTCTTTGTCAGATGACAGTATTGTTGTATATCATCCACATCTGATTTTCATGAACTACAGCTGAAGTATGTTATTGGGTACAAAGAACTGGGTTAACCAGTCAATAACAAGATGAAACCTGAGTCATATGAGATGACAAGAAAATATGAATTATTTTCATGATTGTTAATGATAAGTGTGTTTATGGCTTTTGATGTATAAAGCAAAATTACCTATCAAGTGTATCTTTCTGTTTAGAATATCATTTGATATCTATACAGATACAAGTAGAGATAGCTAATGCAGAGTGCGTCTGATTAGTTATTCAGCAAATTATCTATTTGCATCTAGTTCATCCTGCAATCCTTCAGATATCTATCAATTCCAATAAGCTGTTAAAGATCTCCTTATTATTCAGTATATTTGTCTATTTTGTCTAAAATTCTGAGTCACTGATTGTCATTATTCCATCGATTATTTGGAATATTCCCACCCTTACACTTGTTTTTTTTAAAAATAGATACATTTTGGTTGGTTAATGTTTTGGTTTTCTTCAGATGTATTTTGTTTTTCATATAAGACTTAATAAAATTTAACGCTGTGTGCTCATTTTCATAACTGTTGCTGAAAAATTATATTGTTATGGTTTCATGCATCTGCTGGGAAGATTATTATATGTGTTCATCTGCTCACTATATAAAACCAAGTTCTTCTGCCTGACAATTGATTTACCTCTATCTGAAGGAATCTTTAAAAGATATGTAACATGTTCAAAAAACAGAAAACACAAGAACTGGATGAATTAACATTAGAAATGAAGAAAAGAGTAATGAACTGTTACATAATATCAGTCCTCCTATATGACAGTGAATGCTAGACAATCTCTTCACAGATGAAGAGATTTGAGGCAACAGAATTATGGTTCTACAGAAGGATGCTGAGAATACCATGGACTGAACATGTGAGCAACAATGATGTTTTAGAGAAGATAAATCAAAAAGGACACTTATCCAACACATTAGAAAGAGATAGTTGAAATTTCTAGGGCACATAATGAAGAAAAGGGTCTTGGAAAATTTGATACTCATATGAAATATTGAAGGCAAGAGGGACAGGAAAACCGCCCATAACCTACTTAACAAGCTCGTCTAAGTGGATGGCAGAACAGGGTTTAGGAAAGATAGCAAAAGACAAAATTTACTAAAAGCTATAAAGGACAGAACATTGTGGAGAGCCATGATCACCAAAATCCTAAATGTTCATGACCTATAGAAAAACAACAGTTAATCCATTGGCTAAACTATATAATGATAAAAGCCACAAAAATAAAAATATTAATCCAAATAACTTATGGAACAAGTTGTCACTCTTTTTATATCCAACTTTATCAATGTATGTGCGTGTTCACTGCCTATCAATCAGCCATATGGTAAATTAATCACTGCAATTTTTGTGTGATTAATAATTTTCCAGTCAGTCCATTCTCACAGAATGTATTAAAACAAATTGTTCACAACTAAACTGAGAAAGAAATATTTTTAGGCTTTAGTCTAGGTCACTTATATCAGTAATGTTCAGATAGACAAAGGGATATATATATGGTTGTTTCCTACTTACGAGTTTTACAGTTGAAGCAATGGAAAATTAATTTCCTTGGAAGTAAAAGAACAAATTTTAGATTAAATTTTTTCAAAATTCATCAGTAGAAACTAAAAGAAAACTGACTTCTACAATTTGGAAAGGAACTTCTTCCTTCATAACCTGTCAATCTTTGAGTTATTTCTGGGAGGGTAGATTAAAATCCATAAGGATTATAATCTAGTCTAGCAAAAAGAGTGAGGATCAAACCCACTTGCAATAGTTCATAGGATTAGCATGTTAATTATTAATCTATTTCAAGGACCTAAAAGAAGACAATTTCTTTCACAGTTGTTGCAGGAGAAGGTTTGGCAACCAAAAAGAATTACGGTATTATATCATTGACCCTTCTCTGCAGATTAGAATGATAGAAAACCCTCAGACCACTTTCTCTAATTAAACTAAGGCTTTAATTACCTGACCAAGCATTTGGAATTATGGTAATAAAGTTCCTAGGTCATAAACTTTTCTGTTGGAGTTTCCTTCTCCTAAGTAGATGGCCACACTAGCTTCAGAGATTTGACTCCACTTACAGATATAGTCAACAATAAGGCTAGCTGGAGCAGATCTTACATTCTGATCTCAGATTTTAACCAAAACTACAGTACATATCTCTAGAGTGTTATTTTTCAAGTTAATATCAGTTATTATTGTATATTCTGCTTAGCTTTGGAAATCATCTCTTTCTGACATACACATATTTAGCAGAATAACATAAGGATATCTTGCTCATTTATAAGTTTACTATTCGTCCATGTATTGAATATTGTTGCCTCATCTAGTCTGGTGCTTCTGCTATGTATTTACAGATTCTTGACAAAATCCAAAGAAGAATCAGCAATGTTTTCAGGCCTGATCTGGCACCTTGGCTTCAACCACTTTTCCACTGCCATAACATATCTTCCCTTTATTTCTTTTATAAATATTTTCACCATAATTGTTCTGATGAAATTTCCTCATTGGTACCTCAACTTCATGAATTCAAGCACAGGACTAGATTTGCAATTAGGTCTTACTTTGCAGTTGAAATTGTTTCCATGCTAATTATTTCTTCTCTTGCACTTCTCACTTGTGGAACCCTCTTCCGGCTTCTCACTTTCCTATTAATTATGAACTTCAAAAATTGAAATGCAATGTCAATCATCATTTTCTGTTTACTCAAATCCTGTCCTTTTATGTTCTGTTTATTTCACAGTCATTAATCCTTGTATCCTAGTGGCTTTATTGCTTCGCTTGGGGTGAAATGATTAAGAAACAAAAGAAAAAAGAATAAAAACCAAGTAGAATTCTACCTTATTCCAACAGATTCCTATTATTTTTACATTGGTCATCATATATTCTGAAAGTGCCTTGCAGAGAGATTTATTTTACAATTCCAATTACAAAGTAAGTCCTAAAATAAATAAATCAAAAATGAAACTAAATTTCAAGGTAATGAAATTTTACTTAATTATTCTTTTTGGTATAAACATGTTTAGCAGTATTGGTACTCTTGATATTTGTTAAGAAGAGCCAAGTCAAGGACAAAGTTACCCAGCAAGAACTGAATTCACAAGCTGAGAAAGGCTCAATAAGCATTACTTCACAGGAAGGCACTCTTGATATTTGCTAAGCTTAGCCTAATCTAGCATCAGGCTGCAATGATAATGAAACCAATGAAGACTGAAATCAGTGGCTTGTGTGATGAGTTTAGTAAACATCATTTTGCAGTCAGATAATTTAAGACTGTTGAATGGAAGACTACACAACTGAATAGATGAATGTTCACACAGAATTATTCATGGAAATAAAAAGAGACAAGTTTCTCTCTTGAAAGACATGCAGTCTATTACCTTATTTTCACTTAAGCTGCTTTCTTTTTATATTCTTTTGTTTTCACATTAGCTAGTATTCTCAGGATTTCTAGGGAAACTTGATATTAGTTATTTACTAAATTTGGCAATTTTAGTACAAATACACAAGCATGTAGCATCCAATGAGGATTGAACTCACTAATAATGACCAGCAAGAAATACTTGCTAACCATAACCCTACAACAATGTTCCCAAGAAGGCTCTATATGATGTCAACAATTTATTTATATGAAGGGGTGATTAAACATTCTCAGCATTAACCACTTACTGAAACCTGAACAAATGACTAAACATCACACATTTTTAAATTTTGGCAAGGCTTCTTGATTGGATCAAGAACTTTTCAACACCTTTTCTCATACCTTTTCTGAAAATTCATTTGGACTGCTACGGTTTTTGTTAGGTATTATTTATCAATCCTTGAAATAAATGGATTGTTCCATATTAAAAATAACCATTTTTAAAAAGTTTTTTTGTTTCATATATGAATATAGATTTTTTTTATAATTTAAAATAAATCCTTGAATTTTTTTTATCAAGTTCTCAAGTTTTTATCAAGACTTCTGAAATTTTAATTTACATATCACAGGCAAAAGAAAATTACAGAAATGAATAGGCCAAAAAAGATTCATTTAAATAATTGAATTCTAGGCAACTTTTGCAAAAAGTTGATTTATTTTAAAATTATTCACACTATAAATTTACTTTTTCTATTCTTATTTTAATGTCAGATATTTCTGCATGTGTAAATGAAAAAATATTACAGCATAGAAATCTGAAAGAATTAACAAATATTCAAAATAAAATGAAATTCTGATTGTAAAATGTTCCGAGGTCATATTAAAAGTATGCCTGGTTAGAGTAGTAGTTCTCAGAGATTACGGTCACATTCCACCTCTTACATTCCTAGTTAATTTTACAATCATCTATTTCACTTCATTTTAAATTGATATCTAGTAATTTTTCCTCACTCATACATCTAACATACATATAACTGAAGTTCTTCTCCAATTCTTCCCCAGGCTAATAGTTCTACTTTAAAATTGAATTTTCCTCCTTTGAAAGCCAAGTGCTAAAAAATCTCTCCATGAGAGGTTTAAATTCACCAACTAATTTCATTCTCATTGTTAGCTTATAGTAAGAATATCAATTCAAGTCATAACTAGAATTCACTCTATCTTTCATTTCTGTTATAATTTGTTTATTAGGAGCTGAAAATCAAGTCAAAGGAACTAAGTTACTAAGAGAGCAATTATTCTTAAACAATTATTCTTAATCTTATGGCAGTTCCATTTTTTACTAGATGAGCTTAATTTTTTAAAAAGTGATATGAAACTACTACTATGTTATCTTTGAATTAAGAATTCCACACATTTTTTATTTGCATCTCCATCTTTTTTATTTTATCACAAAACTTTTGCTCGCTATGCTCTTAGATCTTTAATTACATGAATTGAGAACAAAGACATAGTTTTAGACAAGAAGTGAACTTGCATGTTATACCATACAAGCTTGCTATGTCATGTAGCATCATGACTGATGAAACTACAAACATCCAGAAAGAGTTTTTTATCCTTAATACATTCCTATTAAGTATGTCTTGGATACTTTATACATCTTCTGGTTATCTCATAATCCTTGTAGTAGTATTTTCTTAATATCTTCATTTTTTGAAATCACAAATCTTTCAGCTTCTAGTTCAATTACAAAAATGAAGAAGAAAAAACGTAGCTCCAGGTGAAGAAGATAGGAAAGAAGAATTTTTGAAGAATTAAAATCTAGAAAAACTTCTGACGGTTAATAGTTCATTTTCCTTGCTTTCCTTAACTACCTTTTTTGAGTATGCTATCAACACAATGTCATCTACAAATTGTATATTTTTAAAGCTGTGTCTGCCAATAATACATTCTACTAAGTCTTCTAGTCCTCAAGCTCATATCCTCGTACAGGTTAAATAATCAAATAAGGAAATGCATCCTTGTTGTACATGTCTTTCTAGTTTTGTTCAACATGAATCTTACTAACTTATGATAGGTTACAATGTTTTTTCAAGAGTTTCCATGAAAGTTCTTAACACAAACTGGTTTATCACATCACATGATTTCAAAACAGTCAAAGATCTAAGAAAAATAATTAATATTTTCACATTTCATGTTATGTTTCATATCAACTTCATTGATTGATTGATTTTTTTTACAGCTTATCAACCTTTTTTAGGCTATTTAAAGACAAAACATATTTTGGGATTGTAAGAATATTTTTTTTATTTTAAGTAACAATTTCTTGGAGATAATAATGATTTTCAGATAAAAGTCTTCCTATTTTAACCCATAGCTGGGGGGAGAAGAGTTGGATTCATACTGTTCTCAAGGGTATTTGCATGTAAGTGAATGTAATGAACCAAACTGTAATGCAAACTTCTCATTCTGAGCACTTACCCATTACACCATTTGTACATACAAGCTTACAGCACCTTCTATTCCCAAGCAATCACCCATCTATGTACTGACCAGGCTCAACATTTCTTAACTTCAGTAATTGGATGAGAACCAATGTTTTAACATGATATGGCTGTAAGCCATATCAACTTCATATTATTCATTACATCAACATATCATTCATCAGTAACTATTTTGCAATGACACTGTTGCCAGGACAGATCTTCTGCTGTGTAAACCCCAAATACCTGCTGCTTTGGTAACCTTATTTGTTGTTTCTTTACTCTAAAAATTTTGTATTAACTTATACATGAAGCATATCATAATTTAATGATTTCCTGGTTCTAAGCAAAGAATTGACCATACATATAAGATTGGCTTAAATGACAAGGTTTTGTTTTAATATGGGACTCCATATAAATATATGTGGAAAAAGGCAAAATTTCCCAGTCCATATGGACTGTGCTAAAAAGGTAACAAAGTTGTATTCTGGCTTGAATGAAGACAGGAATAAAACTGATTTCATCCCTGAAGTTCATAGCTATCTAAAAACAAAGTGATATAAACTAAAAAAAAAAAAAGTTTTATTAATTTTTGTTCACAGGACAGAAATACTTAAAAATTAAATGGGGTTTACCTGAAAGTGAATATTATAGCATTAATCTTTCTGTTCAATATTCAACCATCTGAGCATTTTTCTTGAAGAGAAGATAACAAATGTTGATAGCATGATTGTTCTTTGACCTTTATTATCATAGGATTATTTTATCATAGGATTATATAATTACTTTATATTTTGTCTTATAGTTTACTCAGAGGCATATCAATGTAAATAAAACAATTTTATTATCAACCTGTATCATTACAAACAAAAAAAGAGAGTACTGAACTGTTATGTAGTATCAATCCTATATGGCAGTGAATGCTTGACAATTTCATAACAGATGAAGAAGAGACTTCAAACAACAGAAATGCTGTTCTACTGAAGAATGCTGGAAATACAATGTACTGAACATGTGAGCAATAACAAAGTTCTAGAGACAATGGCAACAAAAGGACATTTATACTTAACATCAAGAACAGACAGCTGAAATTTTGGGGGCACATAATGAGAAAAGAGAGCTTGGAAAATTTGATACTCAAAGGACAGATTAAAGGTAAGAGAGACAAAGGAAAGCAATACATAATATACCTAGCAAGTTTGTGTAAATGGATGGCAAAATCAGAATTAGGAGAGCTAGCAAAAAGACAGAATTTGTTAAGAGCTATAAAAGAGAGGAAATTGTGGAGTGCTATGATCACCAACGTCCTGAAGGACACAGCATATAAAAGAAGATTGCATCTATCAAGATGTTCAGGTAGTGCAATGGATATCAGTGAGGAAATTGGAATTTGCAAGTCAAGTTCAAATTTTGGACATTTATTTTCCTACTAACATTCTTCTTAATATGTCTCTTCTTTCTTTATCTATGGGTTAAATATCGGGGTAGACAGTGCTTTCCAACCTTGGATGGCAGTCCATTTAAGAGGACAGCTCCAAATTCAAAACTGTGAAGATAGCAATCAGAAACCACCCCACTGTCTTTCCCAAGAATGCATGGCAATTCACAGATAAGGAAAACAAATGTGTGTGTCTAGATTGCCTACATCTAGAAGAGGTATGACATTAAAAAAAATTATAATTATCTTTAATCACTACCTTTCCATTTTTATGAATAACCTGTTTGCTGCTACCAAAGATTGCTACATGTTTATCTGGGACACACCCTAACTGAAAAACAAAAAATCTCAGAACACAGGATACAGGAAGTAAAAATGTCAACATGAAAGAGTCAAGAGAAAAGGAAAGTTGTGATTGATATATCAAAAAAATAAAGATGATAATGAGACAATAATATTGACAATAGAACCGGAAGATTTCTATCCAGAACTTTCCAGACATGTTCTTTTTTCTACTTGGGAAAATAATAAAAGCTTTAATTTCTCTTTTCAAAATGAAAACAAAAAGATAAGATAAAAGATGAGGTAGAAGGTTAAAATAAACTGGAAAAAGGAGCAAGAAATGTGAAAAAAATAGAAAACATAAATGCAGCAAAAATATTTTAATGTTTTTATAATGCAGCTTACATTTAAAAATTGCTTTCTTTGTTTTGTTTCCCACAGTTCTCTAGTATATTTTAGGTAGTTGAACCCTACTGGTTGATTAAAGAGCCCTTCTATGTCACCTGTTAACCTTACATTTTCTTGTCCCCTTCTTCTTTATTTTTCCCTTTTACTCATATACACATGCACAGACAGACATGCATACAATTCTTTCCTTGACTCACTCCCTTTTTAAAATATTTCATGTTTTGTTATATTCCAATAACCCCAACATTTTTTCTTAACACAACTGATCACAGATAATCAGCTTCAAGCATACAGCTTCTCCAGGCATGGTATGGGCTTCTTATTTGATTGGCTAATTAGGATTTCATCTTTGATTGGCTGAAAACAAAATACAATTTTTCTTTGCTTGATTTTTTTATAAAGTGAAACAAATAATTAAATCTGAAAAATTCAACAAACAACATTTAAAAAAAAATTACTTGAGAAATTAAAACTGGTCTGATGTTTGCCTGAGGTGTTAAAATGATAGTCACTATACAGTGGTGATTCCTCTGTCCACACTTGTTCATTATAATTTTTTTTTTTAAGTATTAATCAGAATTAAAAATTTGTGGAATTACTTTTTTATTCCCTCTCTATAATCCTCTTTTAATATGGTTGCCTCTCTGGACACAGATAGACAGCAAAGAGCTCTCATATAATTTCTGTTTTAGGAAGTGTAATGGAGTTATAACTCTGAATAAATAATTATAAACCCCTTAACATTTACATATACAAAAATACTCATAAAAATGAGAAATAGAAAGATGTGAAAACAACAAAATGAGTATTATTTATTATCTGGTTATTAGGTGGTGTTTGAGAAATGAGAGATGGTAATAATGAGTAAAATTGTGAGTTTGGAGTCAAACATAGATCAAATATGTATTGGAATTTGACAGAAGGACAAGACAAAAATACAAGTAAAATGTATACAGTCTTTGTTGTATGTTATTTTTAGATGTGTGCAATGAGTGTCTAGATAATTTAGTAGGAAAAATACAAGAAGTGCATGGGGTTTTCTTACATCAAATTTTTGTTGAGTGCTAAAAGCTAAATGTTACAATTATGGCCTGAAAAGATGAAATTTTCATTAACACACGTGTTGATGACCTGTCTGTGTGAACTGCATGTCTGATACTGAGAATGTCACATATTTGTGTATGTAGAAGATAAAAGTGGGGTCAATGCTCATTGGTTTTGAATGAGTTAATTAACAATAATTATAATTGTTAGAAATATTTTATTATAATAATGTTTTTGACACTGTAATTAATTTTTATTTTATTTATTTTTTATGTAAACAGCAGAAGGAAAAAGTGCTACAAACATTCATAAAAAGCTAGTGAGTTTTAAAAGAAAGGCTGCATGTGATGCAAGCACAGTAAATGGCAATCCTAAAAGAAAAGGAGGAATTTACCATAGTGACAGAAACCTGTAGTGGCAAGTCAGATGATACTATGAATAAGGATATGTTCAAACAGGTTTGCTACAGCTGACAAAAGATTCCCCATCGCAAAACTCTATGAAAGCCTTCAGGTGAGCCAGAGTAGAGCAAGGAATTTAGTGCATTTGCTTGCTTACTAAAAGATCTGTGTAATGTGGGTTCCTAAAAGGTTGAAAGACTTCATGAAGAGGCAGAAGATAGTTGCTGTCCAAGATCTTCTGGAACTGCATGAAGAGGGCATTCAGAGAATAGCAGTTTTCCAATGATGATGAGGTAAAAGAAGCAACATAGCAAAAAATATCATTGAAGAATTTTCTATGAAGCTGATATACATGCCCCTGTTCAAGGGTGTAATACCATAATTAAGAAGAGAGAAGACAATGTTCACAACCAGATTTCAAATCCTGAGACTTTTGTGTTGATTTTGGTGTGCTTCTGCTATTAAATTTGTTATAAATAAAGAAGAACAAGTATTACTTTCTGACTGACTGTTGTATTTAAGAACACAGGTTATAGTTTAGAGATATCAGTGACAGAATGTCATGCTCATTTGGGGATAAAAAAAATAAAATTCATATAACCAATAATATTTTTTCATTCTAACCTGAAATTTTCTCTTGCACACAACTCTCTTCCTGTTGATATAAAATCACACAAGTATTACCAGGTAGATATTCAATAAAAACTAAGAAACATATCAGCCAAACATTGTCATAAAAGTTGAAGACATTAAAGAAATTATTAAAGGCTTATTTAAGATTCATACGCCAAATTAAATTCAAAGCAATCATATTTATATCAATATGGTTTCTTGAAGATTCAGTTGCCAGCCAGAGTAATAATTATAAAAATAATAACATTTACTAATATAGTAAGTTCAATCCTAACATGGTTCTCTATTTTTGTGGCCCTGTACCAGATTAAGAATAGTAAATATCTACTTTTAATAACACATAGTTACACTTATTGAGCACTTAATAATTAACAAAGTCATCAAATTTAAAGTGGGAATTCTCAAAAGGTGTAGAAAATTCTTTTATGCAAGAAACAAAGAAACTTTGTAATCCTTTTTTAAATTCACAATTTAAAAAAGGATTACAAGAACCTCCAGTTAAACAAAAAGATCAAAGACATTTTTGATAAACCACCCATTAATGCAAAGAAACAATCACCTAACCTATCAGCTATCCTCACCTCTACCAAATATCTAAACAATACAAACCAATCAGGAAATTACAAATGTAACAAACCTCGTTGCTTAGTTTGCAAACACTTAATAATTGATACTGTATTTTCTGCACCCAACACCATTATCAAGATACACCCACCCCACCTCACCTCACCTGTGATAGCCATAACATAATCTACTATTTATTCTGCACAATATGTCCCAATAGTGGATATATTGGTGAATCTGGAAATAATTTTAGATTTCGCTTCAACAATCATAAACTAACCATACGTCAAAACAATCCTTATTCTCCAATAGCTGAACTTTTTAATCAATCAGGACACTCATTAGAAAACTGTAAATGTGTATTGATAGATTCTGATTTCAGTTCCACATACACATGCAGAAAAAAAGAAAAATACTGGATTTTAAAATTAAATACATATAAAGTAGGGTTAAATAAAGACTTGGGTATTTTAAATCTTTATAAATATTTCAATAGTTAAACAAAAATTTTTTTAAGATATAGTTAAAAAAATTTTTTAAACAACATATAAAATATTATTACAGTTAGATTTACGTTAAAAATATTCGAACACAGTTGCATTCCATATCACGTGACATCCGTGTCTCGCAACATACGATACTTATAAACAAACTTTTAAAAACAGTTATTTCTGATGAAAGATCAGGGTCGATCTGAAATATCAAATATATATATATATAAAAAAATATAAATAAATACTTTTGCAACAAAAAAAACAAAAAACAAAAAAAAACATTCATTTTTTTTAATTTGCAACTTTTTATATATATATATATATATATGGACATAGGATGGGAATGAAGACTATATGGTGAATGTTAGCTTCATACCTCAAGACATCTTCAGTTTATATGCCTATAAATGCCCTATCTCCAAAACAATTTTTAACAATAAATATATACATACATATATATATATGTGTGTGTATCTGCTGCACAAAGCTTGTGTAAGTTAAAACCTGAAATACTTTCTTAAAAAAAAAAGCAAAAAGTGTTTATATTCTAGTGAAGGGATTTCAAGTGATGTTTGAAATGACTGACAATACACAGAAATTACCAGTCAACTTTATAGATGAACAGACTGATCACTCTGTTCAAATTTTGCAAATATATAGATTAACACCTCACATATATATATGTGTGTGTGTGTGTGTGTGTGGGATGTATCAAAAATAAGACAGTATAGTAGCCAATATTTGCCTGCTGAAAGGTTTGTATATAATCCCTACAAGCCCCAAAACTTACTGGTCTGCATTCTGCTAGAAATTTGTGTACTTGACATTATCCCCTTCATGCTATATATGACATTGATTATCTCTTCTATTCTTCAAAGATTTTTGTGCTGGAATCAGCTGCTGAAGAGGAGCTTAGACCTGATTTTGTATTTTTAGCCACTTCGAAATAAATAGAACAGAAACATAGTGTTAACATTGTGAATATTATAATCTGTGCCGGGCCAGGAAATTTCTCTCCCTGGAATCGATCCTTCAAATCTACAAATCAACCATTCACCCTTGCATGGAGTATTGCTGCCATATATGGTCTGGAGCCCCTTCTGTTTACCTCAGGGTTCTTGATAAGATCCAGAGACGGCATCTCGTCTGCAGTTGCTCTCTCACAGATGCGCTGTTGTCTCTCTCTGTCTTTTTTACAAATACTTTCCTGGTAATTGCTCCGATGAGCTGCTTTCGCTGGCTCCCAGACTTCATGAATTCAAGCATCCTACAAGGCTGTCATCCCGCTCTTATCCTTTCACTGTTGAAACTGTTAAATGTAGCCGTCTCTTCTACTCCAATAGTTTCATATCTCGCACCTCTCGCCTGTGGAACTCCCTTCCCCATACCAGTTTCCCTGACAACTATAATCTCCAACTATTCAAATGTAATGTCAATCGACATCTCCAGTTGCCTTGATCTATTGACTATCCTTCTCCACATCCTTTCCTCTATCACTCCTATCTGCTCTCGCTCCAAATCTTCTGTAACCCCTTGCATGCTAGTGGCTTCCTGCCTTCCTTGGGGTGAGATGCTTAAAAAAAAAAAAAAAAATATAGTGCTATGACATTCAAATTTCACACATTTTTAAAAATCTATCTCTTTAATGATTGCTTTAGTTGCTAGATCATCCACAGTAAATTTGTCTAGGTTCTTACAATATTTCACCTTTCTTGTCAGATCTTCTATATTCATAATGGGGAATATTTAATAATAAAACTGATAAAAACATAAACAAAAAGAAAAGGAAACTATATAAATGAAATCTGCTAGACTATATACCCAAACACATATTTAAAAAAAAATCTTAAATTAAATTTTAAAATTTCAGTGTCACCTCTCCTTCATCACATCAACATAAATATCACTTTAGTCCAATGAAGTCCTAAAAGACAAAATGCATCACATGAAAATATTTTTCTATTTTATCATAAATTTTCATAAAATCTATCTCTCTATGGTAATGGTAATGATAATATTAGCTGTTTCCCTACAAGGAAATATTTAGCATTTATTGTCTGAGCAGCCAGTACTGTTCTTGGTTGAAATTTTTTTTAAATTTTCTCTTAAAGTAATTTTTCAGGAAAATATGTTTCTTAAGTTCAGAAGCTGTTATTACTCTTTCCATTATTGATGGGAGTTTCCTTCCTAACCTTTTATTTGAAGTAATGTGGAATGTCAATATGCAAATCAATGTTTTCACAATAAAATTGTTCTTAAGTAGTCAATGTTGGTAATATTTTCAGGATATTTATATATGATAAATATACAATGTAAATTTTATTAGAAAATATTTACAAGAACTTATTTAGTGCCATGGGATTTTATTATGCAACTTGATATTGTGAGATTTTAATATTTTAGTGTTCATCATATTGCAAATAAATATAAGTAATAGTATAGTTATTGATATTGTATTTTTAATTACATATATATAAAGAATGCTATGGGTCAAAAGAAAAATATTACCTCAAAAGAGGAAAAAGATATAAAGTTATTGAGTTATGGGAAGACATTGGAAATTGAGAAAAAGTTTTAGAGAACAATCAAAAAAGAAATTCTAAATATTAAGAAAAAATCCTAGCTTTAAGACTATAACAAAACAATAAGATTTGACAAAAAAAATAAGAGAATCATTTTTTTTAATCAGTATCACCCCAAGCAAGGAAATACAGCCACTAACACACAAGTGTTTGGAGGAATTAGGAACAGAAACATTAGTAATGAGTCAAAAGAGAAAAAAGTATTCACAGATTAAAGTTTGCTGGAAAGCATGGAGTCAGAAGGGAGTTCCACAAGCGAGAGGTGTGAGAAAAGAAACTGTTACTATAGAAGTTACAGCTACATCTAGCTGGCTCAACTGTAAATTGATGTGATCTTGCTGCCAGTCTAGTATTGCACTCAAATTCATACTGTCTAAGTACCACAGCAAAGAACTCATCCAAACAGTTACGATGAAAGTATTCATAAAAAATGCACAGAGAGGCAACTTTATACCAATGGGCAAGTGACAGACGAACTGCCAGATCAGGAACAATAATATTGCTGATTCTTCTTTGGTTCTTATCAAAGAGCTCCCGGTAAATCGCAGGTGCGCTGGACCATATATGGCAGCAATATTCTAAGCATGGGTGAATGGTATATTTATAGATATGCAAAATAGATTCAGGAGAGAAGAATTGTCTCACCCAACACAGTGAACCAACTTTCTTAGCAACTGACCTAACAATGGATTCAATATAGTCTTTCCATTCCATATCAACAGAGAACATTATCCTTAGAAGGCACAATGAGTCATTTTCCTGAAGGATAGTATCAGCCACGCTGAAGGTAGACAGAGAGTGGTCACATAGATAATTAATAGAAAGAAGTTTAGTTTTGAAGGTGTTAAAATTGACAAGCCATCTTTTGCCCCAGTTAACAATGGTCTTGAGTTCATTTTGTACATCAGCTGCCATTTTGACCTTGTTGGATTGATCAGACTTAGTATCGAGGCAGGAGTAAATAGTAGTGTTGTCAGCATAGATGCTAAGTTGAGAGCTGATGTCATCAGGAAGGTCATTAATGAAGGGGAACACCTGCATTAGTATCAAAGGATGTAGATGAGTGGCTGTTCAGGACAACCTTCATTTCACAAAAACCATATTGCTTGTCTGAGAAAAGGCCCTGATAGGAGAGATGATGAACCAATTCAGCATTGATTAGGGCCTCTAGGAGTTACCCAAAAGGGGAGAAGGCTAATAAGCTGATAGATGGGCCAGAAATTTCACCAGAGTTCTTAAAAACAGGAACAACAGATGATGACTTCCAGCAGGCAGGAAAGCAGGAGGCTGCAAGGCATTTATTATACAGTTTAGAGAGAACAGGAGCCAGTTTGGGAGCACACTCCTTAATGACTAGTACAAGAATACCATAAGGTCTACATGCTTTGTGGGGATCCAGGTTAGAGATGATAGTAGAGACCATGGAAGGGGTTATATGCATATCACTCAGCAGAGAATCAGTTCTAAATGGGAAGTTAGACAGTGTTACTCCAGATGAGTCAAGAGTAGAGTTTTAGGAGAATTTACAGGCAAAGCATTCAGCTTTATCAGCAGAGGTTGATAACACTTCAAATCGATTGAAGAGAGGGGAATAAAGACCTTGCACTTACTTAGTAACCTATTACAGAGATGCCAATAATCATGAGAACCAATGTTTTTAGAGGCTATGTGATGCCTCATTCTCTCAGTAAACAGGGACTTAGTTCCTTCAAAGACTTGCTTACATTTATTACAAGCAGTAGCAAATAGGCACCAATTATGACAAGAGCTGTCACACAGGTATAGCCAGAAATAGTGGTTCCTATGTGCTATGGTGGCTGAGCATACTGGAGAGGATTGTGGTTTCATCAGGTATTTCTGAGAAAGGATGAAAGTGTCCATGCCAGTGTCTTTAAGCCAGGAAGAAACCTCAGTGGCACAACTTTCAGTTGAGAGGTTGATGATGTCAGTCCAAGGGACGTCACAAAGAAAATCCCGGAATAAGTTTTAATCAGCATGATGGTAACAAAAAGTGTTCTTATGGATAGAGCATTCCTGTTTAACAGATGCTTGGAAGGAGATATCAATAGCTACCACAGAGTGGTCCAAGTTCCCATGAGGGGAGTATTGCAAAGCTCGGCAAGAGTGAGGAGAGGAGGTAAGAAATAGATCCAGTAGAGAAGCCTGTTGCTCGCTTTGGCTAGGCTTTTGCTAGGAAAATGAGTAGGGAAGTCTAAGCTTTAAGTAGAGGGATTGGGCAATGGAAAAATTTAATGTCTGTACACTGGCAACATCAATAACTTTAGAATGTTTCAGCCACGTATTGTGGGGAGCATTAAAGTCACTAAAGACAAAGATGTTCACAGATGGATGGAGAGAAAGCACCTTTTCTATACTGTCAGCCATTGCATCTAATATACTCCAGTATTGGGAGAGGGAGCAATAAAGGAAAAAGAGATAGCTGGCAGAGTTTAGTAGTGAAAGATGGCAGCACATGAAAGAGTAGTTGACAGCCTTGAGAGAAGTTCTCTGGCCATTGGAAGATTTTCCCAGATGTAAGTAGAAAAAGTGAAATGATCAGTAAGAAAATATTTAAAGGAGCTGATGCTGCAAATGTAAACAAAGAAAAAATGATAAACATTGGCTAATGATATCTAGACTACCAACTATGTAAACTGAGCAAAGGATACATAAAAACTGAATTCTTAATAGTAATCTTTAGTGATGAATGTAGAGCTACATTTGATAGAAATGAAGGAAAATAGAATTGGAGAAAAATTGTGCTGTATCAGTCTTTCAAATAATTTACCTGCCCTGAAAATTAGCCTTTAATGCCCTGGTTTAAACAGAAAATACAGGTAATACTTAACTTTTCTCTCATTTTTCAGTTTAACTACTTATATATTCAGATTTTTGCCTAATTATATACAATTTTTATGTTATGAAAATATGAGACCATGTTAGATATTTATGATGTGTTATTGCAAATTTCCTAGACTGTATGTTTTTTGATTGTACCATTCATCAAAAATGTCTATACAGCTAACACTCATTGGTATACTACCTATTAAGTCAGTCTGCCAATATGTTTTTTATTAACATTAACCCAATACATAGCCCAAGAGCCACTCAAAGTAGATGGTTACTAAATGAGGTTGTTCTATGGAAGTAGGCGCAAGAAGTATGTGCTGGTAATTAGAATACATATGATACATAACATTTGATCTGAGACTTGAAGCTAAAATTGCAGTGTTTGGGAAAGTATCCTCTTCGGAGTCTCTTCCATAAAGTAACTGTTGTCGTTCAGTGTGTTCCTCCCACGTTTAGGTAGACTCTAGCAGTAGGTTCAAAGCTAGCGTCCAGCTTCCAGACAAAAATAAACAGAGTCGTAACTTAATACGAAACCCTATAACAGTGCACGTCACCACAGTCCCAGCTGCACTCCCAGCCAATGTCCCAGACCGTTTTTATTGACCAAAAACAAAGCCAACGCACCAATCATTGCCATTGGCCTCGTTCTCAATCAGAGTCCCCAGCTTGACCAATCAGCATGCAGACCGCCACTAGACAAATCATGCCAAGCAGCATAAAATAAACAAATGTCGGAGAATGTACTTTTCTTGGACCAAACTTGCGAGAGGAAAGGATGCAGCTGACGAAATGATGAACTGTCTAGCTTGGGTTTATGCACATATCTATCATAAAACAGCAGCCCGACAAGTAAAACATCTTGGACTTCGGTAAGTGCAAATATTTATCGTCACAGTAACAGTTCTTGGGAAGAAGCTGTCTGATTGGAACTTCCTTCTTACCAATGGAATATGAAGGAATGAGAATGGTTCACCTCTGTTTATATGATGTAGCAGATCGTAGCTGTAAATGTCTGAACTGGTAGAACTTCATGTCATGTTCAATTATTATATAAACTTTCATTACATTGTGTTGGAATGGATCTGTAATCTTTTCAGGAGCTGATAAATTCAACCAACATTGTGAAGCTTAAAAAATCTGCTACTAAGACACGTGAAAGGCTTTCTCGGATATCTGGTGAACATTCTTTTGGTTGAACACAGGTTTGAGTGGCATGCACATTTCAAGGTCGAATTCAAGGTCAGTTCATTCATGGTGAACAATCACAAGTAAAATGCCAAAAAATATGGAAAAATATGTAAAATTATACATGAATATTGTTAATTTAATTATATATTACTTACTGGGAAAACAGTGCAATTTTTAAGGCTTAGTCTGAAAACTTCACAATGTCACTATATATAATATAGTTGAATATAGTGTCTTTAAAAAAGAAAAATAGAACCTTACTTGTGGTAATATTCTTTGTGGTCAAGCAGTAAAAGCTCATCAGATCAGTTGGTGGTTTATATATATATATAGTTTGATAAAAAATACTGCTGTTTAATTAAAAAACAGAGCTTCTACTCAAATATGAGTATTCATTGAAAATAATGTTTAAAAAGATAAATTAAAAATAAAAATATGTTGGATTTAATTCATTTCCTAAAATAAATTGTCTTTGTTTATGTTAGGATACAAAACAGCAGATATGGATGTTTCGAGAATTGGCATAGAGTGTGTGTTCAATAGCACTATTTGGGATTTTTTTTTTATTGTAAGTTCTATGTGGCCAAGCAGTTAGGTACATCAGATCCAATGACAGTTCCCCAGGAGGGATACAGATTTAAATCCTGCCAGAGGATGCATATTTTTCTGACAAGATTTCTCAAATATTCAGGCTGGTAGATGCAGTTGGATAAAAAATACTTTTTAATAAAAAAAACAGAGCTTTTACTCGAATATGAGTATCCATCAAAAATAACATTTAAACAAAATAAATTATATATATATATATATATATATATATATATATATATATATATATATATATATATATATATATATATAATCATTTATTTAAATATTATAACATAAATATGTTATAAAATCACTACAAAAATAGCCATTTTGTTTCAACACTTCTGGTTTCTTATCTTGGATATATATATATATATATATATATATATATATACACATATATATATATACATATATATATATATATATATATATATATATATATATATAATCATTTATTTAAATATTATAACATAAATATGTTATAAAATCATTACAAAAATAGCCATTTTGTTTCAACACTTCTGGTGTCTTATCTTGGATATATATATATATATATATATATATATATATATATATATATACTCTGAACAGTTTATGGATTTATCATTATCTGCCTTTCTCTATTGAGAAAAGCAACAATGTTAGTCCAACCAACTTATTGAATGAAAAAAATAAAGTTTTTTATGATAATTATCAAATAAAAGTATTAACCAAATCTTTAGCCTTTTGTAGCTGCAGAATTCTGGGTAACTGACCAAGTTAACCATCCTATAATTGCTATACAAATAGATAATTACAATATGTAACTATTACAAAGAATAGAATAGACATGTAGAGTTCAGTAAGATCTGATTGGTGGCCAAACTAATTGTCTGGCTCCCATTTAGTATTCAAACCAAGGATTTTTTATGCTGATTTTCAAGGCAGCCCATTCATAAGTGGAAGATTAACACAATACAATTAATTCCTTTTTGGGGGTTTTGCGACAGGCCAATCTGTGTTAATTATATGTTAATATGTTCTTCCTAATACATATTTTCCAAAGAGCTCAATGGAAAATATTTATTTATTTACTATTATAATAATTATTATTTTTCAATTTCCTCACAGTTTAAGACTAAATCATTTTTTTGCATCTGTAGTTAATAAGCATTAACTAATTTTAGAGAGTGAATGAACAATAGACCAAGTGAATTTGTGAAAGCCAAATTCCCCAATTTTTCCCCTCATAATTTGTTTACTCTAAGCAACAAAATAAAGTAATGAACATTCATATTTTCATTTTCTTTTGAGTCTGATGTTTACTGCTACATTTGCTACAGTATGTTGTATTATTGAATTTGGAGATAGTTATTGTAATAGTGCTTCTATCTCTGAGTAGAAGTAGGTACTGATTTCAATGCACATTCTTGTACATCATCATCTCAAAGAGGTTAAAATGTCCCTTCTCACTGTACTTATATTTATAGATAATAATTTAAATAAATGATTTTTATGTCCATAATACCATAAAGATTGAATTTCACAAAACCAAATCAGATCTCTATGGCTTAATTTGTTCATTGTCAGCATTAAAATAAAATTTTAAAAAAAAGCATATTTTCTTTTTTTTATTGTGATGTTTACATCTACATTCAGCCTAGTCTAAATGAAATAAGTCCCTATGGTGGTTCCGTCTCTTAACGGAGGTAGGTACTACTTTTAATATGCACTGATGTGTAAGTTCATGGCTCAGAAGTTAAAGTGGTATTCATGGAATCCAGATATTTAAAACATAATGAATGTATTATATAATACACACATACAAACATCTATATATATAAAGTTGTAGCCACTGTCTGTCTGTTTGTTTGTTCCTCCTAGGGTTTTGGAGATAGACACCCATAATCATATATATTCTAAAACTACATTATCCAGGATACTTGGATAAGTATATTTCATTTTGATCAAAGGGGGTCCCCAGGAAGTAGGGGCACAAATACCGCCCTTGAAATTTTCGTTTGATTTAAATTAAATTAAAATTTGAACAAGGGAATGACTCCTATCCAAAATATAGAAGAGAAAGCCAGAAGATGGAGTTCACATCGACAAGTTCAAAATGAGACAATATGGACATCAAGTTGAGCAAGAAATGGGTAGTGCCTTACAATACATATTTGTTGCAACAATTCAACTGCCATATCAATGTTGAAATCTGCTCATCAATTGATTCAATCAAGTATTGCATCAAATACATACCAAAGGGGTCAGATTAAGCTGTTTTTGCACACACACTGCAAATTTTTTCCCCTTTGATTTAAATATGAACAAGGGAATGACTCCTATCCAAAATAAAGAAGGAGAAAGTCAGAAGATGGAGGTCACATCAACAAGTAATATTGAAATGCATCATTTTTTTTCCACAAATTATAATGATGATTTAAAATCAATCATCATTTTCTTACAAAAAAAATGTGTGACATGCAGCAAGTTGTGGATAATTTGGCTAGTATATAAATATATATATATATATATATATATATATATATATGCAGTTGCATGGATAGTAGTTTGTAACCCCAGGTTTCATGCTTTCGCGATCTGCAGACAAACTGATTTATTTTTTCAAAAGTGGATCAATTTATGCTTTATTTGTGTTTGATTATTTGTGTGTGGCAGAGGGGGGAAAAATTTTGTTTCTTCTGTGTTTGTTTGGGATGCCACTCACATATACATAGACACACATGTATACAGGCATATACATGTTAGTTCGTACATACATGCCCACATTCATAATCTGGGTTAAGTGTATATACATATTCATATGTACGAGCACAGATATTCACGCAACGTTTGACAGTCTATTTCAGTGTCACAATTGTAGCGATCACTACAATCATGACAATGAATACTGAAATAAACAGAATGTAAGTTGCATAAATATGTGTGAATTTGTAACTATGCCTAACCCAGATTATGAATATGGGTGTATATGTATGAACTAACATGCATATGCCTGTATGAATGTGTGTCTATGTATATGTGAATGTCTTCCAAAACAAACACAGAAGAAAAGAAAATTTTGCCCTTCCACCACACACAAATAATCAAACACAAATAAATCATAAATAGATCCACTTTTGAAAAAATAAACCAGTTTGTCTGAAGATCACGAAAGCGTGAAACCCGGGGTTACAAACTATTATCCATGCAACTGCATATATTAGCTCTATCACAGATATTGAACACTTTCCACTAAATACAGAGCACACACACACACACACACACACACACACACACGTAACACACATAATACACCTATATATTTAACATACATAATACACACACACATAATACACACACACACATATATATTTAACACACATAATACACACACATACATATATACATACATACATATATAATACAGATCTATATATAGTACACACACACACACATGTATATAATAGACACACATATATGCCGTAATTCCCCATGTATAATACACATTTTTTTTCTAAAAATTAATAAGGAAAATTAGGGGTGCATATTATGCACAGCTACAAAATAATCTTTAAAAAATTGCTGTTTCATAGGTTAATTTCAGTTGTGAAATGACTGCTCACCAGAAACAAACAACAATTTCACACTAACATTTGACAAT
>OZ038483.1:73751732-73779232 GCA_964036315.1 Acanthosepion esculentum
ATAATAGATAGAAATGACACAGGGCTCTACAGAGATGACGGTCTCATAATCTTAAGAAACTGCAACAAACAAAAGACTGATAAAACTAGAAAAGCAATAATTAAAATTTTCAAAAATAACGGATTCGAGATAGATATAAAAACTAACCTAAACGAAGTAGATTTTCTAGATGTCACCTTCAACCTAAGAAAAGGCACACACAAACCATACAGAAAACCGAATGATAAACCACAGTACATACATATATACTCCAACCACCCGCCTTCTATAATCAAACAGATACCTAAATCGATTAACCGCAGGCTTTCCGACAATTCTTCCGATGAATCTATATTTAACAAGGCCAAGAAAGACTACGAAACAGCCCTAAAAGATAGCGGATTCCCAGCAACACTCACATACTCACAACAGAACACAAAAAAGACCAACAGAAAAAGAAATATCATATGGTTCAACCCACCGTACAGCAAAAACGTAAAAACAAACATAGGAAAAATATTCTTCAAGCTTTTACACAAACACTTCCCGGAATCAAGCACCCTACACAAAATATTCAACAAAAACACAGTAAAAATCAGCTACAGTTGCACCGAGAACATGGCACAAATAATAAAAAAGCACAACAGAAAAATTATTAACAAACCACACGAACAAATTAAACCCACGTGCAACTGCAGAATAAAAAACGAATGTCCCTTAAACGGTAATTGTTTACAAAACAACGTAATCTACCAAGCCACGACAAAATCAGCAGATAATGAAGAAAAAGTATATATAGGAGTAACCGAAGGACCATGGAAACAAAGAAATTATGTACACAAAATGTCTTTCACAAATAGTAAATATGCGAACAGCACAATGCTTTCTAAGTATATCTGGGAAATAAAAAACAAAACACACACCACACCAAAAATATCTTGGAAAATAAGGAAAAAATCATCAGCCTACAACAACCTATCAAAAACCTGCAAACTTTGCTTGGAGGAAAAAATAGCTATCATTACCTTCCCAGATGAAAATAAATTATTAAATAAAAGATCCGAGCTAATCTCAAAATGTAGACATGAAAACAAATTTTTACTACGTAACTTAAAATAGAAAAATAAATAAATATATAAACAAACAACAATAAAATAAGCAAAATAAATTACTCCAAACAAATCATAAAACCACACCTGTTAGAATATACGAAACAAAATCAAAACAAAAGAACGGACGAAAGTTATAACTGTTATACAAATAAAAATAATAATAATAAAAAAAAAAACAAACAAAAAAAACATGAATAAAAGATAATATACTACGTTACTTAAAAACCGAAAGCCCAAAAAGATATAGTGTAACAAATAAATAACAACAAGTATAATAAATCGATCTAAATACATCCAAATATATAAATAAACTAACAACCGATTACGATAAACTAGCCGGTTAAAAAACAAAATAAAACAAAAACAAATAAAGATAACCAACCTAAATAGATAAATTAAAAACTGTTCCCACCTAAATAATAGTCAGAAAAAACCACAAATTCAACAAACAGATTTAATCAATGACAAATAAACAAATATATAAGATAAAAAATAAAATAAATAAAAACAAGCAAAACAATTTGACCCAAATAAATAAGCGAACAAGCGATTTCCGGTAATGACGGCCATTATAGACTACCAACAATAAGCTATATAAACAAATTTTTACTACGTTAACCAAAAACACCGATCAAAATAAAAGAATAAATAAATAAATATATAAGATAAAAAATAAAAATAAAAATGAAAAAACAAACAAAAAACAAGCAAAACAATTTGACATAAATAAATAAACAAATAAGCCACTTCCGGTAAAAGTAACCGCCAAAATAGACTACCCATAATGCACCACTGACCCTTATATAAATAGCCGAGAAAAATAACAGCACTAGTCGCCTGACGATTGCACTAGCATGAAACAGACTGTCGCCTCTAAGTGCTGACTTCCATGTCCACTTTTATATTCACACGCTCTATCTCTGATATTGAGCACTTTACCCCATAAATATAGCACACTTTAAGACTATATTTCTGCATATATATATATATATATATTTACACTATATATATATATATATATATATATATATATTTACACTATATATATATATATATATATATATATATATTTACACTATATATATATATATATATATATATATATATATATATATATATTTACACTATATATATATATATATATATATATATATATATATATATATGAAGAAATATAGTCTTAAAGTGTGCTATATTTATGGGATAAAGTGCTCAATATCAGAGATAGAGTGTGTGTAAATATAAAAGTGAACATAGAAGTCAACACTTAGAGACGACATTCTGTTTCATGCTAGATGCAATTGTCAGGCCACACCATATATATTCACACTCTCTCGATATATATATTCACACACACTCTCTCAATATATATATTCACACACACACTCTCTCTCTCTCTCTCTCTCTCTCTCTCTCTCTCTCTCTCTCTCTCTCTCTCTCTCAATATATATATATATATATATATATATATATATAAATACAAAGAAAGAACAGTAAGATATATAATCCGGTGTTCTTAAATGACCCCTGTCCTTTGTACATACATGAAAAAAATATATATTACTAAGTTTATAAAAAATAAAAGTTTACTGAATCTGTGAAATACTTTAGGTATCTTTGCCGAAATTGTCATAAATTTTACTTAAAAAAAAAAAAAATGTAACCTGGTAATATACACATACTTATACTTGATATGAAAAAATAATTTTACATACTGTAAGTAATTCTAATACATTTACTTTTTAAAAAAAAAGAAATATAGTCTATTAAAAAGAAAAAAATTTAGAATTGTAGTTAAATTAAACATATTCTAGCCTAAACAGCCCCCAAAAATCTTTAAATATACAAATAGAAAAAATGCCGAAAGAATTTTGCTGTTAACAATGAAATTTTTATAAAAAAAAACAGACGACATGCATTTAGCGGATGTCAGAATTTGTTGAAAAATACATCCCTACCCATCCCTAAACATAACCCTGCTTTCGAATGTAACTATTAACTGATACAATGAAAATTTGAAATTCAACAAGCTAGCACCCCTTGTCTAGATGAGTGGATTTATCTGTATCCTTGGAAACACTCAATTATGAATCTTTGCCGTGCCTTTAAAACTGTAAATTTAAAAAAAAATAAGTTACTCCAAAATTCGCTTGACGAGGAAATGGAACTAACGTATTTAATTTAATAACAAAATTAAATTCGAAGCTTATAGCTTCCATTTTTGAAACATGGTTATTACTGTGTAGCCAAAAAAACATATTTTACATCAGTTAATTTATAATAGTGTGTGTGTGTGTGTGTGTGTGTGTGTGTGTGTGTGTGTGAATACAAGATTATTCTACATCACTGGCTAACTCTATTTAATGGATTCTTCTGTTGTCATTATTCTTCTGTTGTTGTAAAATCATAATCGATCATTCGCCCTTGCATGGAGTATTGCTGCCATATATGGTCTGGGGCTCCTGCTGTTTGCCTCAGGGTTCTTGATAAGATCCAGAGACGGATAGGCAACGTGATTGGCCCTGATCTGTCATCTCGTCTCACAGACGCGATGTTGCCTCGCTCTGCCTTTTTTACAAGTACTTTCACGGTAATTGCTCCAAGGAGCTGCTTTCACTTGTCCCTAGGCCTCGTGAATTTAAACGCCCCACGGGGCTGGCATCCCGCTCCCACCCCTACACCGTGGAAACTGTTAGATGTAGACGTCTCTTCTACTCCAATAGCTTCATGTCTCGCACATCTCGCCTATGGAACTCCCTTCCCTATTACTGTTTCCCTGACAAATACAATCTCCAACAGTTTAAGTGTTGCGTCAATCGACATCTCCAGTTGCCTTGATCTATCCACTTCCCTTCTCCACATCCTTTCATTTTTCATTCCTATCTGCTCTCGCTCCAAATCTTCTGTAACCCCCTTGCCTAGATTGACCCACTGTCTTTCTCTTTCTCCACATCCTCTCCTTTACCACTCCTATCTGCTCTTCCTCCAACCCTTCTATAACCCCTTGCGTGATAGTGGCCTCCAGCCTTGCTTGGGGTGATACGCTTAAAAAAAAAAAAGAAAAAATCATTCAATGATGAATAAAATATTATTTTATTACTTTAATATTTGATATAGTTAAATATTCAGGAATTATTTAACAAACAATGAAAAGTAAAATAGCATAAATCTTTTCCATAACTGGTCTTCACTAGACTTGAACCCTTGAGTTTATGTGTATAAAATACAATAGAACATATATAGTTTTAGAATAAATAAGGGTTTACTATTTATGATTGATCAATTTGTTTATATTGATTGGTGCAGTTAAAAAAGTACATTCTTATGTGAAAATCCATTTGTTCCTCCTTATCCTCTGATGTGTGAAACAAAAAATTTAGGTTTTGATGTGTGCAATGTGTTTGTTTGGCTTTTCACCTTTTATTTCTGTAATCATTACATGTCATATACAGGTGATGGGAAATATGTACAAAGTAATGAATATAATGTTTATTCACGAGAATTTAAGACACAGAAGAAAGTCCTGGTTTCGTGATGAAAAATGCAACATTTCCAACCCAGTAGCCTCTCTGTGTTTAAACACCTGACGGTTAATTCATTATTTTCTCATTGAACTGTAAGTGTTGAGGCCAAGCTGATGATCAGATCAAAGAGACTGTGGCTAATTATAGGCAGGGTACTGTTTAACATTGTTGGCAGTGCTGAATTTGACCTGTTTGAAAATTCTATTGTGATTTTCATTCTACAAAAGAATTATTTTGCTTTTATATGGGAGCTGGTCACGCAGTTACGTGTCCAGTCCACATTTCCTGAGGTTAGTAAGGAGATTAGGTACAACAATCTTAGATGCACTCAACATAATGGGCTTGTTTCAGCATAGTGATAATTGATAATAAATATGAAAATCTTATAATATTTTATATTTTGGAACATAGCTGTATACAACCGCTTTCTCAGATCAATTGTTAAAAATGGCTCTAGGCAAATGAAACCTGTATGTCTCAGAGAGGACAATTCTTCTTCAAAGCTTGTGGACTGGCACTAAAGAATCATAAACAAAGAACTGTACCAAATAAGAGAAATGACATTACTTGAGGACTTCCAACAACAGCAACAACTAAAATGGATATTACATGAAACTCAAAGAGAAAATAATGACATGATCAAGATGTTGACATTCCACACTACTTCAAATAAAAGCTTAGGAAGGAAGCCCCCATCAACAAAAAAACAACCATAAAAGTTACTCGACTTAAGAAACCTATTTTCCTGAAAAATTGTTTTGAGAGAAAGATTTTTAAAATTTAAACTGACAATGGCTGCTCAGTCACTGAATGCCGAATGTTTCCTTATAAAGAAACAGCTAATATTACCAGTAATATTCTCAGATATCTATTGCTTTTATTATGACTTCTCTTCCATATAAAAAAATAAATATCCAAATATAAATGAATACAGATTTATATAAAGTACATTATATGCCTTTTTTATGTGCCATATTCCTTCAAAACCAGGGTGATCATTGCTCTCCACAATTTCCTTTCTTTTGTTGTTCTAAGTAACTTTTCATATTTTATCATCCATCTTTTTTCTGTTCTGCCGTCTGTTCACATAAACTCAGGAAGTAGGTTACTCACTGTTTAAACCAGCTTTTCTTGCTTTAATATGTCCAGTGTGTTATATTCTCTAAATCCTCTTTTTTCTCTGCCTATTTCTGATTGTAAAGATAAGTTTCTTTGTATTTCCTATTTTCCCTAATATTACCTTGTTGTGCATATGTTATGTTCTTTGTTTTCTTAGCATTCACTGGCCAAACCACACCTCCGTCATTTCAAGTCTATTTTTTGTCTGTGAAGAGATTATCCAGCATTCACTGTCATATAGGAAATAAGATATTATATAGCAATTCAGCATCCTTTTCTTTGTTTCTAATAAAATATTCCTATCTCTTAATATTTTGCTTAGTTTCTGAAAATTAAGTTTCACTATTCCTATGTGGCATCAGATTTTTGTGTCCCCTTTTCCAGTGTCTCTTACAACCCTATATGTAGCTTACATCTTGGGCTGTCTCTAAGATTCAGTATATACATTTATAAGATTGTTAAGGTTTAATCTACCCACTGCGTTTTTGATTATAAAAGTTAATATATTTTTGGAGTTCAGTGAACACATTCAGCTGTTACCATTACCATTCTGCAGTTATCATTAAGTTAACCTAGCATGAAGATTTATTTATATACATTCATTTATATAGAAGGAATTTTTTGTTTAGCTCTTTAGCTAAATGGTATAGCATGTCAGGCTAAATGTCATTTCCATGTAGAATACAGGTTCGATTCCTGTCGGAGGACATATTTTCTACAAAATTTCTTGGACATTCAGGCTGGTAAATGTAACTACATGGATTATTATAAACACAACATTTACTTAAATAATTGTATCTATAAAAATGACGTACAAACAGAAAATATATTTTATATATATATATATATATATATATATGGTGGAGTAATGGTTAGTGACTTGGTTAGAGGAATTGGTGAGATGAGTTCAAATTCCAGTCAAGTTCATTACATTCACTTATGTGCTCATATCCTTTGGAAAGGTATGAATCCATCTCTTCTCTCTTCAGCTATGGGTAAAAACTGGGTCCTGTAGTCTTGGGAGGCAGCCAGACTAGGCGAAGGAAATTCTGAATTCAAAGGTGAGAAGAAGATAAGTTCAAAATCAAATCCACTTGGCAAAGAGGAGGGATGGGGTAACCCTAACATCTTTGGTGCAAAAGGAACCAGCAAGCCATTGCTTTACTTTGCCTTGAATGTCACCATGAACCACAGTTTTGAGATGGACTGGAGCTCAACAGCGGCACAAAATGTGCTAACTGAATAATGAATGAGATATATATATATATATATATATATATATATATATGAAGAAATATACTCTTAAGGTGTGCTATATTTATGGGATAAAGTGCTCAATATCAGAGATAGAGTGTAAGTAGATATAAAAGTGAACATTGAAGTCAACACTTAGAGGCGACAGGCTGTTTCATGCTAGATGCAATCATCAGGCCAAGACTTGTGGCTTGATGATTGCATCTAGCATGAAACAGCCTGTCGCCTCTAAGTGTTAACTTCAATGATCACGTTTATATATATATATATATATATATATATATGAAAGAGAACTAGAGGAATAAATATCTGTCAATATATACAGTCTGCCAAGAAGGTCTTTCTGAGGTTCAGATCTTGAATAATTTATTTTCTGTTCCAAACCATAGGATCAGTCTCATTTTTGAGTGAAATACGCCACAAAAATGAAAAACCTTTGCTTAACCCCTGGAGATTAAAACTTAGCAGTAGTCACTCCTTATTGTCCCAAAAGGAAATAATCTTGGGCTATCCTGACACCTTTGTAGCAGGGTCCTGACTCTGTATAACATTTCCTCTTCAGGTGAAACACAAACAAAATCAAATTTCTTTTAAGATAAAATATATTTTGTTGCATGTTAATTTTTCAACTATCTGCCATATTTTTTAATGCTAAGTTTAATATATTTTTGAAGTTTACTGAACACATTTTTCTGTGGTACTTAAATGAGATAACTCAATGATCTTTTCATGAGAGATAAGCTTTGTTAGAAAACTAATGCCTTAGCATAGCTCCAGAGCATATATATCTAATGGATCTGATACTGATGGGAAGTTATGAAAAATTAAGTTTAAATATATCTTTCCAAGGTCTGTTCAGAAAGTATCCAGCTATTTTGGATATTTCAAGAACTGGTTGTGTGGCCTTGATGTAATCTGACAACCAATCAGATGAGACCTTACTGCACATACACGGACAGACACTCTCCCATGAGGTTACTCAATCAGCAATTAGATGCCATTTAATGAGCTTGTTTACAATTCTGCTGTTTTGTTCATCATCATAATGCCTGCCTGTGACTACTAACTTCTTCCAAAACTAAAATTATCATTGAAAAAGAGGAAATTCCAGACCATGGAAAAGATAAAAAAAAAAGGAATGATAAGGCAATTGACAGGAATCATGAAAGAAGACTTCAAACTGTAGAGAGGATGCTGGGATAATTGTATAAAATCCCAAAAAGAGTATTTTGAATGAACTAAGGTGCTATTGCCCTAAGTAGGCTATTTTTCTCCAATATTAAAAAGTGGAATGCTTTCAATACTGACTTCATATAAAGAGGAAACAATAAGTTTGCTTTCATTTGCATTTTGTCTGATTTCTTTTTTTTACAAAATTTTATCTGGTATTTATTTTTCTTACAAATTCTAAATTGTGTGACTTTACACTTTATATGCTGAGAGAATTTATACAAACTTGTTTTCAGATAATTTTCACTGGTTCTTAGTTAATCCCATAAAGACAAGCATATGCCCATCCTCATAAAAGTAAACAAAAAAAACAAAAAAACAAGATGTCATGAAGATAATTGTAAACCAGTTGTCAATAAATTTCATTGTAACTTAATATTCTTAAATTGTTTTGAGATTTTGAGGTGAAGTATTTTTATCCTTACAGGTTGGTGCTGAAATATTCTTGGATCAACTAAGCAACCCTACTGAAAATAAATCAGAATTGGGTTGGATTGGTTGATCTTATTTCATATCAACCCTTGCTGGGTTTTTTTAATGCACAAATCAGACTTTGTTCTTTTATTATATTTCAGTCTATCAGGATTTATTTAGTTTGGGTATAGGTAAATATTGGTTGTTTATATTTGAAAAATATACTTGGAAGGTGAACACTTTTTGTGGGGATCTTACCCCTCTGCATGGAGTCAATGTTTTCCAGGCTTCACCAACAGGGCAAATGAAAGTTTTGACATATTTATTTGATTAATACTATCGAGGACATAACAGGTTTTATAAACAAAAAGAATGCTTTAATATTGATTGCCTGTGCATATGATAACTGTCATCATAAAACAGTGGACAAACATAGAGATGCAAAGTGTAATAATATTTGTTGCCAAGGGCAAAAATCAAAACAGAATTTCATAGTGAACCTGCTGCTGTGTAGGACAAACATTCGTTGTGCTGAAAGTAGGTACTGGTCTGGTGTAATGCATTCACGAAGGAATTTACAACTCTGTAGGATGAACCTCATGGAGAGCATCTATGTTTATCAACAATAAAAACATCATTGTGCATATTAATTCTCTGATTCATGGTAAAAGATACAGTAAACTTCTTGATATGACTACAGAACTTGATCTTCCGAGGTCAATGGCCCATGAAATCATTCATGAGAAGTTGGAATAACAAAATTTCATTGTCAACTTATCACAATATTTTGGCCAATACCATTTCATTAAGTCAATATTACATTAAAACAATGGTTTAAGTAATCCTAATATGGAATCTAAATCTGTATAACTGCCACTGTTCACAAGAACAATATATAAAAAATTAAAATATATTTAAGGAATATTAACTATTATATAAAAAAAATAATTACTAAATTTTATATTTTTATTCTTCCAGACTTGTTTCACATGAACATGAGGCTTTGCTGATTGCATTTGTAAGTTAATAAACTGTAAAAAGGTACTAGGCTGCACTCACAGACTACCAGTGAAGAAGAGCAAAAAACGTTAACTGAAACATGATAGAAATAACAAACACTATGATCATAGTCAAAGTATTTAGTGGAAGAATAAAAATGCAATTCCCAAAATGTCAAACAATTATCCAGATTACTAGATATAAATAAATTAATTTTTTTCTTATTGGTTGTAATTAGTATGTTTCCAGTTTGTTTTATTTTAAGGATCTACTTTGGTAGAATTAATGTATCAAATAGTAAATTTAACTAAGTATATTTATACAAAGTGGAGAACCAAAAGGTATCTGTGTCTCAAGCTTAGGGAATATTCCAAATATATTCACAAGAGCCATGCCAGATTACATATAAAGTCCATCTCTTTAAATTCTCAAATAGAAAACATGCACATAAGATTGATTGCCAAATAGATAGATCTGCTGTCTGTCCATTTAATGGACAAGTACATTTCTTCATCTTACATGTACACAGGAATGCAAGAATCTAGATGTATTGTCAACCTGGTAAGAAACGTAATCTAACATGTCTGTCTATTCTTAATAAACTTGTACAGTCTCTACTCAATGACCTGGTCTTTGACCTATGAGTGATCTACAACAGTTACAAGTGACACACCAAAGCAAACGGCTGGCCTTTTGAGCTTTCTTCATTGATGAATGACCCATTTGAAAATAAAGACAGACTTCTGCAGTTCACACATTGCCAAAGGGTCAGGTGTTAAAGTGGAGGTATCAATAATTTAAAAGTCACTGTGAAACAAATTTTTACTGTAACAGGAGATATACTTTTAAAATCAGTGCAACATTTCACAATGGAAGTGATCTTGGCCTTCTCACACTATCCAACCCTTGACAAAAGAAACAACAGGATGAAATTAACTAATTGGTTGGTGAGAAAAGAAAACAAGTAATGGTTTTTTTATGTGTGAAATAGTTGCTGATCTGGAAAACTTTAAACAGAAAAATGCTTTTCAAAAGCCACATGAAAATTGCATATGTACACACACACGTATATATGGGATAATGATAAATATCAAGAAGAATTTTTTGGAAAAGAATTATGACGAAGTGCAAAAAGTTTCTAAATGAAATTGGCTAGTTTATACACCTAAAAAACATGAAAAAGAAAACATTTTTAAATATAAAATTCCCAGCATCTCTATTTCGTTTTTGCACATGTGTAATTGAATCAACGTAAACATAAACTTAATCCGATGAAGTCCTAAAGGATGAAATGAATCACACAAAAACTTTTTACACTTTGCTATATATATATATATATATATATATATATATATATATATATATATATAGTCATCATCCACAGACAGACTGCTTTGCTGTATAACAGCTCATCAGTGTGGCTAGACATCTGATCGCTTCAAGCTGGGACCAAAACCCGACTAATTTGGAGCCCGATATAATGAAAAACTGTTTTTCAAAAATAAAAAATAGCTGACCAGTGTATTTCAAAAGGAAAACACTTTGCAGGTTCACTGCAAAACCTACCCATGTGCTGACTGTGGAAGCAATCATCACCCTGTTATATGTAAATTAACAGTGAAACTACGGAAACCAAAGAAACCTAACGCAGCACTCAAATTGCAATACAACAAAGTCCTGATTGACCCATACCTGAAAGAAAAATATATGGGCAGTATGAAAAGAAGATACAAAGGGAAACAATGGAAATGGAAACCTGAAATGGGACGCACTAAGAGAAGCTTTAGTGACATCAGCAAACAATATGATCCCAAAGGAGAATGGACGAAGAAGAAAAACAGATGACTGATGAGATTCTCAACATGATACAAAGGAGACAGAAAACTCTGCCAAGATACAGAAAACTACACAATGAAATAAGGACCAAATGCAAGCAGGCTAAAGAAGAGTGGCTAAACAAAAAATGTGCAGAAATAGAAAGATTGAGTAGCACCAACAAAGGAGATATGCATAAACAGAAAAGCGAACTAACAGGACAGAAGACATGCTTGTCAACAGGCTGCATAAAATCAAATGATGGAACATTCATATAAGAGAAGGAAAAAAATTTTCAGTGCTGGAGTGAATATATTGGAGAACTGTTCCACGATGAAAGAGAACAATCAGCAATTCACAGAACTAGCGACAGACCTGAAATTCTAGAAACTGAAGTAGAAGCTGCACTGGTGAAATTGAATAGAAACAAGGTGGCAGGGCCAGACAAAATTGTAATGGAAATGCTGACAGCCTTAAAAGATTTTGTCATAGACAAGACCATAGAAATAATAAATGAAATCTACAACAGTGCAGACTGTTATTAGAAAGAGCAATACAAATGGAGAAGGACGTGCACCTATGTTTTATAAACCACGCAAAAGCATTCAATAAAGTACACCACAAAGATCTGTTGGAACTGCTCAGCAACCTTGATATATTTGGGAAATATATTAGAATAATCAAGAACCTATACTGGCAGCAAACGGTCTGCCTGCAGATAGAGAATGAGTTCAGCAGGTATACACAAATAGAAAGGGGCATAAAGCAAGGATGTATCTTCTCACCGGACTTATTTAACCTATACAATGAGACAATTCCGAGAGATTTGGAAATCCTACCAGGATTCATCATTGGTGGCCACAATCTTAACAACATAAGATGTACAGATGACACAGTGCTGATAGCAGACATGGAAAAGAAATTACAAAACCTCCTACAGAAGGTAGTGAAGGAGAGCAGGTGCAGAAACTTAAATATCTGGGAAGTGTTCTGAAAGAGAACAGTAAGTGCAATGCTCAAATCCGAATATGTATTGGGATGGACAGAGATGCATACCAAAAGCTAGGCAGAGTATTACGAGACAGGAAGGTTTCATTGATAACAAAGAAAAGAGTACTGAACTGCTATGTGATATCTGTCCTTTATGGCAGTGAATGCTGGACGGTCTCCTCAAAGATGAAGATGAGACTCAAGGCAATGGAGGTATGATTCTACAGAAGGCTGCCAAGGATATCACAGGACAAGCATGTGAGTAACGATGATGATTTTGAGAAGATGCAGACAAGCTTATACTTAACATCAGGAAGAGGCAGTTCAAATTTCTGGGACATGCAATGAGAAAGGAGAGCCTAGAGAATCTGATACTCACAGGACAAACAGAGGGAAAGAGAGATAAGGGAAAGCAACACATGACAAACCTAGCAGGCTTAAGCAAGTGGATGACAGAACAGGTTCTGGGAGAAGTAGCAAAGGGATAAAACTTATTGAGAGCTACAAGGGATAAGGTGAAGTAGAGAGCCATGATCGCCTCCATCCTGAAGGAACATGGCACATAAAATAAGAAAAAGTCTTTTTAATTAAAGAGTTCATTATAGCATAAATAGCTAACAAATAGAATTAAATATTCTCCTCATCTTCCTTACTCAGAGTTTCACCAAAATAGTACCCTCTTGTCAAGGGGTTAGATAATAAATTGAATTTATTTACAGATATATATTTCTTAAAAAATGTTGTTTTATGCAATAATATAAAGTGTAAATTTTAATTGTACTTACATCAAACCAACTAAATTAAAACTCAGATAATATAAACATAACAAAAATCCTTAACAAATATCTAAAGATAACAATTATATCTAATATCCAATAAATTATAAACAGTAAGAACCCTTCACTATGTTCACAATTTGCTTAAAAATATTTTACATCCATTCCTATGCATAACAGAAAATATTTGATTACATAAAAATTATTTAATGTACATGACTGCACAATTTCAAATAAGATGACATCATGCAATAATGCCTTTAAGAAAGAAGAAAATTGATGTAAAAAATAATGTCTTTTTAGAGAAAATTAAGAAATATATGATATTTAGAAATTAATTTAATTGTTTAACCTCCTGACAATCAGATATCACTTCTATGAAACATTAAGCTTGGAAGATAAAGTGTAGGTTTAGTTTTATTTATATGCTATTGTAAAGAAAAACAAACGAACATTTAAGCTCGTAGTAAAATTTTAGTCAGTACAATTTGACTACTGCTCATAAGTGTTGGTTGACCATTTCATTTATAGTTAAGTAGTTTGAAAGAGTATTCAATATGGTTGTCTTTCATCACAGCGATATATATATATATATAGCTGTGATATATATATATATATATATATATATATATATATATATATAGCTGTGATATATATATATATATATATATATATATATATATATATATATATATATATATAGGCAGCATATCTCCATATGAACAGGTTTCATTCATTTGCAATTTTTGATGGATTTGCACCAAAATTTACATGCACATGCTCCAAGTTAGCGAGAAGGCCAAGACTGACTTTGCATTTCCCAACTCCCATCGATAGTGGAAATAATCAATTTTTTCATGCTTCTATGGCAGTTTTCATGTAGTTAGTGGCCATTTTCTACTGGCCAGAGTGAGAGCCTATAGCTGGATGCCACGAATGGGCAGGAAGATTCTATTAGCCATGTTGAGAGCCAACAGCTGACTGACATGAATGTTAACTAGTATGCTAGCATGCAAAAAAAACGATAGCTGCATTCGTCACAAGTGGGAAAAATTTAAATCTACATGGCACTTTACTCCAATTGGCTCATTCGCTTGCTTAAACTCAACATTGATTCTGATTCCGCAGAACTGGGTTGGGTGGGAAAAAGTATTTGTTGTTAACATTCTTTTTTCATTCCGTTTTTCCAGTTAAGAGTCCTTTTTTAAAGCCGATCGTTTTGTGTTCATTTTGTTTAGTTCTTTTTTCGTAACAGATTTAATGTTTAGTATAGAGCTTAGAAAAAATTTGCAGTGTGAGATAGGCAAGAAGTAAGGCATGTAGCAACATCGGCATGGCAAAGGGCACTCCTTTAAAGGCAAGGAAGGGCAAAAATATTTTAAGTCAAGTGATAGCAATTGCTGTATGAGTTGTACGATTTTTTAATCAAGTACGGGCAACGCCGGGCCATGCTGCTAGTATATATATATTCTGGGTAAAAAAATTAGGCCAAGCCCCAAATGACAAAATATTAAGCTTTTAATGGTTTTAATAATAAATCAATAGTCAGGAAATAAGTAAAAACCGAAAGAAAAAGTAATTTAGTAGAGGGCAGCTTTTCCCTTAGATTTCTCTTAATATGGGCAAACTTGCAAACATCTTGTTACAGAAGGAAGAATCAATGCTGTTCCATTCTTTGTTAATGGATTCCAACTGTTGATGAATAGTTGGGTTGGAACATTGTTTTGTTGAAAAATCCCATCTGACCATTTCTCCTAAGAAAACAATTTTTCAATTGCGTGAAGCAAGCCTTTCTGGAATATTCTACTGTATTCCAAAGCACTAATTGAATTTCCACATTTTGGGTTTGGCCTATTTTCTCCCAGATGCATATATATATATATATATATATATTAAAAAATTACTTTTCCTCATAATCTCTTTGTTTTCAATAAAATAAATCCTTATTTATATAGATCAAATCTTAAAATTAAAATTTCAGAACAAAATTCAGTTTATAAATTAACCAGACTATAGATATATTGCTTTATCCTCAATGTCTATCTATACTGGGACTTAAGTTCACCCCAGATATCAAACAGAAGTTGTATAAATGATCCAATGCTAAAGATGCTGCAAAAAATGGTCAGTTCTCTATGCCATTCAAGTAAGTACCTAATTCTTCCTACTATGCTCTTCCTTTACAAGAGACAGATAAGGTTGAAAATGGAATACTGCTACCATATAAAGGCAGTAGCGGCTCAGTCCTCACTTTCCAGTCTTGACAGAGTTCAAATGCATTTACATGGCTTTGTTGGTGATTTCCACTCTACAATCTCTTTCTCACTGCTGAAAATTGCAAGAAACTAGCTACTCTATCACTATATCCATGGAAAATGTTCAGATAAGCCATACTCCACCAACTCTAGCCATTACAGATAAGACCTACTTACCATGTACACTCAGGTAAAGCATCAACATTCCCTTTCTATTCCATTAGTCAAAAATAAGTTCCACTCAAAAAGCTTCTTCGCATGAACTGCTTCTTTGTGAAACCAATTCCTAAGAGGATGCTTTTTCCAATTACTACAATCTTAACCTAAGCTAAGATAGAAAGTGAGACAGATACCGGAGAAAGCCAAGCTGCCCAAATCAAATATCATGAAATTCGAGAAGCTGGCAATCAGAACCCTACAGAGGAATGAACACATCATCATACTACCAGCTGACAAAGGTGATGCAACTCTAGAGATGGACAAATCGGAATATACAGGAAACTGGAAGACTTCATTATAAATGGTAGCTACAGTAAAAAAATTATCCAACAATGAAAACAGAACAAAAACTGTTGCAGATCCTAATCAAGAACAAAAACCACTTCCCACCTAAGATGTACAGGCAGTGTTACACCAAGCTACTTCATATATACATGCTCCCCAAAATTCACAAAGACAGTATTCTGCTCAAGCCAATTGTTAGCTGCCAAGTGTCTATGTACCTCTGAGTCACTTCCTTGTAGATATAATTCACCCATTAATAGGAAAGTCACTTTCATATCTCTGAAATTATGCCTGCTTTGTGGAAGTAATCAAAGATACTCCCATCCAATCAAGCCAAATGGTGAGCCTGGAGGTGGTGAGTTTGTTCACCAAGATACTCATGGAGGAGGTACTCTCAGTAGTCAGGAAGAGATTGGCCTCAGACTCATTCCTCGGAGAATGGACCAGTATACTAATAGATAATCTGATGCTGACTTTCTGTACACAAACAACACACTTTGGAAAGGGATCAGACATCTATCAACAAGATATTATCACCAGCAATAGCAAACATATAGATGGAATACTTTGAAGAAATGGCATTAGAATAAACATCACTAACTGGCTGAGATATGTAGATGACACCTTCATACTCTAGCCACACCAGGAAGAATTCCAGCTACTACTGGAAAATGTGAACTCAATAAGATCATTGATACAGTTCACAATGGAGAGAGAAAACAACAAACTCGCATTTATGGATGTACTAATATCTCAAAAAGAGCAATGGTTCAAGACATCCATATACCGCAAGACAATATTCACCAAATAATACTTCAACCTCAACACCCATCAACCATACAGTGTAAAGAAAGTGATCATCTGCTGCTTAGAACATCGAGCAAAAGCATGTGGTAACTCAAAGACATATGAACAAGAAATGGTCAGTATAAGCAGTACTCTACAACATAACAACTGCCCTGGGTACTTGGCAGCAGCGCCAACAAAGAATCAGCACATATGCTAGGCCACAAAAATCTCCTAAGCTAGCCAAGCATGGAAATGAATACAATATGGGAACTAGTAATACGAAGTGCTAGAGAAAAGTAATAATAACAACAAAATTGCAATATGAGCTCTGGTAAAAAAAATTTTACTTTGATATTAAGTTTATAAGTCCCCAAAATCCATACACTGATGTCCTCAAGGACACATGGTCCAGTGGATAAAAGCATTAGTTGGATCCAGTGACTTGACCCAGAGTCAATACCTGGCTACTGCAGTGATCAAAAACTTGGAGAGTTGAGTTAAAGGGAGATAATGGAAACATCTGAAAAGGCATGGCATGTGTAACTAGAACAATCTATGCTGGTGGTCAAAATAAAGAGTTCAGTTCAAAATTCCAATCATCTGAAGAAGACCAAGGCATACAATGGTCAAAACATTGAGAATATGGCAATAAATTTGTGGACAATAGTCCAAATAATGTAAATAATTACAATACCTCATCTCAGAAATATAGACAGATAATACAAAATATATATTTTTATATTAATAATAAATATACATTTTTTTCCTCTGAGCTTTATGCACAGCTCAATTGTCAGGTGCTAATTGAAAAACTATATATATATATATATATATATATATATATATTAAAGTGAACTTAGTGAGATAGTGATTACATTTAGAACAATGGAAAAGAATCAAGATGTACAAAATATGGCTATTAGATATTCTTCTTAATTTATATCTCAGTACTTGTTTAAGTAGCATATTTAAAGTTAATAAGATACATAGTTTCCAAGAGTAGATTTACCATTCACTGTAACTTATCCAAGTCCCATATTTGTCCATTTTGGGTTTTGTACACAGGCTCGTTAGTTATCATATGACAGTGTAATATTTGAATATTTTTTCTTTTTTTTTTTTAATTTAGGTATACATCTAATTTGCCATTAAATATGGCATATACATATTTACAGTAGAGTATTATACATAACTGTTGATCTTTGCATTATAAGAATTGAAGTGACAGTTTTCACAGTGATGTTTGAGGTAATTGAGTATTTTTCATGTTAGTAGGTGTTTCACCACAGGTAAAAACCAAGATTTCAAATGTTGATTTTTAAAGTAGGTAAGTCCTCTTTATTTGGAAAACTGGTGTAAGACAAGCTTTCTCTATTCTGTTGACCATGTAGAATAGATATACATATTTTGATTGGTTTGATTTTCATTTAATCTAACTATAAATTTGATCAAAATGTTTTATATTTACTATTTATTTATGTTTCTATCAATTCATGTTTGAAGTAATTAGAGAAATGGTAGATGGATAAAAAGTAGATCAGTAGTTTTATATTATTTACTAATGTCATCCCGGATTTACTATTACAATGTGCTGGCTGTTGTGCATTTCCTGGCCTTATTTACGTGTCTCTCAATCTGAGTAACCTTCAAGAAATTTCCAACTATATCTTTTATTTAATCCACAGGGGTAGATTATTCTTGTTCTACTGTTCATGTCTCTGGATATATCATCATCATTTTTTGTACTGCTCATTTATTGTTTCTATTGAGTATAAGTCTCTACTAGCTGGCCTGAGGATTGAACTCACCAAATTCATGAATCAATATTTTAATCCTCTACGCTATTGTCCCATGGATTACCTGAATTAAAACCTGAAGAAGACCAGAGGGCACAATGTCTGAAATGTTCTGATAGTAACAAAAAAGAGGGAACAATGGCTGAAATTGTGTGACAGTAACAACAAAGTTGAGGACATTAGTCCAACTGTAAAGGATGTAAATAATGATAACTCATCATTGCAGAAATTTAGACAGAAGTGCTTTGTTGAGTTGTTACTGTATAATCTAGCTACATGATCCCAATAAACTAGAATATCAGATAATTTAACTGATGATTAAACTGATGATTAAACTGATTTGGTGCAGACTTTGGAAACTGGAATATTAGATTGTAACTTGTACATATAAATTACAAAAATACAAATATACTGCTACCTTTTAATTGATACAGAGTAAAATTCCTCCTACATATACCACCCATATAATGGTAAAACATTAGTGGTGATGATGACTTCATCTAGTTAACGTCTTACCATTATGTGAGTGATATATGTGGGAGGTATTTCTGCTGCACCCTGAATAAAGCCTAAAAAAAACAAATGTAAAACATGAAAGGAATTTCATCTCAATAAAATGACTTGCAAAAGCCAATAATTGTACTGAAATTTTCTTTCTTGACAACAGTAGGAAGTTTCATGGTTTAACTGATAGATATATTTATTTATTACTTATGCATGTTGCAAAATAACTCTCAGAGCCTGTTAAGATACAAAGTTTTCACAAAGCTGACAACTTTAATGAAAGTAGCATTGCACAATATTTTATACTTGACAACACTGCACCAATAATATTGATTACATTGAGTCTGTTTCATGGATGATAATGGGCTTTGAGTAATTCAGAGCTCTTTCAAACCAAGATCATAGGAAAGATTGCCCTTAGAAGTATAACCAAGATAAAAGCAGTGTTGACATTTGTGTTATCACAAAATGATTGACAAGTAGGAAAAAAGCTTAATACTTCTAAGGCTGACTGAACTTGTTAATTTGTGTTACCATCAAAATCACCACACCATCACAAATAGTGAACAGAACAGAGTGAATTTTATGATACCAAGTCTTATCTGACATTCTGTTATTATTTGATGAATCAGTATCCTCATGTTTGTTGTTTTGATTATTATATTTCAGGTTGTGTGCCCACCAGGCTTCTTTGCATTGTCTAAAGTTCTGAAATGTTGAATTATTTGAACTAGTATTCTTGTCTCTGTAGTTTTTCTCGTGTTTTGTCTTTCTTCACATTTTCTAAAGTTTTGAGATAAAGTTTTGCTATTATTCCATTAATTTGGTGAAATAGCCTCATTTTAGTTGTTTTGATTGACTGAAGTTAGCAACAATAATTAATGAACAGCTTCAATAAGTAGCATTTTATTTTTTTTTAATCATAACACTTAAAGGCCAAAGTATATGACTAAACATGTTCTAATAAGAATAGAAAAAGATGACTAGACTAATAAGCAGTATTCAGAAAGAGATAGTTGAAATTTCCTGGACACATAATGATGAAGGAGAGCTTGGAAAACTTAACCCTCACAAGATGTATCAAAGGCAAGAGAGATAAGGGAAGGCAGTGAACCACCTACCTGATAAGCTTGCATGAATAGATGGAGGAATGGGGCAGGAAGATTTGGCAAAGAGAGAAACACTACTAAGGGTTAAAAGGGATAGGAAGTTTGGGAGAACCATGATGTCCTGAAGCGACATGACACATAGATGATTATGAGGGGTTACTGACAAAGTTCTTAGCCAGACTCAGTTTCCAAAATCTAACCAAATGGCTAAACGTTTAAATTTCTGGAGGAAGAGCTTCTTGGGCAAAATAACTTTTCAATACATCCCCATCCTCCATCTTCATCATTCTTCTTCCTCCGCCTCCTTCTTCCTATCATTCTTCTTCCTCCTCCTCCAGCACATCATTCTTTTTCTTCCACCTACCATCATTAGTCTCCTTCTTCCTCTTCCTGCTCCTCATTCTTCTTCTTTTTCCTCCTCTTCAACCCCCATCACTTTCCTTCCTTTTCATGTTTTTCAGTGATTATTCCCAATATCAATAAAAGTTTTCTTAGCAACCAGTATTATTTTTTCAATGACTCTTAAAACTATTATTTTCAACAAAGTTATAAATATTACCAGTAACAATTAAATCACCTCACATATTTATAAAATAAAAAGCCTATTATCCCAAATCAGGCACAATATTTCTTTATAGCATACAATTCTCATAGCTGTTCCATCAATAAAATTATAACTACTACTATAATTATCACAAAAATCAGTAATACCAAAAAAAATTTATCAGTTAAATAGAACAGACACAAAATTCTGAAGTAAAAGTTATTTTATGTCTGTATATTACCCTTTGTTTATAACAAAGAATTTGATTACACCGGAAATAAAACCTTCCAGTTTTGACTGCTCAGATAAATGGCACACTCATCTGTATCAAATTGATATTTTTTATTCAAAAGCTGGAAAATTTTTGCAAAATGCTTCATTTGCATCCATATCCATATCAGACAGCTGGTTAATGCAAGAATGGTTTAAATGGTTTCTATCCCAAATTTTGATTTATGATTTTTCTGACTGCAGACCATGGAATAGCTCAGACATTTTGAAGCAATCTGGTACATGATGCTTCCACTGATTTAACATGTTCTTATATTGCTCAACAGAACTCTTTTTGTCAAGCATACTTCCATTTGAAAAAACCTTTTTTCCTATAGGTAGGAAGTGTTATTGTGTTATTCTTTGGATCATGCTTACTAAATCATTCTCCTATATTGCATACATGTCTCCCTTGTCTGACCTGATAAGATATCCAAATACTAGCTATAAGTTTTTTTCTGTTCAGATACCACTATCAACTATAAGATTAATTCTGAAAAAAAGAAGAAAAAAACAGGATTTATATGGAATATAAAATTGTATCATAACACCCTCACTCCCTGCATTAAGGGCTACGAAGGACAGGAAATTGTGGAGCGCCATGATCACCTACATCCTGAAGAGACATGGCACATAAAGAAGATTAAAATATATTAAATAAATGAAAATATTATGGAGGCTATTGTCTATGCAATGGTTTTTTTTAACCATATCCACTGTAATATCGTCAAACCGATGAGTATATCCATCTCCAGATGCGTGAAATCCCTGGAGAGCACAAAGATATCTGAACCAGCCCATGATAAATGTAGTGGCACCATATATGACTGTGGAAAGCAGTAAGCTATGATACCTGTTTCATGCACCCAGAACTGTTTTGTTTGTCTGAGCTGAAATGAAGGAGACCTGATTAAATGGGGATGGGGTGTGATGGTTTCCCTCATGGAGGCAGTGTTCAGTTCTTGTAAGTCCGCTGTGCATCTGGAGGAGCCATTTTTGGGGGGGGTGACTACCATCCTTGAGCACCAGGTTGTAGGAGTGCCTACTGGCATTGGTTCAATTATACCCAATGCAACATCTTGATCGAGATCTTATTTCACTCTTTCAATGATCGGGTGTGGACCACTGATGGCATCACATCAGGGACTAAGGTAATGTCCACTGGCTTTCTTGTCATAGTCTGTGAGGGTTGGTGTAGGCAGGTATTAAATGTGCTAAACTTGAAATGGTTACATATCCATCATTCCAGTAGGTGCCTATTGTTTTCTGTCAGAAGGAACAGGATGGTACTAGGCTCTACTGGAATGGGTTTTCTGCATTGCACAGAACATTTTCCTTTGAGCCTTTCAAAAAGTCGAGCCATGATGTCTGGGCTAGAAAATCAGGTGGCAACAGATGTAGGTCTTTCAAGGCAGATTCTGATAAGTAAAAACCAGATGTGATATTTGATACATACACCACCCGTCATTTCCTTCTCGAGCTAATTCTTATATGCATGAACAACACACCTTTTATATGAAGTTGGTTGTTTGTGATGCTCTGTATTCAATGACTAGTTGGCACAAGGTACTCATCTGGGCATCTAAGTAGTTTTAATATCTTTGGTCCACTTGAATAAGCTTGAGCCTCTGTATTGGTGAATGTGATGACTACCGTGGCTAATTGGACCAGTCTGGATGTGTCCAAATGAAGCATGGGTTTGATAAATTATAGTTCCTTCTATGGTCAGTGATAGTGATGGATCCAGGACACCTCCTTCAAATCACTTTCCATTCCATGCAAGATGAGGCACAGCACTGGGCAGTATCAAACCAGTTTTACAGATCCGTTTTGATCTGCTCACATAGCAGATGGCATGGGTGGGGGGAACTTTCAGTCTAGTGTTTGAGAAAGTGAATGAATCATGCCCTTTCTTGCACCTTGTTGATCGGTTTGTGATTTCAATTTCAATTTTAGTAAATTTCTAGCATACCTTTTTTATGTGATCTCTAATCCCGCAATTATGACATACCAGTTTAGCTGCTGGGCAACCTCTCCTACTAACTGATCCACTTGGGTGGACTATCAACCCACACAAGGATTATTATTTGGCATAGAAGCAGGTACATTAGTTCTTCAGGGTTGTCAAAGTGCACAGCACTCATGGCCAGATATCTATAGGAAGGAAGAGGTTAATGGGTTAGCATCATTTAATAACAGTGCAGCCGACTTGTCTGTCATTTCCAAGCTGACGAGTTGGTCAAATTTTTGTGTGGGGAGGTTGGCAGCCTCAGCCAAAACTCATCTCTGGTGCTCCTTGTTGGCCAATTCCACAATCATCTGCTCAACCATCAGGTTGCATGAGTAGTTGACTTGCTGACCACAGCCTTCTCTGTTGGGACAATCAACTGTGAATGAGCAAAATTTGGCTTGAACTTGTACCTTTACTAAAAAGTGAGTGATTGACTCACCTTCTGCCTGACATGTGGAATGAAAATGTTACCGGTGAACTTTCTTGTGCAAGCCCTTTACCACCACAAATCAGGTGTGTAACAAAAGACATTCCTCCATAGCCGAATTTAAGGTTTCAGCCCCTATAAAGTTGAAAAGGAGCTTGTTGACTTCAGGTGACAATGTCATTCTCAGTTTGTTTCATATTTTGACTGGGTTGATAAGTTTACACATCTCCCTATACCTAGTCCAAGTGTCACGGAATAATGCTCAGTCATCCGTTGCATTGGATTCAATGAGAGAATGGTCTGGTTTTTTTTTGTGTTGGATGTTTTAATTGTGTTAGGCGTTCCATCCTTCCAAAGTGCAATAATTTCCCTTTGTAGCTCTATCATCCGTTGCATGAGTTGAGTAATTAATCAAGGGTCCTGCTTGGTGCTGATGCCATGTCTTATTTTTAGATAGTTCTATGCATTCACCAGATTCTGCTCACAGCTTCATGTAAAATAAGCACAAGGGCAACGGTAGTAGTAATTCTCAATTACTTTATAAATTTTGTCTTTTTGTTATCTCTCCTAAACCTTGTTATGTCATCCATTTACTCAAGTTTGCTAGATAGGTTATGCATTGTTTTCCACTGTTTCTCTTGCTTTCAATCTGTCCTTTGAGTATCAAATTTTCCAATCCCTCTGTTCTCATTATGAGAGCTAGAAATTCCAACTACCTTTTTCTGATTCTAAGTATAAGTGTCCTTTCTGTTTCCATTTTCTCTAAAACTTTGTTGTTGCTCACATGTTCAATCCATCGTATTCTCAGTGTCTTTCTGTAGAATCACATTTCTGTTACTTCAATTTTTTTTCATCTCAGGAGATTGTCCAGCATTCACTACCATATAGGAGGACTGATATTACATAACAGTTTAGTACTCTTTTCTTTGTTTCTAACAAAATTTTCCTGTTTCTTAATACTTTACTTAGCTTTGTGAAGGCATCTTTCACTATGTCAATGCACCTTCAGATTTCAGTGTCACATTTGCCGTCCTCTGTTAAAAAACTTCCCAGATATTTAAATTGTTGTACTTGTTTGATTTTGGGCTCTTTAATTTTTAATTTGCATTGCCTTACAATTGATGCTTAGTCCTTTCTTCTCACTTTCTTTCACTACCTTCTGTAGGAGTTTTTCTGGTTTCTTTTCTATGACTGCTATCATCACTGTCATATGAATATCTTATATTGTTAAGATTGTGGCTACCAATAATGAATCCTGGTAGGATTTCTCATTCTCTCAGAATTGCCTCATGGTTGAATAAATCTGGTGAGAAGATACACCATTGTCTTATACCCCTTTCTATTTTGTATATTTACTGAATTCATTTTCTATTCATATGCAGGCAGTTTGCTCCCAGTATAAGTTCTGGATAGATATCCATTAATGATGAAAACTTTTATCACTAATTTGGGAACAAAGAATATACTACACATCAATTTGATAAGAATACAATAAAGTAACAGCTTTTGACTGATTTGATTTTAATTGTTTTTTGCCTAAGGAAATATACATACTATCAAATAGGAAGGTACTGAAAAAATATTTCTTTCTACTGCAATGAGGCAATCTCTGCCTCTTTTATTTATTAACTCAATGCTTTTTTATTTTTAGTTGTCATTACTAGTTTAGTGAATGCAATTCTTAATTACTGTGGCTAAATGGCATTAACTACTTTATTATTTACCTATAGTTAAGGTGAGAAATGGATTTATGCCTTTTCTTAGAGTACTAGTTTAAAGTGAATGTAAAGTGCCTCAGCTTGTGTATGAAATCAGTTCACTGATGTAATTCTCCATGCCTCTAATTATTAGTCACCTCCCACTATAAGATTAGTTAGTACAATGCAACAAACATGACCCTCTCTGTGGATTTGTACAATGCTAAGCTTAGTGAATATCTATATACAGACAAGTCATCTACTGTAGTGAAATTGTTAATATTTTCAGTCCAATTACTAATGAGTGGATACCTATTCTTTATTAGCTAATCCAGAGTTATAACTCAAAGAAAGATTCAGTTTTGTAGATAAAATAAAATTTGTAATGTGTTCAAGTGGGCACAATAGTAGCTACATAATGCACCCTACACCAAGATTGGTGCAATGCAATCTTTCTCTAAAATTAGTCAAATAACACTACTTGCTTCTTGCTTCCTTACTTGCAATCTGCAGTTGGACATTTTTGTTTTTAATCTATGGAATATCAATAACTAACAAATTTAAAATTTTCCTTTGAAGAGAACAGACAAATGTTCTTACAGTGAGTAAAATACTACAATTTAATTAAAATGACAATTTTTTCATTTGAATAAATTTATTTCAAATAATGACTGTAAGGAGCTTTAATTATTTTGTATCCATTTTAGTGAAATGAAAAATTATATTTTTTTTTAAATCATAAAATGATAATTGACTTATTAAATATAATAATTAAAAATATCCATATATTAAGAATATACTAACCAAATTATCATTAATTTTTCAAATGTCATCATGGAGTATGAAAACATGTAGTGTGAAAACAGCTGCAATAATAGAGCAGTCAGCATGGATCAGGCTCAAGCAATATTCTGTGAGGTAGTAGCCATTTCAAATTATACAGAATATATGTTTTAGATACACTTCTCTCTCTCTCTCTCTCCCCCCCCCCCTGAAACCTCCTGGTGAGTGGACAATGATTACAAAAATGTTTGTTTCCGAGAGTCTGGAGTCAAGATGCTGAATATAACATCAAGAGAAAAATTTTATTTGTATGAATTTTTTATATATATATATATAGTAAGGTAATAAAGGATTTGGTAATCTGTGTGGATAATTCCAAAGAGGATGTAATCCAGAGAGCTCAATGTAACAACAGAGCAAATATTAATTAAATAATTAAGAAGGAGACAACCTTAAAGTTCCATGACTATAATTTATTTCCACAGAAAATAACTTAAAAATGTTAAAAATTAAAAGAAAATGGTTAAATCCATAACCTCATGTTATACAAAATATATAACACATAAATTAATCCAAAACTAAAATAATTTGAATACTAATTTGCATACAAAAAACAAAAACATTGCTTACTCCCTTTCATTCACTAGACATTAGATTATATTACTTCATGTCCACTCTGACTTGCCTGACATTTCAGTTAACCTGGTGAATATTTATGAGCATTCCTATACCTATAACTTTTTAAAAACCAATAACCTTTTTACTCTTGTATATAAATACTTGTTACAAAATAAAATCCTTGCATTTGCCTTGATATAATCCCTCAGAGGATGAAACGTATCAGTTAAAATAAGTTTACCTTTTGTACTTTATTCATTATATATATATATATATATATATATATATATATATATATATGTGTATGTATGCATGTATGTATGTATGTATGTATGTATGTATGTATGTATGTATATAATAAAATATAGTTTGAATGCATGCTATTACGGGGTTAAAATATTCAATATCAGAGATAGAGCATATATAAATATAAAAGTGGTCATTGAAGTTAACATCCCATGGAGACAGTCTGTTTCATGTTTATACGCAATCGTGATGGCCTGATCATTGTGTATAAGCAGGAAACAGACTGTCACTGCTGGGTGTTTCAATGTTCACTTATATATATATATATATGCACATTTCATTGAAAACAACAGACAAGGGGCTTTTATTTAGTTTTTTATACAATTTCCCATGCGATCTAATAATTTTTTCTTTTCGGATGATAAATTATATAAAAACTGTCCGAAAACTGACCACATCAAGAAAACCATTATTAGTCTGAACACTCTTCTGAGGATGAAATGCAACACTTTTTTCCATTTTGTGATGTGAAAACCCACTATTAGCCTGATATACAGATTCGTATATTATATCTTCTGGATATATATATATATATATATATATATATATATATATATATATATATATATATATAATATTCTTTGATTACTGTCACAAAAATGTGGAAGAGAAAATGATGAAGGCTTTAATCCTTGAGTGGAAATTGACACTGCTTGGCTTATTTACAAGGAAGGG